>BPLR01004793.1:0-362947 GCA_021605095.1 Caerostris extrusa | reverse complement strand
AACCGAAATACTCATTGTACATATATACATGCATATAAGCATTGTACATACCTATATTGTAAATATACATTATATAAAATACATTATACATACATACACTGTGTAAAATACATTGGCCGCAAAGACAAAGTATCCCTAGACGAAACGACTCAGAGACAAAGCTCTTTACTTAGAAATACAAAAAGCTTGCGCTTTATCACGAAGAACTTGGCATTTTTATTTTCGAGACTTCTTTCAATAGATACATGCATTTATGTCTGTTCTTTCTATAAGTATTCCAAGTTTATTAAAAATTCATTTTTAAAAAGTAGAAATCGATGCCTCTACTTTCGGAAAAATCTATATACGATGAAATCAATGAACCCAAATTTGGTGTAACATTTAATGTCTTTTCATGGAATAAAAATAACAATCTCAACGGTTTGATTTCATTAAGCATTCTTAAATTAAGTGCTTGAACATTTCGAATGATATAATAATGGATTAACGACGTCCATGCTTCAAACAAAAGCAAGGAGCTACTAAAGACAGACCAGACAGACCAATCTACAACTATGTAATGACCACGATAACTGAAACAACCATAATTAACATTCCGTGGGATGCCAAGCCCATTATAAGAGCACAACCAAAATTTCAAGTACTACTGACATATTAGAGACTCTATGTAGCCAAAACTACTTTCAATTAGCGACTGTTAAGGAGTTGAAAATGTGGAGATTTTAAGCACATAGACATACATGATGACTGTAATCTTGAGCTTGCGGGAAAAGGCTTACACACTATGGTCTCTTATCCTTTTAACTCAATTAATTACGGGTAGTCGTCTTATTCATATCGCTCAACTCTCTCTCCAGCTAGGATATATGCAACAATTTTCTTCGACTAGAGAGTCGACTATTAATGGTAAACAATCTATCCATTTTGGAGTTATCTGAAGGATATTAACTTTTAATTTTAATTATGATTTTAAGTTTTCAGATTAGTTAAAATTTAATTAGAATTAAGGAAATACATAGTTTATGTAAAAGATGAAGTTTCGAATGTAACTGAAGAAATCTATGAAGGAAAAAAATGTAATAGTTAACAGTTATAAATCTTTGACTGATATGGGAATATTGGTATGGGATATGGGAAGATTCACTTATATGGGAATAACTAACTTTTCAGTTTAATTACGATTTTAAGTTTTTCAGATTAGTTAAAATTTAATTAAACTAAACGAAATACATTGTTTGCGTAAATGATGGACTTCGAATGATAGGTTATAAATAAATTGTAATAGTTAAGAGTTAAAAATTTTTAATAGTTATGGGAAGATTGGTATGGGATATGGGAAATTGATATAGGAAGATTCACTCATATGGGAATAACTAGCTTTTAGTTTTTAATGGCGTATTTAAGTTTTCCCATTAGTTAAAAATTTAATTAAACTAAGCGAAATACATTGTTTGTGTAAAAGATGAAGTTTCGAATAAAAAAGGTTAAAAAAATTGTAATAATTAATAGTTAAAATATTTTAACTGATATAACAGGAAGACTGGTATGGGATATTGATACGGGAAGAGTCACTCACATGGGTAGTTATAACATGTGGCTTCACCATATGTGATAACTTTCCGTATCAGTGAATGATTTTATTTTTGTATTGAAAAATTCATTTTCTGAAATTTAGTTCGATAAATATTAGCATTAAGTGAAAGATTTGATTAGCATATACGAATTTAATTTTTTGTAGTGAGGTTTGTTTACATTATGATTATTATTACAATAATTTCAAACACACATAAAATTGCCTTTTGTACTATAAATGATGTATTTTTGTACAATAAAATACCAATACTGTAGAATATTAAACCTTAGGTCAAATATAAAATAATAAAGCATATTTATAGATTGCCAAAAACTTGGAACAAGGTTTTCCCAGAATTACCCTGATGCCCAAATGGCCTTTAAGTAACAAAACATTTCGCACGAAAAAAATAGTTGGCATTTCTTTTTTCATTACAAAGAGCCACGATAATTATCACTTTTGAATTTCAGAGGAAATAAAAAAAAGTACTTCTTTAAAAAAAAAAAAAAAGAAAGCAGCTTTGAAAAGTTTATTCAAATGGAAAATTTATTTCTTGAAGCTACTACTTCCCTGACAGGTCAACGTGGTTCAAAATTGCTGCAGTATGTAGCCAACTATTCACATTTTGAGTAATGTTTGATTTTCGGCAATCTCGACAGACCTTTCCATTCCCACTAATAGCCACCTTATAAGAGCAATATATTACGGTAAGCAAGAGGTTATGCTTTTTAAAGTAATGAATAATACCCAAGTAAAGCCGACTTCAATTAACATTCTTCTCCAGAGAAGATAAGCAGACATAATAAGCACCTCTCGCATCTAAATAACCTCTTTTGGAATGGCTGTTCTGACATATCGCACTGGTAAATTTACCAAAGCCAAAAGGCTCTTTTCTTGGTATCTGTATCTTTGCAGCGGAAACCGGTTATTTCATTTCACGGTGATCTCTTCTTCCTCCTTGCAGACAAAACAAAACGAAGGAATGGATGTGTTCTTCTTTCGCAATTGTTTTCTGGCATTCTTCATTTATTTATTATTTTTTCCTCCTCCTTGTTTCAGAGTTCCTCCTTGTTTCAAAGATTCAAAGATATTTTAAATATAAAGGTTCAAAAATAAAACATTTCAAAAATTATTATCATGGAATCTTCAATCCATTTTTCAAAGTTTATGCGAGATTTTTGTTGAAAACATTTCAAAATAAAGTTAAGATTTTGAAATAAGTAGTTGTGTTATTGTTGTTACAAGGATAATAACGTTGTAATAAATCTGCATCATATTGTGTTCATAACAAATTGCTTTAGTTTTGGGAGGAAGGCCATTTTAAAGGAACTAAAAATACATATATATTTTTTAAAGTAATTCGTTATACATATAATGAGATTGGAAGTAAAAGTTAATCTGCATTGCAATTTGGAGAATTTTCTCATGGTTTAATTTAATTGTTTGAACTAATCATTTAAATCGAAATATGATTTTCATTTCAAAGTAATATATATATATATATATATATATATATATTACCTACTTTTGAAATGAAAAATTACATTATATATAAATATATATACCCTATCTACTTTGAAGTGAAAATCACATTTCAATTCAAATGATTAGTTTCAAACGGATATAGTTAAATTAAGCCATGAAAAAATTCTTCAAATTGCAATGCAGATTAACTTTTATTTCCAATCTTATTAAAAAATGTTTAAGAAAAAAAAAACAAAAATTTTGTAAAAAATGAAATCCTTATAAAAAATGCTTTTACATTTTTTGAATTTTGAAAACTTAATACATAAAAGTAGAAAAAAAATGTTTGGAAAAAAATATATGAATTTATCTTACTTTTAAACATTAACCAAAATATTAAAATCAACAAAAGAACAGTAACAGAAAACTTACAAATCTCAAGACTAAAATTAACCGAACAATTATTTAAATACATAAAAAGAAAAATTTATTTTTAAAAATTTTCGTGAAAATCTAAACGAAATAATAAAAATACACTCTGTACAAAATTTCTGCAATGAAATGACAAAATAACGTATGATACCATCGTTAAAGATCAGTTTCATTTTTTTTTAAAACTTAAACATGAAATTTTTTTTTTAAACTGTCCAAAATATACAATTAATTGTCATTCAATGGGAAGGGAAAAAATCTTTAACTTTCTTTTTATCATTACATGAACACAGAAAAGAAGCTTAATACTATCTTATTTCCTTTTTTTTTTCCAAATGATATTCGGGAAAAGTTGGAAAATATTTTTAATTTGACTCATTAGTTTGATGTCTTTTTATTTATTCATAAACACTTGTTTCCAATGTAAATTAATGAGCGCTCTTCCTTTTATTAAGTTTAACAATTTTATTTTCTTTTATATATATATATTTCTCAATCATACTTAATTCTAATTTTTTCTTTCTCTCTCTCTTCCTCATATTATGCATGGCCGAAGTTTAAAAAAATTAAAATGATTAGTTTGAGCGATTAAATTCTAGAAGCGTAAATTTTTTATTTTATATCCTTATTTTAGAGACGGAAATTAACTTCAACACATCCACTTTCATAAAAATAATAATAATAATAATAATAGCCCTCAATTTCAGATAACTCTGTGAAGATTTAAAGGCGTAATAATCTTCACATTTTTATAGCTGCCGTTTTTAAAATTAATAAAATTTGCACATCTATTCTTCACTGCTTTATTTATGTATTACGTTTTTATAGAAATGAAATTCAATTTTCATTTTGCTCTTTTCGTCTTTTAATTTTGTCCTGGAAAAAAAGAAAAAAAATCGTGTTAATAGATTTCTTCACTGTCAATTATTTTCTCAGTGCCTTAGAAATTGTGTACGTTCTTACTTTTAATTCAGGCAAACTGCCGGCATCTTTTCACAAAAATTTATTCGCGAGTTAAAATTCTCATGCTTCAAAATTAATGTGAAATATTTTTTTGGTGTACTACATGAGGACTTAATTAAATACTGAGAAAACTAACAGAGACACATTGAACTAGCCAGGAATTTAAACTTCCCAAATGTGGAAATTAAATTAAGTTTTCGTTAAAATGGTACACAATTTAATGGCATTTGAAAATATTTCAGGATTTTAGAAAATATGGTTGGAAGACACAAATAAGAAAAATAATTTTTTGTGAATAATTTAGCGAACAATTTTGTTTACAGATTTAATATTCTATTTATATAAAACATTCGTAGTAACTTTTCGCAATGAGTAACAAAAATTGGCAACGCATAAAAAAAAAAGGCGGCGGATTATGAATAATCATGCTCATTTTCTTGTATGACATGAACGAATCACTATTAACATATTAAATAAAAAAAAAGTAAATCAATTTTTATAGGAGTAAGCGTTTGTATATTTATATTGCCACTTGTTGAGTTCTTTAAATAAAAAAAAAAAAAAAATAAATAAATAAAAAAAAAACAATTTTGCGTAGATCATTTATTAACATATAATGTAGTTTTATATTAGTTAAAGATTATTTGGTTTGTCGCTGTTCTACGGTCGTTTATTGCACACTTTAGGCTAGTTAGACCGGAATATACAGTTTAATGTGGATTCGAACCACCAACAAACATCCATGTGATTCGAATCTGTAGCCTGTTATACCAAAGGCCAAAAGAACTAGCCACTTAGCCATCAGGCCGTAGTTAAAGATGAATTTATAAACAATTTTTAGAATATAAATAAACCACTTATTCTCGGTTTAAAGTCTTCTTAAAGTCTTCTTAAACAATCAATATTTTATTTACATGCATCAATTGGTAACTAAAGGTTTTTTTATGGTGCATTTAATTAACAGTTGTTAAAATAAATTATTTTAAAACGTAGGCTCAGAAAGTAACGTTCCTCTACAGGTTGGTAGCATTTTTCACTATGCAACTTGTAGCTGAAAAGTCCAATAATAAAATAAAAACCAGAAATAATATCTATTTGTAAGAGAATTTTCAACTCCACCTATCAACTCACTTATGCTTCATTTAATCCTTTCAGTGACAATCACAGTTAATATCCCAACCTTGCAACATCATATCTTCAGGAAATAAAAAGCATATATATTGCTTATTTTGCGATAATAGTCGACTCAAATTTCTTTTAAGAATTATTTTGTTGATCGCCCTCGA
Source organism: Caerostris extrusa (assembly GCA_021605095.1). NCBI lineage: Eukaryota > Metazoa > Arthropoda > Arachnida > Araneae > Araneidae > Caerostris > Caerostris extrusa. The sequence continues at coordinate 357,229 of BPLR01004793.1, read as the reverse complement.
TGTTAGTCAAGGCCCGCCTTAGCACGAAAAAAGTCTCACGCCCTACAAGACCAATAGGCACATGCGCATCAGGGAGGGAAAAAAAAAAAAAAGTTCTTAGAGGAACTCAGAAGAAAGAGCCATTTTTTTTTTTTTTTAAGTGAACAAAGGACGTTTTTGCAAAGCTAATAGCTTCTTAGGTGTCTTTTATTTATGCCATTATTTTTTTCTCTCCTTTTACCTCCATTTTTATATACTCGTCTCTTTTCTTGCATTTATTTTTACTGTTGCATCCTTGGTACAAGTGATAATTCCGAGCGTGAGTAGTCTGTCATCATAGAAGCGTCTTTGTCGTTCAGGAAACCATTTCTGGTGATTTCCTACCCCCTTTTTTATTTATTTTTTTTCTTTCTTAGAGACGTTTCTTCGGCCGAAAAGTAACTTATGTACAAGATGAATGACCTTTTTTTTTTTAAAAAATAAATAAATAAATAAAATCTTTCAAAAAAATAATTTTTAAAGTGGTTCATCAAATTTAGAAATAAATGCTTTGATATGATAAAGTCTTTTTTAAAAAAAAAATAATATTTGAAAAGTGGAATTTTTTTTTATGCAAGTGAAATAAAAATTAAGTTAAAAAGTGGTTTATTTTCTAATTCGTAAAAATATAAAGTATTTTTCATGACGAGAAACATAAAATTTTCGTGAATGATAAAGAATTTTCATGATTTTAAAATGACGAGATACATCACAAATTGGTAAAATCTATTTTAATACTTTATTTTTAATATGATAATAAAATTATTAATATCCTTTTAAGCATTTTAATGTTTTATATATAAAATAATTCTAATAAAAAAATAGATTGTAAGTATCTTATTCGTAACACGACTTTATATTTGAATTAAAGAAGTGTATATTTTTAATTTAATCTATTTTGAACAAAAAAATTTTAAAAATAATGTTTACAATTCGATTAATAATTGACTTTAACAACATATTTGAAGCCCGATTTAAATCCAAGAAAAAAATTCAAAATAAATTATTATAAAAATTTATAGAAATATATATTCCAAGAATAAATATTAACAAAAATACATTTTTTTAACTTTAAAAATATTTTTAATAATTTATTTCAAACATTTGAAATAAATCACCATAGCATATCTCTTTCTTTTTAAAAGCTGGCATCGCAATGAAAAAGAAGAACCAGCTAAAACACCACAGAAATAAACATTTCAAAAAACCGCGAAAGTTTCTACACAAAAAAAAAAAAAAAAAAAAAAAAAAAAAAACGTCCACATCCAACACAAAGCGAATGCTAAAACCGGCCTCTAGACAACAAACGAAAATATTTAATGCGACTAGTTCTTTTTTTTTTTTTTTCTTCACCTCTCTACTTTTTTTTTCCCCTACTCCTTGACCTCTGAGCAAGTGACCTAGGCAACATACCAAGACACCATACATCTCAACTCAACATGCTGCGTTCGCCGCTCCTACCATTGTTGATGTCTTTTTTGTAGTCTCTTTTTCCTTCCCTCCATTAATCTATTCTGTTATGCATCCAGACAACCGGACTATCTAGCGTGTCATCATCAAATGCACAATCACGAGTTAAGGTACTTTCGTGACGACTTGCGGCTGTTTGTTGTAAGAAAAAAAAAATATTAATAAAATAAATAAAAAATATCCGAGCAGTCGTTTTTAGTTCTCCTCCTTAAATCTCAGCTGGACTTATCGTTTCGCAGCGGGCAGTAGCTTTAACAAAAAAAAAAAAATTAAGATATAAACTGAAAGTGAGTGACTTTTCAAAAAATTTATTTTTCTTTTTCTAGTGATGGTATTAGTTTTAAGAGAAGTGGTTACTTTTCATTATAATGCATTTAGCATCTCTATCTTTCAATTGAAGTACAATAGAATGGTGAGTTCATAAACCAACAATAATTATTTTGACCAAGCAATTAGTTTATTACCATAGGTATATTCAAATAACGCTTTAATAAAACGGGCGTAGACTATAGAATATTTTCCAATGAATTCGCGGTTAAGTAAAATGTCGAACTTGCTAAACGTGTATTATCTGAAGAAATCATATTGTTCCCATTCAGTTGTCTTAAATACGATCTGCGTCTTATTTTCTGTGACATTTTTTTTAAAAGATAAGCAGGAAGAGATTTTCATTCAGCAAATTTTAAACCACATTCTATTGCTATTTCTGGTATATAATTTGGTACTTTTCCGTTAGACAGACTCTAATTTCGATTAGAGACAAAATTTTTTCGTTTTAGAGACAACACAACAAATTAGCAATATAAGTAAATTTCAAAAATAAAACTCTCATTTTCTTAAAATAATTAACTCATTTCTTTTAAATTATATTTTTCCTCGTGAATTTAAGAAATATTATCTAAAGAAAATAAAGGAGTTAGCAAAATTAGTGTGGTAATTAGGTTTTAACAGAAATTGGTATTTTTACCGCTAATGAAAAATACCCATTTAAAAAAAAAAAAAATCCCAAGTATTTTAGCTTTTTAAAAATTTTTTTTGGCTTATAACTTATCTAAGTGTTTGAATTTATGTAAAACAGTGATACCCACTATGGCACTATGGAAACAAGATTGCAGTTTTGCATGTAATAAAAAAAAAAAATTGGTTTGGTTTGTCATTGCAGGTCCTTTAACACTCCTGACACAAACAGCACCTACAGTTTAACATGGATTCCGAAACACTAACAAACATCTATACCACAGCCAGAATTTTCAAACCTGAAGCCTCTGGTACCAAAAGCCAGAGTGCTAGCGAATTGGCCATCAGGCTGTCTAAAAAAAAAAAAAAAAAAAGAGGAAAGTTAAGGACAATCCCACAACACATGTTATCAAACACCTGGCAAGCAGTTTAAAAATATGGTTAATATGATTAAAATGTATATTCTTGATTTAACAGCCTTCTATTAAACAAAACGCTCATCTTCCATTCAATCCGGAAATTTATTTTCCAGATTATATTTCTGGTACATCCATTTGATATCATATAAAAAAAGAGAAAACACGATGAATCAATTGGTTTGAAAACTTAATCGATTCAAAGCGAGCTACGGTGATCACTGGAGGTTATACAGTAGTGAATCGATCTACGGAATTCAGCTGCAGAACACACTGTTCAGAAATCCAAACAAGAAGCGTCGAAAGTTAAGAAATCGTTGCTTTTTTACCAAAGACGTGTCTTGTTATGCATTCCTCATGATACTCGAAAACTCAGCCTGATATTTGCATAAAGACCGAAACGTTTTTTTTTTTTTTTTTTTTTTTTTATTCCTTATACTCTCACACTCTTTTGCTAAAACCCTTTATATATACATATATTTTTCTTTTTTACCTTTGCTTCGGGATACCATGATTTCTTTTTTCTTTTTTTTTCCTCAAAGTGGCGTTTAGTAGTAGGAGGGAGGGGGATGGGAGAGAGAAAAAGAGGAAAAACCTATATCGGAATAGAATAGTAAAGTTCGTCCACTTTTATCCTTCCTTCATCACCCCCCCGCCTCCACCCTTTTTTATAAAGATTCTCACGAATTCTTTTCACGTCCAGACTTGATTTTTAGGATCTCTGAAATTTTCACTTTGTGTGCTTTTCTCAGGCCATTCTTTTTCACTCAAGTTTCCTTATTTTAAATCTGTTTCTTTCTCTTTTGAGATTTCAAACTACATATTTTATCACTGCTAGACCTGTTATCGGCGTTAAATCTTGTGTACAATATACAAAATCGATTGCAATAAGAAATAATGCAGTTTTACATATCAAATTAAAGAATAAAATATTTTTAATATTTTTAATGATAATAACTGGCAATAATTACATTTAACAATAACAAAGAAAAAATGTATTGCATATATTCGAGCATAAATATTTAAATCGTTAACAGAATTGATAGAAAAAGGAAATAAAATCTTTAGAAATATTTGTTTGTAGGATTAAAACTGTAAAAATTAAATAGTATTATATTAAATTGTTTTGATTTTGTCTAATATACTATCAGATAGATATTTCAATTGATACTAAATAAAAAGATATTACAACTCTTGAAGTATTAAATGGGAAAGACCTATTTTGGTCTATGGCTCTGAAACATGGACTTTGGCCCATTTGGGTATATTTGAGCGGAAAAATTTTAAGGGCTATTCTTGGAGGTGTTAGCAAAAGTGATTGTTGGAGAAGAAGGTATAACGCAGAAATTTATAAATGCTATAAAGACCCAGATAATGTAAAATTTATTAAGATCAACAGATTAAACTGGGCTGCTTATATATTTAGAATGAATGATTTAAAACCCTGTAAAATAGCTCGTTTTGGTAAAGCCACAGGGACAAACGGGAAGAGGACGACCAAAGTAGCAATGGATAGAGAGGCAGTTGAAAAGATTTTGCTGCACTAAAGATTAAGAATCGGTGAACCATTGTCACCCAGAGGAATACATGGAAATCTTTTCAAAGGAAAGCTTTGGCCCACTCTGGGCTGTCGTGCTATTGATGATGATGATTTTACATATCAAATTAAAAAATGAAAAATATTTTTAATGATAACAACTGGCACTAATTACATTTAACGATAACAAAGTGAAAAAAAAAAGGGATTGCATATATCCGAGAACAAATATTTAACTCGCAAACAGAAATTGATTTAAAAAAAAGAAATAAAATCTTTAGAAATATTTGTTTTGCAGGATTAAAACAATAAGCAAACAAAAGAATTTTTAGCAAAATATGCTACTAAAATCATTCATATGAACTATTTTCAATAATTGATCAGAAAAACACATCGGGAAATAATTTATTTCCTCAACACATCAGTTTTACTAGCAAAGCCATTTATTTTCCAGATGAAATTTTTCCCTTTTTTAACTCTTTTCATTTAACAACTGTTAACGATTTCCAGAAATTAAATTCTTCCGTTGACTCAAACCCAAAGAATAACTTGCAGAGTAACCACAGTTATTCTTGGAGGGGAAAGTGCGATTCGATTCCAGGAGAAAGAACTGAAGAATAGTAGGATAAAATAAAACAACACAGAAAAAAAGCATCACGGAGAAGCTAATTACTTTATCAATATCATCGGACCTCATTAAAAAATGGAAGGCCACCGAATGATGAGTTTTATATTGATTTGGGGTGCTTGAGATATTATGCTCCGAAGCAAAAGAGAATATTTTCCGATTTTTTTTTTTTCCTTTTTCTCCCCACAAATTCTCCCTCGCCCATCGCAGCATTTATTTTATACGTTTCTCTTATTTCGCGAGAATTATTATTATTATTTTTCTAACGCTCGACTTCATTATTATTTTCTGATTAAAGGGACAACTAAACGTCGAAGGAAAAATACTGACTGAAGTTTCTATTTATACTGACCCTCTCTTATTTTCTATTTTTTTTTTTTTTTTCCGATAGATAATGAAAGAAAAAAAAAAGAATAATGTTTTCCCATTGTTTGAAAAAAAAAAAAATGTGTAATTAATTTTATTCAGACGAAAATTATCGCCAAAAGTGATAGTTAAAAAAAAAAAAAAAAAAAAAAAAAAAAAAGCAAACCCTAGATATAAGTTTAAATAGATAATTTTCATTTAAGTTGATGAAATATAAGTAATCATCAAAAATCAAATGATTAATAACGCTTTTTAATCTTAATCGTACTCGAAATAAAAAAAAAAAAAATTTTTTTGTGATATAAAAATTTAAAAGCTGGTTTTTCTGTTTCAAAATTTATTTCTAATCTAATTGTGCTTTGTTTTTAATATAAAGTTAAAACAATATGAAAATAATAATCATTTCACTACAAGAAATATATGAATGTTTAAATTTGTTACTATATTATTATCAGTTTTAACAAAAACTGAACTCAAAATACATTTCATAAATTAATTGAACCGTTTTCGTGAAAAATCAATTTACTCATATATGTTCAACTATTTATAACAATGAATTACAATAACATTTACAAATTAGAAGGAATATTTTGTACATTATTGATCACGCTACTTTAAATAAAAAGAGATATTGATGTTTATTTAAAACAATCATTAACTAAAAAAATAAACTGGCATTTATATAATTTTTTTAGAAACTTTAAATTATGCTACATAATTTTACTTGTCCCTTTTAAATTTTGAACGGCATTTTTAAATCTAAATCCTTATATATATTTTTTTATTATTTTTGCACCATTAATCAATATAAATAACCGAATACTTGTGCAAATCTCTCAATGGCAACATTATCTGTTCTTCAAATAAACTGTTGCCTATCAAAAATAAACTTCTCAAAATGCTTGGCAAACAACAATGGAATAACCCATCATGCATCCCGATGAATTTTTAAACACTCGGCTGAGTAGGGTAAAATTTAATTGCCTTTTTCCTTTCCACCCCCCCCTCCCCCATCAGAATCTTCGCGGATTTGCGTCATTTTTATACATGCCTAATAAATTTATGGCTACCCCAATGCGACCGTCGCCTCAGCGTTCCTTTTACGATAAACTCCCAGAAGAGGGTAGACGAGAGTTCCAAATATGTCAGTTTTAAATCCATCATTGCACACTGCGACAAGTCGAGTGGCCTTATCGAGAAGAGACTTTATTTATTGCGGACAGGATGACACTTTCAGTGATGTGACTGTTTTACGATAGGCATCGGATTAAAAGTCTTTCCTAAAAAGAAACTTAACTCTCTCTCTCTCGCTTGCTTGAGGTGGAGCAGATATGTGTAGTATGTTCTTTATGATAACATGGCAAGCAAGGCTCTCATGGGAAAAAAATGGGCACTCATGAGGTCAAGATTATACAGCCAACTAAATATATTTTTCTCTTCTTCTAGAGATATAGGTGTTTAAGCTAAAAGGGGGCAGCACCAGTAATGTTGTTCTTGATGTAATGTTATAGGGTCGTTTCAGCTGGTGGCAGATATAACATGGCTTGAACGGTAAGGAATGTGACATTATTAATTTCAGTTTTAATGCGTGAGTTACTTAAGATGATAATAGTCTAGACAATTTTTATTTTGGGGTGGAGGGGAGTCTTATCGAGCTGTTTAAAGGGGGGAACTGGAACATTTGCCTATTTATGGACTGAAGCATATATCTTATCAACTTAAAAATTCCTCAACGATACGTGCTTTAAAGAAATCATTAAATAGCTTTTAGTTTAGTTGCAACATTTATTAAGTTATCAAACATTTATAGTTTGAATAGGAGAGAAGACTCGAGATTTTGATTGGTGTGGTTTGTCGCTCTACAGTCATTTTGTGCACACTTTAGGCTAAATTAGACCGGGACCTAGAGTTTAACATGGATTCAGAACCACTAACAAACATCCGAACATGAAGCCTGTGGTACCAAAGGCCACTGTGCTAGCAATTGGCCACCAGGCAGCTATAGATTTTGAATGCAAATCATTTTACTTGAATGAAATAATTTTACTTTTGAAACTGATGGCATTCAAATCATAATTTTGAATGTAAACCATCAGTTTCGATAATGACGAAATTGTTTTATTTCACGTTATACCTTATAATACGTGGTACATGCAAGAAATATTATTAGAAATGAAATTTTAAATAATGATCGCCATAAACCCTAATGATGATAGCCTATTAATTTAAATGTTGTTCTAATACAGCTGGCAGTACAGAGACAGTTAATCTTGTATCATAAGCAAGGGCTGTACACTGCTGTCACACATTTAGCACCATCCAGGGCACATGTAGCTTGAAGATATACTACGGACACGAGTAATACTACCCCATTAATTTAAATGTAAAACACAAGTAATGCAAGTATATGTATACCAAAAATAAAAAATTATAATTCATAAATATCGATTTTGGTGAATTATAAGTAATATTGATGCCCCCCCAAAAAAAATGAAATTTGAATACTTTGTCCAGCTAATAGTAATACATTCACTGGAGCAAAAAGAACTATAATTCATAAATATCGATTTTGTTGCTTTATAAGTAATATTGACGACCCTAAAAAAAAAAATGTGTTTTTAATACTTTGTCTAGCTAATAGTAATACATTCACTGGAGCAAAAATGCGTTGGTTATGAAACAAAAAATTCTTTTTCTGATTAAAAAGTGATGATGAAGATGAAGGAAAAATGTTTTTTTTCTTCCTCCTTCCTTCCCATCGGACGATTTTCTTTATTTGCAATAAGATACCCCCGCATACTTTTTTTGCGCTCGGGTGGACCGATTCGTTCATTACATGTAATATATACAGATATATCATCCGCGCTACTTGCAGCAGCACAGCGAAGAAGCAGCAACAAACGAAAAAGTCTTCAAAAGCTGTCAAAGTTTTCCCTTAGGGATCCGGCAACAGTCGCGATTTGTCGTCTACGATGCGCTTCCGTTTGCCTCATTAGCATATAAATTACCTTTCACTTCAAAATGATTTCCAATAAAAAAAAAAATACATATATATAGTAAACAAGTTAAAAAAAAAAAAATCTTCATCACGCTTCTATTTTGGGTTGGAATTTATCTACATGGAGTGCATTTCGTTCAATCAAGGTTTGGAAAATACATTTGATTCTCAATCTACAACTGGTTTAAGTCAAAATATTTTTGGTTCTGAGAAGTCAGTAGATTCATTTCATTCACGTTGGGCAAATTTTAATTTTAATTCTCAATCTACAACTGGTTTAAGTCAAAATATTTTTTGGTTCTGGAGAAGTCAGATGATTCATTTCATTAACGTTGAAGCAAATTTAAAAAAAAAAAAATTACCGTAAAATTGTAATGAAATGACACAAAACTAAACTCTGTTTTCTACAAACCGACCGAGTACTCCATACAAAATGACTGATATAGTAAAAAAAAAAAAAAATCAAATAACGAAATAAAAAATAAATTTTAATCAAATACAGTGTACTACGCAATGTTTTGCCTTATTGGATTGGATTCACTATAAATTGATTTAAATCAAAAACGCAGAAAAAGTTTTGATTCAGTTCACTACGGCTGAACCAGTTTCTAGAGAAATGAATTCAACTATTATACAGAAAGTGACTGAAAGCTTATACTCTGTTATCTACGACACAGAGTAAGTACTTAATGCAAAATAACTATTGGAATAAAGAACAAAATAAATAAAAAATAAATTTTAATCAAATACAGTTCAAGTTAACTACGCAATATATTTTGTCTTGTAGGATTGGATTGGATTGGATTCTCTATGTATAATTGATTTAAATCAAAACATTGAAAAATTTTTGATTCAGTTCACTACTGCTGAACCAGTTTCTAGAGAAAATGAATTCAACTATTATACAGAAAGTGAGAAAACAAAGCTTATACTCTGTTATCTACGACACAGAGTAAGTACTTAATGCAAAATAACTAATAGCTAAATTCATCGAACAAAATAAATAAAAATAAATTTTAACCAAATACAGTTCAAGTTAACTACATTATATTTTTGTCTTGTAGGATTGGATTAGATTGGATTCTCTATGTATAATTGATTTAAGTCAAAACATTGAAAAATTTTTTGACTCAGTTCACTACTGCTGAACCAGTTTCTAGAGAAAATGAATTCAACTATTATACAGAAAGTGAGAAAACAAAGCTTATACTCTGTTATCTACGACACAGAGTAAGTACTTAATACAAAATAACTAATAGCTACATTCATCGAACAAAATAAATAAAAAATAAATTTTAACCAAATACAGTTCAAGTTAACTACATTATATTTTGTCTTGTAGGATTGGATTGGATTCTCTATGTATAATTGATTTAAGTCAAAACATTGAACAATTTTTTGACTCAGTTCACTACTGCTGAACCAGTTTCTAGAGAAAATGAATTCAGCTATTATACAGTAAGTGAGAAACAAAGCTAATGTTCAATGCTTTTTTTTTTTTTCTCGCTGCTTCGTACAGAGTACAGAACAACGATAAGAGATAGATTTGATTATAGTTAGTTACCAAGAAATTCAACGGATACATTAAGTCATTTTATCAGATTCGTGTATAAAATTGGAAGGCTGCTTTGCATTTTCAATCCATTATTCCTTATTTCAATTTATAGGCACGTCTCGATTTTGAAGTTCGATTCCCCCAGTGAACTTTTCGTTTATGTCTTACGACTTCGAAATCGCCTGAAATCTCTCTGGCAATCCATTTTGTCTAGACATCACGTTCAAATTCAGAAATCCCAATTCGTGCAGACAATTGTAATTCCATCATTCAGAGATTTGGTTTCATTCTGGAAAAGGGGAGATCTGTAACGAATCATTAAAATAAAATAAAATGCTGCATAACTTTTCCGATTTGTAAATCCGAATTAATTTAAAATAACCGAACGCTCATGCAAAAGAGGAATTTGTGAAATCGATGCATAAAGAAAGATTAAATATGAAAGCTTTTTGAAAAAAAAAAAAAATCAAGCAAATATTTATCTCTAAAAGTAATTGCACATATTAAAAATTTTATTTTCTGCTTGGTTTAAGATAGCAGAGAAACAACAGAAATTCATTAAACAATTTTTGAAATTATTGAGCTTTTTATATATATAGAATTATTATTTTTAGTTTTAAATACTTGAGATCAGAAATTAATTGTCAAAATAATATCTTACTTAAAATAATTGTGTCTACTAATAAGGCCTTTTGGGGTTAAGAAATCTGTTTGAATCATAATTCATATGCAGAAAAACTAAATTTTGGTTATATAAAAGCATTATTAGACCTATTTTGGTCTATGGCTCTGAAAAACATGGACTTTGGCAAGATCTGATGAGGCCCATTTGGGTATATTTGAGCGGAAGATTTGAAAGGTGGTGTAGGTAAAGTCATTGTTCGAGAAGACGGTACAACGCAGAAATTTATGAACGCTATAAAGATCCAGATATTATAAAATTTATTAAGATCAATAGATTAAACTGAATTGCTCATGTATTTAGAATGAATGATTTAAACCCTGGAAAAGGACTCATTTCGGCAAAGCCACAGCGACAACGAGGAAGAGTGACGACCCAAGTTGATATGAATAGACTCAGTTGAAAAACATTTTGCTGTACTGAAAATTAAGAATTGGAGGACTATTGTCCCCTGTCGTGCCATTGATGATGTTGATAATTATTGTTTTCAAAATTTTTTTTTGTTAAAGTTATTAATTTTGAAGTTGAAATTTTTAATCCAGTTCGATAAGTTAATATGTTAAATTTTTAACTGATTTAAAACAACCCATTTTAAAAGCATCAAAATAGTCACAAATGCTTATTGGTGAATAAGTACGAAAAATGTATTTTGAAACAAATTACCTCAAAAGCATTTAAACTTTTCTTTGTTAATAACGAAAAATCTTGTAACACAAATATAACATCGAAAACTATAGAAATAATAGCTTAAAATTCTACACATCTCATTATTATCTCATTTTAAAGCAATTATATTCAAGAACAGATTTTTACAAATTGAACCAACGAACTATTACCATAATTTTTCCCCCTTCTTTATACCTTACTCGCATCTAAAAAAATATCCCATATTTACAAGCAAACATGCTGCTTTTTTCCGCATCTTATCACATCCTCCTACGAGCGTATTTTCTTTAAAAAATTTCTTTTTTTTTCTTAAAAAAGCAGATAATGCATAGCCAGAAAAGAGGGAAAAACAAAGCATTTCCGTACACATACAGGAGAAAGGGAAAAAGAGTGATGAAGAGAAGTCTTCATCCGAATAAGCTTTTATCTCGAAAACTTATTTCAAAATCTGAACCCGCTCGGATTCTTCAACCCCCCCCACCCCCATCTCATCCGACGGTCCTTTATTTTGTTGTTATTTTTATTGCTTTTTTTTTTTTTATTTTCACTCGGGAGAAAGTCGGAGTTGTTGGTGGTTGTGTTTTTACCTTTCGTTTCATTTGCATTTCCGAGTAAGATATCAATCTTTTGGCGCTGGACGAGCTCGGGTTTTTTGCTTTGTTTTTTTTTTCCCCCTGCCCAGCCTTTACAATTTACTTCTCGCCACCACCAGGCCCTAAAAAGATGAAACGAGCATCTGTAAAGGGGTTGTCGGAAAATTGCAGTTGTCAAAAATAAATGCAACCACTTGCATTCAACAATCAATCCTTTCTTTTATATATTAAAATAAGCTTTTGTTTATTTACTTTTAGTTCTACTCATCATTTTTATGTTATAATACAACTTGTTCCTTGTAAAGTTTTCAGAAATAAAATTTTTTTCTTACGGTCGATCATTCCTTAGATATTTTTTTTATAATAAAACTTTTAGGCTTTAATATAAATAAAATGAAACCATGAAAGGTAAATACATGATGCATTTCATTATTATTATTTAGTTCTAATGCAGCTGAAAAACACAGACAATTGTCAAGCGCTGCACCGACGTTACGCAGGAGGTGCGTGTAGTTTGAAGGTAAGATACGGACGCGGAGTAACAATACCCCTGCAACGCTCTACGATCATGGGAGATCGGGATCTACGATTTAAAGTGGATTCCGAACCACTACTTCCGAACCAAGTTGGGACTCGAACCCTGTGGTACCGAGCGCCAGAGCGCTGGCCACTCGGCTATTCAGGCCCTTGTTAAACAAAATTAAATTAAAAAAATACAAATTAATTTTTCGACAAATATCATTAAATAATCATCATTTTCAACACTATTATCAAAATACTTTCAAACATGAAGCAGATGTCTTTTGAACTACATTTAAAAAATATGCGTAACAAATTTTAATTAGATCATATTAGATATATATTTTACTTATCAAATATAAATTTAAAACGAAGTAATAAATGTAAACTAAAAAAAAATGAGATTGAAAATTTTCAGTCAACCCCTTCACACTTTTACATCGGAATGAGAGATCCGTGCTGTATTTGTATGATCTAAAATCCTACCAGCTTTTCCTTTTTCTTTCTAAATTTAAAAACATCCCTCAACAATCCATCATCTTTAAATCTCATCAGATACAAGAAGTTTCAAGGGAACGCAGAAGAAAAATATACATACGTCTTTTTCTAAAAAGATATAACTACAGATTCCCACAAAATCTTTGGTTATTACACGGCGTTGGAAAATATATTTGAAGCAAGCAATTTTTTTTTTTTTTTTTTTCATTTAGTGCATGTAAACAAAAATAATAAAATTTAAAAATATTCATTGATTTATTAAAAGTCATTGAGAAATTAGCTTATGAATACATTAAATTTTTGAGTCTGGTAGTTAACGCACTGCATTTCTGTAGGATGTATGCGAGCTTATTATATAATTCTCGTCTTTACATCTGATATAAGCACATTATATAAGTATGCTACAATGTCCTTTCTTTCAGATGCTACACCTGGAGATTTTTTATTTTTGAATTACAATGGCACTAGGGGCCTGAATGACGGAATGTCTAGCGCTCTGTTGCTCAGTGCCACAAGTTTCGGGTTCGACTCCAGGCGGTGGATGTAGTGGTTTGGAATCCACTTTAAGTCGTAGGTCCCGGTCTCATATGACTGTAGAGAGTCACAGAGCTAAGTCAGACTTCTACCTACGGGTGCTCTATCACAACAGAAGCTGTCCCCCTTTCCTTCAATCCATAAGTCCATACGGATTCGTAGGCTTGGCCTAAATGCGCACCAAGTGGGATAAGAAACAACAACGGTGACACCAATAAGTCGAGTTTCTTAGAGGCAACCAATCTGATCATTATTACTATTGCATGATGCATCTAACTCAAGTGATCATCATTATTTGAACTTTCGAATATGATTTGCAAAACTCGTAATTCACTTAATGAGCAAGAAAGTATCTTAAAAATAAAGAGAAATGATAAAAATCTAGACATTAATCGTTCAAATGACACGAAACCGATTTATCTGTCAGAAACCATCATAACACCATTCCAAGATGCAATAACTTTTTTTCCGCCCACAAATATTTGGTCACCCATTCCGAAAACATTAACCCACAGCAATGAAAACGGAACTCAACTGCAACTGATGTCCAACTAATTTGGGCAACCATTTACCACTACTTCCAAGGCATATAAAGGGCGTACCGCAGATTACTTTCCACCAAAAAGTGACGTGTAATGACTTGGTAACGCGTCAATCGACTTTAGAATCGAGCGAATCGAAAACACGAAATGCAACCATCCAGACACACACCACCACCACCAAAACAGAAATCTCGCTGCGTAATGACGGAAATCAATCATTCAAATTATGTTCCCACCAGTAGCCCGTGATCCGCAAACAGATCCGGGCATACATCAAAGTTGCAAACATGGAATCTTTTCGAGCAAAATTCATTAATCAACAATCGTCCTCCGTGCCACAAATCTACGCACTCGAGAGCGTAGCCCCCATGCTAATTACGTGTCAAATCGGAAAATCTAGTGATCCCAGTTAAAACTCTCTGGATTTCTGGCTTATAACTATATTTTGAGGGTATCGCTCCCACATTATTAATATCTCATTAGGAAGATGTCGATGGAAGTTTGGCGACGTTGCAGGGAGGGATGGCAGCGGGTGACCACGAGAAATATTATGCAGAACGATTTGCGTCTCTTACTTAAGATGGGGGGACGGTACTCAACGAAGTTGCGAATTTCCGAGTCGGTTTTACAATGGCTCACTAAAGGAGAAGGATACTTTAAGAAGGGATAAATAGAGGGTATTTAGATTATAATTTGTCAAAGCAGGATCATACAAATTGATATTTAAAAATGATTAACTTCCATGCAATGATTTCTTATAATTTGTTATTGTAATTATTAATTTTTACCAATTTATACTGAAATCCCACTATACTATTTTCAAAGACATAAATTAAGAAATATATTTAATCATTTTTCTGTTAAGGAACAATACTCCAGAAATAGTATTAAGTATTAGAAAGTTAGTTAAAAAAATGTCATAGTTAAAAAAAAAAAAATGAGGACATTTAATGTTATTTCCTTTTTTTATATAAAATATAGGGTGTAAAATTTAATGAAATACAGTTCAGTAACTTTTCAGAAATGTTTTTCTCCTACCATTATTAAGAATTCTGTAAAATATTTGTATTTTTCTACTTACGAGAAAATTATATCTCATAAATAGAAAAAAATACAAACATTTTACAGAACTCTTAATAATAGTGGGAGAAAAACATTTCTGGAAAAGTGGGCTGAACTTTTTAATATCTTATGTGTTGATTACTATTTTATTCCATAAAACTAAAAAGAATGATAATCCTAAAATTGAACTCGAGTACAGTGTTTTGACACAGCGCCACTGGGGGATAAATATACGATTAATATTTATAATTTTTTTTTTTTTTTTTAAGAGAAAAAATCCCGCGCGTGCTTTACAATTCATCAGCACACAACTGTTCCATTCTCATGAAAAATTACAATTAATTTGAATGATGCAAGCACGGTGTGAAATTACAAACCTAATCTGAGCCACCCCAAACCCCTCAAAGATCAACCCCTTTCTGTGAAAAATGAACCCCTGCAAATTACATACTTCAATTAATATCATCGAATCCCATCTGCCACCCACTACAAACAGGTGATGAAATGGATCGGGGGGTGGGGCAATCCTTTTCTCTCTACAGCCCCGGGACTGACCAACATTATAGAGTGACGTCAGATACTATCTCACCGGATTATGTGCCACCCTTTCCTCCTAATGTCCCCATGGCAAGTTGCCTGCCACATGGCGCAGGGATCTGTAAGCACCCCCTCCCGCGTTTAATGGAAGTTCTGTCTCTAATTCAAATTCATTGTCAACATTTTAGAGTGGGAAGAGTACATTCATTAAGAAGGGAGGTCAACAGAAATCTCCGAGGAGGAAGGATGTTTTGAATATTAAATTAAAATTTAAAATGATTCAGCCGACTTGATAAGTGATGTAAAAAACTGATGGGTTACAAATCCAAGATTCCTAATCCAAGAAGGAATCGATCAATGTATGTATTTGAGCTCTTATTTATTTATTTTTTTAAACGAATAGATTAGATTAAAACATCTTTTGTATATTGTAAATTACTTTATTTTATATAAAAATTGATACAAAATGATATATGAAAGTTGATATGCGTTATGATTTTAATAAAGAATTTCAGTTATATTTAAGAACTATAAAAACCAACTAAAATGTTTAATTTTCTACCTGAAGAAAAAAATCTAAGCAAAATGTATACTTCATTTTATTCAGATAATATTCTTTACAAATTATATATATTTTTAGAATCTGATTGGTTGATCAAATCACCATAACGAAAAAATTATTTTAACAAATAATTCTTTTGCGATTTTTTTTTTTAAATTTTCAAATTATAAATTTAAAACAACTTATGAATACAAATTCTTGAAAAACACGCATGGTATAACTCTTCAAATAATTATATTTTGATTTTATTGTATGTTTGTCATAAATTATTTAAAAAAAAAAAATGGAAAATTGTTTATGCTTAAGTATATATAAAAAATCATACAAACTTTACTACAATAATATACTCTTGTTAATTTTAGGCGCAATAGCTGATCAGATTAGACAAGATTTTATTTAAAATAAAAACAATTTTAATTTTTCATAACATTTTTAAGTTAAACACTAACTATTAATTTTTTTTTTTTCAAAAATTATTTATTGCCGGCATATATCTGATGAGCCATTTAACAGAAAATTGATCGTTCATTCTTACTTTTAAAGAGGATATTTACTTTTCCACTGATTTAGCTAGTAGAACTAAACAAAAGTAACAAATGAACGGTTTTTTGTTTTATATATATTCTGTATAGAACTGTATAGCCACTGTACTAGAACTTAAAATATGTATTCCGTTAAAAAATATTCAACACAACAAAGCATAATACCAAAATTGCAATATTTTTTTTATCCACTACAGGCTACACTACATGCATTCATAACCATCTTCGGGTACCATTTCCCATATGATTCTTTAGCCGGAAGCTGCGGCCAACCATTTTACGGAAACATCATCAGCGAGAGAGACTTTTGGGGGTAGCTCTCGCGGGATTTCTTGTCACTTCAGTTCGCTTTCTGCCATGTGTTGTCCCTTACCTCAGGTTAGGGGGCTCTTCATTCTCTTTCTATTAAATAGCCTCATTGCCCGCGGCGGTCGCGCATTAATGTGTAATGTCAACTTTCATTAGCCTGGCGCCGTAAACGACAGTTGAAAAGCATGGCGTCCCGCGAGGTTCGGTCCTGGTGCGTGAGAGGGGTCGTTTCCAAACAGGCTGGCTCTTCCCTCCATCAAAAAATGGGGACAGAATGAGATACGAGCAGAATGGCCTGGTCGATTTGGAAAGGAATATAATAGAATTAAACGTAATTAAGAGAAATCGGATTTGGTGAATAAGAATAGGATCTTTGAGTAAAGGACAAGTAAAATGAGTTGTCCCACGTTCATCAAAAACAATTGTGAATTATGCTAGACAAAAAAATTGATCCAAACTAAAGAAAGTTGATAGTTTTGCGTCGCAGGATAGAGAATATTCATGCATGGAAATCCAACACGATAATTTGAAAACGTTATAAGCTAAACGATATGATTGTACACGTTTTTTCTGGTGTGCAAAAAAATTCTTAACTGCTGGAACAATATGGTAAAACCTTTAATGTATGGTAATTTTATATTGAACTAGTAGAACCCGGCATATGTTGTCCAGAAAAAAAAAAAAAAAAAAAATATGCATTATAGAAAATTACATATCGCGGATATATTCTGCATGTTCGATATGTGCATACTAATATTCATGGATATCGTTTGAACGGTATATAAGATGAGATGCTGCAGCACCATCTGATGGCATGTAACAATAAAGTGGATAGCGCGAATATATTTTCCATACTCGAATATATATTATTACCAATTTTCATAGCGATTGATCTAACGGTGTAGTAGCTGATATATTGCAGCACTATCTGGTTGCGACTTACATCAAAGGAGATAGCATAAAACATTCTTTAAGTTTTGTCAAACACACACAAAACATTTTGTCGAAATCGGTCAAGCCTTTTAGGAGGAGTTAAGTGACAAACACATGTACAGAAGAATTACATATAAAGATTACTACATTTCCAATTTTTTAAAATTTACTTTGTAGGTCCTGAGAAACATAGAACTTGTCAAGGATCTTGTATAGAATACTTTGTTATATATCTAGAATGATGATGAAATTCATTTCTATTACGATGAATAAAAAGAAAAATTAAAAAGTCATTTAAAATCTTATCTTCAAAACAAGATGTGGTCCACAATAATTTTTATACAGAAAGAAAACTAAAATCACAACCCCATATGCAATCTTTAGAGAATACGTATAGATCTTTTCGAAATTTCTTTTGCCTCACTAGTCATACTTATTTGCATTTCCGAATCTTAACTAACTTCAAACACGAACTCCGAGATAAATATTGTATCACGAGCAGACCTAAATCCTTTTTCTTTAAACAATTATTGAACAAAGCTCCAGGATCATTCCAAAATGCTTTACGCGACATTTATTGTCCAAAAATGCTGCTAATATTCCATTATATAATATTTAAATGGGAAATAAGCGTGTCTTTCCGGGGAAAGAATGAATGCTTCAAAGTTACGCAATTCGCGTCAAAAGTAATGTTCCCTGATGAATATTTATACGATTACATGTATAATAATCATTTCAACAGAACCGAATCGGAACGGTTCATTACTAAAATTGGTACAGCGCATTAAGAAATTTCCGGCTTGCGAAAATAAAGACGGATTTCGACGTTCCAGGATGTTATTTTGTGGATGTCCCCTTCGTAAGAGTCATAACCGCATGCATTTATATGGAAATTAAGTTTCATTTGTGTCAAGACTTAACAAGATACGTTCACCATGAGATGGAATACCTTTTCTGGTTTATCCTAAATCTAGTATTTTATTCGCAGGTAAATTTTAAATTACATACATTTTTTTTTGTATGTAATATTTTTTAATATTAGAAATAATTAATTTTAGTAATTAAAAATTAATTAAAGGATTTAAAAAAAGGAGCCGCATCAAAGATAGACTAGTTAAAAACGGGATTTATTGAATTTCAAATTAAATCCAGCTTTACGTTATTTCGTAAAAGAAATTATAATTTTTGTTTGAAGTTCGCAAACACTCTGCTCTAACATCAGAGACAAATCCGTGATACAAAAAGGGAATGGGAATGTGTAAATTCGAAACATTCCAGAAGGGGTAATTAATAAAAGTCGAAAAGTTCAATATATAATATGGATTTCAAATTGATTACACGTCCCCTGTCTTATTTTCTTGATTTAAAACTTGTAAATATTAAAATGCGAATATTTGTTGAAATTAACTATTTTTTCAAAAGAATTTCGAAGAATTTATCAAAAATTCATTTTTTATTAAACCTAAGAAAAAGTCTTAAACAAGCCAAGCTTCCCAGTTACATCGCTGGGACACAAACCGAAATTTTACCCCAGCTTAAATCGGAAACATCATCGTTTATACCACCATAATCTATGAGAATCTAAAATATCAGACAAGTAGAGGTGGCTGGCTCCACAGTATATAGATATAAAAAAGGCATAAAGATTGTAAAAGTAACGAGAATGAAAAATGACGCGATAGCTCATTTAAGAAACATTTTCAACGCTGTTCATCTCTTTTGATACTTTAATAGACCATCAACTTGTCTTCAAAGCCATATTTTCCGCGTACGTTTTGGCAATGCTTTTAGATTTTATCATCAGTTAATAAGGATTTTCGAAAAACACACCACTGATTCTTCTTTACTTAATGCATTGCATCTGCCCACTTGCTAGGATGGTATAAAAAATTATGTTTGGACACAGATGTTGCATCTCGGTGAACGCACTTTTCTGACAATGTATTTTTGATCGGACAAAATATTTTTATAGACTTAACAGACATGCATTTTTTATATGTTAGGGAATCCATCTTGTGTCCTCCGTTATGTGCTCCATCTTGCATGAAAGCAAGCAGGTTTTAAATTATCATTTATTTTATATGCATACTTTAAAAATTCGTAACATGGGGAAACTGCTAGGAAATTTTTAACGAGTGTCAAATTTTTTGAAATAATGGTAACTTGAAATTTTAATTTTGCTACATAGTAAGGAAACTGTTTTAACCTAGTCGTTTGATTAGAATTTTTGCGTGACTTCTAACTGCATACAATATTATTATTTCGTTAAACGCTATTTAATGTTTAACTTAGTTGCACAGGGCAACTGAAAAAAAAAAAAAAAGTTGTAACATTTTACAATGGAATCTTATTTTTCCAACAATAATCGCTTACTGGCATCGTCTTACTATTTTACATTTTGTATCAATAGGCCACTTCAATTCGGAGGCCCAAATTATCTTACAAATAGCTTTAAAATTTTAAAACACAATATTTGCAAGTTATAAGGTTTATGTATATAAAAGATATGCAAGATTACATTATATTGCCCCGAGGCACCAGTGTATTATTAGGCACAGCCATGATGTACTGAAGAATAAATGTAGGTATAATACAATTGGATTTTTTTTTTTTTAATCTTTTTTTCTCAACTGTACTACAGATTTAATTTTTTAAAAAATTGTCTTTCAGCTAAGTTAATATTAGAAGATATACACCAAGTTAAAATTTTCCTACTTTTAATTCCATATTTAAAATAAATTCAAAGATTCCTTCGATTCCTTTTTATTTTATAATACATCATACCAACTCGCAGCCTGTTCCTATTATTTCTAAATGACATGACAAAAAGCAGTAAAAACAAGACGGCTGACACCTTAAAGCGATGAAAAAGGTACCGAAAGTTTAAATAAATAAAGACATTTGGATCGGAATGAGTTACCAGAAAGACAGCAGTAAATAGTCCCCTGCGATACTTACTTCCTTAAGTTACAGTTAGAATCAATGTTTTTCTGTCTACAAAAAAGTGATTTAATATTTCCACGTGCCAGCTGACTATTTTTAAATTCGTTTCAGAAGACAACCAAAAATTTAAGAGCGTTTAGTGGCAACACACATTTCGGAATCTACCACAGAAAGGAAAGGAAGAAGAAAAAAAAAAAGAGACTTCTTTAATTCACTGCTGAGGTGATAAGTTACAGCTAAGCCACCTTGGGTTGTCACTTTAATCTGTAAGCTAAGTTTTTCACTCGGATGGCATCTCGATGAAGCCAGTCTGCCTTTAAGTGTGATGCCACTTCAAGCTAAAGATAGAAGTGGAAACATAGCAGGCTATTTGTTGTCGCAGAAAAAAAAAGAACAGCATGCGACATCATAAAGTTGTCGTGAAGACTTGTTTCCGGCGCATAAATCAAACGGAAACAAAAGGTATTTTGACTTTGTATCTTGTATCAATAATTATAAACTTACATGTATGAGTCTCAATTTAGAACAAAATGTATCTAGCACACTTGTCCTCATTCATAGCTCGTTTATAGTCATAATTTAGAAGAAAAAATGGCAGAAATGGTTAATTTATATTTAAAAATCTAATTAACTCTATACCACATATCAAATTTTCAATAATATATAAAACTATTAACTACAAAAATAATTTTGAACAATATCACATTTTAAATTGGGAGATATGTAAAAACTTTAACTTGACATGATTCAATGAACTATTTAAATTTATAGACGTAGTTCATGTAGTGCAATCTAGTTCTTATGCTAGATACCGATTTCTCAATCGGGACCTGATGGCCGAGTGACTGGCGCTCGGTGTCACAGGTTTCGGGTTCGGCGAATGTCATGGATATTTGTAGTGGTTCGTAATCCACTTTAAACCGTAGATCTGGTCTAATGTAACTGTAGAGCATTGACTGACAACCCCGTATAAAAAAAAATCTCCCGTCTCGAAATTTGCCAGTAGCAGATAGCCTTCAATGGCGCAATAGCCACATAGAGCTATTGCGCCATTGAAGAAGAAGATTTCTCAATTAGGTATTTGTTGAGTGGTTTGAAGGATTCGGCACTAATTTGGAGTTTTTGGGGATAATATTTAATTAAATTTGAGACATTTATTTCTTTTTTCATTAAACCCCATCAAGTATGATTGTAGAAGACAATAAATTATGTTAGCAATTTTAATTGATTTGTGTCGCGATTTATTTTTTGTTAATTGATTTATTTTCTACTTTTATTTTAAGCATTTAAAAAAAATTATTCCATCATGGGGATTCCGTGGATAGATAATCATAATAATCCATAACCCTTGTACTTAGTATGCAAGACCAAATTACAATGTGTCACATGGCCATCCCTATATCATAAAAATTAAATTATATTTTTAATACATGTATGAAAGATATGATTACGGCTTAGAATTAGCCCAAATTTTTAATATTGATTCTGGAAAAATTATCTTCCGGGTTATATTACATGGGCAAAGAAAAGGATCTTTAAAAAAAAAAAGCCTAGGCACCCAGAAATTCTTATCCTACTGCAGTTCTTGTTCCCAAAGTGAGAGGACGGCATTAATTATAAGGATGCGAGGACAATAGACCAGTCAAATGAGAGAGGCAGGGGAGAAATAATTGCTGCTACTTCTTTCATACGGGAGATGAGCGCTAATTTGCATAGCAACATAAGAATCCCCTTACTCTAATCAGGCATTACTTGAACCCTCCTTCCCAAAATATCAGTGCCGATTTAAAAAGAAATGTAGGATCTAAAGAGCTTTTTTTTTTTTTTGTTTGGCGTCATTATTTCCAGCACGTACGCCTAATCTATTACAATAAAAGCCCTTTGAAGGAGCCTCAGCATGGCGGATTGAGAGAGTGGAGATCTATAACAGTCTGCAAAGGGCCCCCTTCCAGTTCTTTAATTTCATTAGGGAAGACTTCTTCCTCTAACATTGAAAATACTACGGGGGGTTAAAAAGTAGGGTAAAAAAATAGAAAGAAAATTAGTTTCAGAAGTGAGTTAGTTGTTGAAGTATTGGTATTTTCAAGTACCAGTACACTCAAAAGTTCAAAAAGTGATTGAAAGACACACGAGGCACTTCTGATGATGTGTACATCAAAATTGATTCAATTTTCATCAGGGTTTGGTTTGTCGCTCTACGGTCATTGTGTGTGCACTTTAGGTTAATTAGACGGGGGACCTACAGTGTAACGTGGTTCCGAACCACTAACAAAATATCCATGCTACCGCCAATATTTGAACCTGAAGCCTGCGGTACCAAATGCCAGAGCTCTAGCCAACTGGCCATCAAGGCACCCAATTTCCATCAAGTAAATATGATATGTATTAACCAAAAAGAATAAAATAAATTCTGAAATTATTTTTAAAAAATTGTATGATTTGGGCCTACAATCATCAAGGAGTTAACCTTTTGATGTTTAGAAAGAAAGGCCTGTTATCATTAAGCTTCACACATGTTATCATTAAGTGCAAAATGTCCTAAAACTGGATCTTAATTGTTATTTTTTAAGATTTAATTGTTAATTTGTATAATAATAAATCAACACAAAATCTCTCAAATCACAAATTTAACATTGTATAGCTAAAATATTTATACTGACTTTAGATTACTCAGAATTTGATTACAACGAAAGACAGCAATGGGAGTTTCAGAAATAAAAAAATATTACACAGTGTGTGACAGATATTTTGCAAAGCTTTTACTCATACACAACAAGAGAAAGTGAAAATGCATCATACGCAGAGGCAATGCAGAAATTTATTTCGTTCAAAAGAATCACTGCAGAAATAAAATGCTCGCCAAACATTAAATACACTGTATTTTACACTCGACAAAGGCTAATGACGAACAGTGCGTGGCGAAGGTAACAACGTCAAGCCCAGCAAATTTAGAAAGGACGAAAATCTCCACTCTCTAATGTAAATCCGAAATGCCAAAATTATTCATCCAGCTCACGACAGCAATGGCTCATTTGTAAAACTGCTGATGAAAGCGAAAAGATACAAGTCCATAATACCAACCCCCTGCCCTGTAGCTGAAAAAAGCTGATTAAAGCCCAAAATTTCTGGAAGCGCCCGGCAAGAGGGGATTAGGGAAGATTTCGTTGTTTTACGTCAGAAGAATTGCCGATATATTGATTGGAGGAAAATGCTTCAGTGGTGCACACACTCCATTAAATTAATTAAAATTAATCATTATTCATGGAACATTCTCTCTCTCCCACCCCTTTTTATGATTTTTAACATTTCGGGCAACGTAAACCGCATCTTAATTAAGAGTTTGGAAACGGAGGATAAAAATGCACTGGTGGTTGGTTGTTTAGAAGCCCAATTTATGATAACAAGGAAAACAAAATAAATTTCTTGACTATGGCAGGGGTATAATAAAAGACGCTTTGCTAAATATTCGTTGAGGAAATAAATTGTATTTAATATTAATATCAGCACTTCATCAACTGAAAATGATTTCGCAGGCTGTGTTCCCAAGCATAGCAATCTAGAATTCATGAGTTTTGAAAATGAGTTAATGGTATTACAGAATTATTTTTGTTTTATATGACTATACATAAGCGGAATACAACCATAAAAGACCGTTTTGATTTAAGGCAAAGGGGATTTCATTGAATTAATAACAAAATGCTACTCTAAAAAGAACATAAAAATAATATTTATTAAAAACAAAATTGCTAACTGCATATGGGCAAACAGAAAGTGTATGAAATTATAACAAACACAAATAATCATAAATATGTTCTTGATTTATAGTTCTTATATTTAGCTTTCCCGTAAAAAAAAGCGAGGAAGGAAAAGTTTATCGTTCAAAAATAAATTTTTGAATAAAAAAATTAATTGACCTACCTCGTAACTTTCTGTAACAATATAAATTAAAATAGCTAGTAAACTAAAGCCATTTAATTAAAATTATGCATATTTCATTTTAATTAATCGATTATATTAAGCATTCAAAAACTTACCACCTCCTCGTCTGGCTCCTGTTGTTAGTACGAAGTGTCCCATCATAAGGACACAAAATATCCTGAATACCCAACACATCATCATCTGAAAATGAAAAAAAAAATAATTGTTATTTCAGTTATAAATTAACGAAACAGAAATTTATTGACATTCTACAAATTAATCAGAACAATAACTCTTTTTTTTTTTTTTTTTAATCGATTTCAATTTTTATCTCACTTTTGTTTGTTCCATACTAAATTGAAGCTTTTAAAAATGATCTAAATTTGGTTATTTTCATTGTATATGAACATTCCTGGAATATGAATTGTATTTGGTAAGACTTAAATAATTAGAATCAAAAAATATATTTCGAAATACAGCTTAATATAATAATTAAAAATATATTTCGAATAGCATAGCGATAAAAACTATTTTATTGGAACAAAAATCTAAAATTTGATGTTGAAACAACTATAATGAAAGCATTTCGACAAAACCTCACGCACTAAAAGCAATATACGTGTTTATAAGTTGATAAGATTTGCGATTGCCAACGTTTCAGTTTCATCTTTCCGAGATTTCTTCAGGCTAAGTGGGGAAAAAAAAAAGAACTTGCAACGACTAATTACATTACGATTCTTGCCCAAACAGTCGATATTGAACACCAAAAGGAGCCAGTTGTTCCGAGGGTTCCTTTTTGCAGAAGAAAGTGGAAATAATCACACTTCTATTTATGCTTTGTTAACTGCAGGCCAATCTTTAATAAAAATCTCATTCATCCAAGAAGCCATTCCACCTTTTATCATCCCACGTGACTAGCGATCGGGAATAAATATGTAAAGCTGATGGATTATTTTGTTATTGCTCTTTCATGAGTTATAGCGGTGGTGCTGGAGTAACATAACTACATTGGTATAATTAACCAGCATAAAAAAAAAAAAATGGCTTCGGCAATCACTTGGCTGCAGATAATTTGGAGAATCAGTGAGCACTTATGCTTTGATGTTTCATAAAAGAAGAAGCAGCAAATGTTTTTATGCATTTGTCGAATATGCTATAGCACCTTTCCGTGTCTCATCTTCAGAACTTAATGCGTTTTTAATTTCACTACATTTTTAAACAATGGACATTATCACATACTTAGGACTCGAGAGTTATTATGACATTAATAATGGCCAGGAAAAGAATCGCACAAGAGTAAAGGAAGTCGATGATGCTTCTTCTTTCAAAGCCGTTCTTAAAGGCATAAAGTAAATGACATTGCTTCCGTTTTTGTAAGAGAGACTGTTGTAATATTAAAAAAAATAATAATAATCATTTATGTATTCAATAAAATAACTATAATAATATTTTTTTATAATTTATCTATTAATTTTGAAGTAAGAAATCAATTAAATTAAAATGTTTATTAAATACGAGTTGATTTACCGAATGGTTAACAGATGAATCTATGAGGTTACTAAACCACAAAAACCTTTCATTATAATTAATGTTAAATAATATAATAATTATTATTGTTAAAATATAAGTTATGTAATACAACCTTATTAAAAGGATTAATATTAGGGTGAGTTGAAAATTCTTTACTTTAATGCAAAAAAAAAAAAAAAAAAAATAATAATAATAATAATATAGAATTAAAAAAATATTAGAAGGTTGGAATGTTATAACAAAATATTTAATATAGTTTTTGCGGTTAAAAAATTAAATTACTGTATTTTCCAACGTCTAAAACGCAGGATATATCAAGAATCAAAAGAATCTAGATAGAATTGAAGAATTTTGAAACAAGAACAAAATAGAAGGGAAGAAATATTAACACCATGAAGATGATATACAGCACCCAAGAATACTGAGAACGATACATTTATTATTTTATTTAATTCTTTTTTCTTTATACTCCCTATACCCTAGTTCAAAAACAAGTTCGAAACTTTATTAAATTTCACTTTCAACTTGCTGACAGCGAAACGAAAAAGTAAAATTCATCAGAGAATTTTTTTCATCTTTTGTTATTGTTTTATTTTAAAAACAAGGAGGAGAGAAATGAAGGCAGACGATAAAAAAAATAAATAAAAAGAATCGCGTATCTGGCATTTGAGCTTGCTTCTTCGCGCTGAAGAAAAGAAGATGGTAACGAATTGATACGAAGAAGCTGTTGTTAGTAAATAAGAATTGGTTTTTTTATAAGTACTTATTTTTACCCTTTAATACCCCTTCATCATTCATGTTTCCTAAATTGGCAACAATGTCGGAAAAGGATATAAACAAATAAGATGGCAATTCTTAAAAGTTTTTGAGATAAATAGAAAATTTTTAGATACAACGCAATATTTAACGCAGATATTTATTTTTTAATAAATTCGCTGCACCCAAACTATTACTTCGTTGAAATTATTTAATTTGGTCAAAATTAAATACAACTGAATCGTCTCGTAAATTTTGTCATCGTCCACGAAAACTTCGAGATTGTCAGAAGTAAAAAGACAATGAAAGAGTATCTGGTAAAAATCAAAAACAGGCATTTCATTCTGAAGTGATACTGCCGTGGCCATCTGGTTGACCACCCATTGAGAACGATCCATTCTACCATTCTTCAACGAGGATTCATTTGAAAGAATGTCACAAGTGACCACAAATAGACAAGTATAGAATTTGGTGATTATTTGACTGTTTTCCTACTCATGAAAATGATCCAATGTGTGGCTGTTTCAGTAGTAGGCCTATGCTAATGAATGCTGGTCACCATGGGAGGTTGATGGACGTTAGAGGTGTAGGATTGGATTGTTGAGCAATGCAAGTTTTTGGTATGCACAAAGCAGCCGAATGCGAAAATACTGTTTTCTAAAAACAGTTTGAGAATAAGAATTCATTTTTTTTTTTTTTTTTATTTAGTAACTCAAAATATTACCTTTCAGGTAAGAATTTTCAAACTGAATACAGGATGAGGTTATTTTGAGATGGTGTTTAAACATCCGTATGGTGACAAATTAATGAAGTTGAAAATGACATAGTATGAGAGAGAGGATCAAATACTTGAATTCTTGTTTCAAAAAAATTGAAGTTCTTTTCTTTAAATCTATAAATGAGAATTGAAATAAATTTTTTATTACAAAAGACAAAATTTCATCTGTCTGCACATCTCTGTAAAAAAATTCCAGATTCATTATAGAGGTTAAAATTCTTTGCGAACTGATATTAATTATACATTTTGTTATTTTCTTTTCAAAATTTATGATATCGCAATGCACGTATACATTATTTATTTAAAAGAATCGAATGACCTTTTTTGTTTTTTTCTTTGAGGAGAGAAGTATCTTTTAAAGCATTTTATTTTCCAAAATTTATTTCTTAAAAACATCCCAAGTATCAACCAACAAGTAAAATAATAAAAATAATACTTTCATTTTTAAGAAAATATAAAGAAAAACAAAAGAAAATTTCAAACCAAAATTTACTAAGTAATTTTTCGGTCTCTCTAGACTCAAAAGTTCGTATTTTTATACAATGCACCTTTCTCCTATCCTCAACTTTTTTTTTTTTACCAAATACACACAGGACAAAACAAAACACACCGTGGTTAAGATATGAAGACAATAGTACTACAACAGAATTTGCAGAGTAAATATTTGGTATTCTTTCATTGACCGAACCTATAGGGAATTTGCTTTCTATTTTCTATAAATACAAGAAATTGGTTAAAGAGGATAAATAAATAAAATAAAAAAAAAAATCTCTTGAGATATCTCAGAATTCCCCCTTCCTTCAACATAAGATTATATATATATATATATATATATATATATATATATATATATAATCTTATCATAAGGGATAGAGGGTGACTAGTCGATTGCTTCTAGCCTGCAGTTGGATGAATTCCATTTTTTTTTTTTTTTCTTTTTTACCCCCTGTTTATAAGTTTATTTGGAAGTTTTCTCGATATTCCTTTTTGGTAATCTCCTCCGTAACAGAGAAAGAAAAAGAAAAAGAAAAAAAAAAAATTGGGTAGAAATACTGAAATTAAGAAATAGTGGCGAACGTGATTACATCTTTTCTCACGATCCAAGAAACATTCTAGTTCCGCGTTGTTGTTGTTGTTTTTTACTTAAATGAATAAATAAGGTTGCGTAAAAAATGAATAATATAAAAAAAGTAATCTTTTCCCTTTGATTAATTAATTAACATTTTTTTTTTTTTTTAAATGTTCTCAAAACAAAGCGATTTTCTGAGAGAGCCAAATTTTATATTTTAATAACGGAGAAGATTAAAAAAAAAAAAAGTTTTTATATATTAAGTAATTACAAATACTAATTTTTCTTTTTTAAATAATGAAAGCACAAAATATAAAATGCCGAACTTCGTACTAAAATAAATATTATTTAGAATTGCTTTGTTAATATTATATTTTAGAACAATGTATTCGTTAGAAATACAAATAAACTTTCAGATAATTATACAAAACTAAAGAAGCTTTTTAACCATTGCTTTTGCTTACACAAAGTAAATTTTGAAATCTCTTTTACTATTGAAAAATGCTAATTCTATGCTTCAAACTCAAGCAAAAACAAAGAAATTATAAGTGAATATGCACATCACAATTTAAGCATCTAGAAATTTTTCGAACAATAACTCAAAACTAATGTTCTCTTGAGTTTACTTTATAAACAATGTTGACTTCTAGTTAAAAGAAAACAAACAACAAATAATAGAGAATCAACTTTCCGCAGCGCCCTCTGCAGCCTTTTTCTGACGTTAATGACATGCAAAATAGGTTCCACCCTACTGCTTGACACTTGTAATTAGTGTCCCAATGATCCTACATATTTATGTTTTACTTCATTTATTATTATTTTTTTATTTTCCTTTTTGGCTGTTCCTTTTCTTTTTTTTTTACTGAGCTTTTCATTTAATTCGAAAGGCTCGATATTATTATTATTATGATTCGAGCATTCGTGAGGTTGCCGCCGCTGCAGCAGAACAGCTCTACTCTACTCGTTCCAATTTATATGCAGATTATTCTTTCGGGTATTGCAGCTGAAATTATTTCGTATTAAGATGAGAAAATTGCGTTTTGAATTCGAAGCGCGTTTTAAAAATTTCCGCAGGTGCTAGGATACTTTACTTTATTTATTTATTTATTTTGTTGCAAAACAGTTTTGCGGATGTTTTTATATATCACCGAGATTCGAAATGAAAAACCAATCTTTCCCCGATAAGAAAAGAAAATATACTTTTATTTTTTTTTTTTAAAGTACCGAGTTAATGCATTTTAAAAACTTATATCCCCGCAAGCGGAAAAAAAAAAAATAAATAAATAAAAGATGAAAAACAATTATAGGAATTTAAATATAAAATAGAGTCTCAAATATTCTGAAAGCGTTATTTCAATTGAAAGCGATCTTCAAAAAATTAAAAAGACATTGAATTATTAGCACGAAAAAAATCCTTATATATTGATATAATTTAAATACCTACAATTTTCAACAAAGCATTTTAACAAGTTGAAAATACAGTTCAAAAGCTAATTTAATGAAATAACTGTACAATATTATTCTTTTTCAATGAGTAATCCCTATTGCTGAAAAAATGTACCGTACACATTTAAAAAAATGCATTTTAAATTTCTTGTTTCGTTGTAAAGCAATTATTATTGTTATCAACATTATTTTTGTTTGTCACCTACAGTCATTTTTGGGCACTCTTAGGTTAATTAGACCTGGATCTACTGTTTAGTGTGGATTCCGAAACGGCTAATAAACAATCATGCCACTACTACGATTCGAACCTGAAGCACCGAAGGCCAGAGCGCAAGCCAATTGGCCATCAGGACGCCAGACTTCTGGCATTCTTCGCCAAACAATCTGCAATTTCATTAAATTCCAAATCTACACGCATTATTCGCACACATGATATACCTTGATTCCTCATGAGGAGAAGGGTTGCCATTGCCACGAGAGGTTGGACTTCTATCTGTTGGTCCATGGAGGTATAAATTTATTATATTTTATGTAATTAAATAAACCATATTTTGTTTGATTGTCTATTCAGTCAATTCAATAAAAAATCCATGCTATCGCCAGGATTCGAACTTGAAGCCTGTAAATACCAAAGGCCAGAGCGCTAGACGATTGGCCATCAGCCGCTGTAATGGAGTTCAGCACAGGCGAGCTAAGCTGCAGTTGCTGTTTTCAAGATGGGTGTGAAAACAATCCATCAGTAGGTAGGAAAGTCCTATGTTAGGTTTAAGGAAGTACAAGGGCTCGATCTGCCAGATTCGTCATTGAGTGTGTTTGTTTTTAAATGCTGTGGCAATGGGGACCAGCATTGAACCCACTGAAAAAGCGGCCATGTTTAGAAAGAATATGATGTATGATGTCTTTTAGAATAAAAATACAGCTTAAATTCAGAATTACTAATAAAGCAAAAATTTCCAAGTGGGTTCCTATATGTTTAAAAAAATACTATTATTAGCAAAGTTAATGAATACATCGATAAAAACATTAAAAATACAGTAGATGTGCAATTTTAAAGATGAAAGAAAATGTACTTTCTGCCGTGACATTCAGACAAACATTAAAAAGCCAACACCCCAATGTTTCCCATTCTAAATAAAGACACAAAACTGGCAAAGGCAAGAGTAAATTACCTTTCTCATTAAAATCAGCCTATTATTTTCTTTTCAAAACGACTCATCAACACAATGGTAATGAGAGTAATATATTCCACGCTGACAAACCAACGAAAACCACATTAAGGTATGAAAGAGAACAATAATAACGATAAAAAAAAAAAAAAAAAGTAAAGAAAACCTAATGTCGAAATCTAATATATTTCTGCTGCTAAAAGAGATAAAAGAAATGGTTTGTGTGAAACGGTGTGAAATTTAACATCTGGCTCGAAAAGTGAAGCACGATACCTAAAAGGAAACCCACAAGACATTTATTCAGTCACGTTTCTCAAATGTCACTTAAATATTCGGACTTCACTCAGCGAGAGAGAAATAATGGTTAAAAATAACCAATCACATTGATATATTTTACATTTCTATAGCATGAAGTGAGTGCCGTTTCATGAGAATGCAATTCTTTAGTGTCCACTTCGCCTACTGTTTGAGCAATCAAAATACATCCTGCTGTAGTAATAAAAGCAAATACAACTGTGGATTTTACGACTTTTCAATACAATACAAAACTCAGTCACGGCTTAATTCCATCGCCTTAATAACACGCTATTGTATAAGACTCCATTAAAAGAAATTAACCGAACGGTGTACGTGAAAGCAATAAAAGTAATATAGACATTAACTTTAAGATGTTACTACATCTTAACAATGGGGGTCTTATCAAGTAACCGATCACAAACAATGGATTCTTCACCACCTGAGAATGCCAAATTATTAAAAGGTACAGATGTAAGATACCAAATTATGACTAACTGTAAGATTTTAATTAAACTAATAGACTGTGTACACTACAAAAACATCTTTTGGCACGAAATAACTGAACTTCACATCATTTACAACTGCAACGGTGTTGAGTGTTGCCACTATATAACTTAAAAGATAAAATACAATGAAAACTTGAGAAGTAAAAAAGAGAAAACATTACAACACTGGAAAAACTGACTTGCACATAAATTGGCTTCTTTTATAATTGTTTCTTATATAATTTAACGAAAGAATCTAAGGATTCTTAAATTTACACAACATATGTAAATAGAACAGTATTAATTTAACATTGGATAATAACTAGATCATCTTACTATAATATTGAAGATGAACAACTAGATTTAGGAGCATTCATTAATAATCTTTCGGATATAAATGAAAAATACGTAGAAAAATGTTGGCATGGTTATACTACTTTTGTTAAGAAGTATAAACTATGCTGTGTGTATTTGTTTAAATATTTAATATCAAGTATTTGAGTAAAAATACCAAGGTGTTAACATCTTAACAATGGAGGTTTTATCGAATAATCGATCATAAACAATGAATTCTTCACCACCTGAGAATACCAAAATTATTTAAAGGTACAGATGTAACTTATGAAATTATGACTAACTTCAAGATTTAATTAAACTAATAGACAGTGTATACTACAAAAACATCTTTGGCAAGAAATAACTTCACATTTGTTTAAAATACCAAATTTTGTGTAAAATACCAAGTTATTAAACCATTTCAATTTGATTTTTCACAAGTTAACGCCCAAAAATCGGTATAAATTATAACTTGGAAAAATATTTCTCTATTACAAAAGATTTGTAATAGAGTGAAACTTGTAAGAAGTGTGACCTGTATAAAAACATTATCTCCAGAAACAATGAATATTTATTTAAGAGAACGCATCTTCCATACGAAATCACATTTCCTAGTTTACCTAACTGTTCACAATGCAAACACAAGCGAGGGTGACTGCTGGGTGACGAATGCTTTTCAAAAAGCTGCATAAACAACCTTAACTTTCCACTCGATCAATGAACCTCGGCAACAAAAATTGTTTACTTCGATACATTCATGCGGCCATTGCATCATGCATTCTTCTTCTTTATTCCCTCTCTCCGTGCATGCATATTCATCATAAAGTTTCCACAGCACCGTTTCTGTCAAAAGCGTAACTTTTCAGCTGCCTTCCAACAGCCATGAAATCTCGACGAACTTCTTGAAGGCAGCGGTCTGTGAAGCGTCTTACAACCTCGGGGTTGGTGGAGCCTAAGTCAACAGAGGCTTGACAAGAAATGACAGTAAACTGCGTCAATCTTGTCTATTTTCGGGGACGATACGTGATAGAGCGGGGGTTCCAGAGATCATCTTGAAGGGAGAGAGAGGACTTTTAAGCTTCTCAGAGAGAACATTTTGTCTTTGCCTTCACTTTGAGGGAATCGATGTTTCGTTACCCATGGTAAACATTATCCCTCCCCGCTGGTCACAATGCCTACACGCCATTTATTATGTCGTGATAGATGTGGTGTCCTATATTTGGTTATTGAAAGCAGACAATGAATTGGAAAAATATCTGTGAGAAACGGGATGGCAAATTTTTTTTTTCTCCAAAATCTATGTCCATTTAAATAATTTAGGTTGATGTTACTATAAAGAAAAAAAAACTACTTTAAAAAAAAAAAGAATCTCATATATACTCTTTTTATTCAAATCCATTTATTTATACATAAAAATATTTATAAAATTCATTTGCTTTGTCTAAAATAAACAATATTTAAAGGGATATTATACACCATCGATAACATATAATATGAAATGATGATATTTATGACTATTTAAAAATAACATTAATTTAAGTTCTCGGAGCTGGTCTTAAAACACTTCTTAAATAAAAAGGATTCGTCTTATAGAAAGTTGAAAATGATTTTCGTCGAAATACGAATTTAAATAACAAAATTGAATTAGAATAAAAGAAAAATATCTATATGATAGATATCTAAATGAAAGTTCAGAAACAAAAAATATTTTCTGCTTTATACATTGCACCTCGGTGTTCCCATAAGAACAATAATTATGCTCGCAACCCGAAGTTCGTATAATCATGCAACTATCATAGAACAACTATAAGATGAACTAAAAAGAGGATGAAAATTTTCATTAAATCGTTTTGAAAATTTATATTCTTTTTACATTATCTAAACAACATTAGAACTTGTTTTATTGTGAAGAAATTCTCGTTGGAAGAAATCTGCTGGAAAAAATGCAAAAAGATTTAAGATTATAAGTAAATTAAAATTCGCAATAGCAAATTAATACTATTTTACATAGAAATGGCATAAAAAAATGCAAAAAAATCAAGACTATGGAAAAGAAATTCCAAGTTAAAAAAAATACAGGCAGTGTAAAAGATATTCATACAACATAGAAAATGTGGCTGATGCATATTTGCAAGTTCTTTTTTTTCATTGGAATCGATTAAAAAACCCATGAATATATTATATATACATCGGTTATGCATTTATAAATACGAAAATATTATATATATTTATGCAATTACAATAAAAGTTTGCTAAAAACTGAATGCAACTTTAAAAACATCCTCATATTTACAAATCTTCCATCCTAATAAAGTTCTTAACGTTCATTTCACTTGATGCATTTGATTCTTCGGTTTCCATTGTTAGTAGGTGTGGCAGCAAATATCTGGTGAACGGATTGGCATTAATTCCAGCGCCAATTTACACACCTTTGGGCGGGGGGCAATTAATTAAAATTGTGTCGCCAAACACTCACCATGGCCAAATGAGCAATGCATTCCCTAGGCGCGCAACATAGGCCTAATCAATAACAAATCGATAAAATTTATCAATCAAATATACGTCTCCCCACCCACGTACATTTCTCACCTAATTTGCTCCCGGGTAAAATCGTACACCCCCCCCCCGTACGATGAATGTCCATGAGTCACTCGCCACATTTTGCTTGTCCCAGGTGGTAAAATATCCGTGCATGCACGGTCACTCGCCAATATTCCAACCGAAATAAACCACGTCTGAGAGTCTACTGGGGAGGAATTGACGAGTTCAAGTGCCGCTGTAGTAATACAAGGGACGTTGAATATGCATGGGTATGACTGCACCTGCTGTTTCAAATGCTGAATAAAGCGGTTGTGGTGTGGATGGAAACTCACTGTTTATTCTGTAATCCATTATGTTGGTTTTGAATGATACACAGGGTGCCCTCCTTCCCCGAGAAGTGGTAGAAAGCAATGAGGGATGAGAGATGCAAGCAAGAAGTATTCTAAACTCGAAAGAAAAAAAAAAAAAAATTGTTTGTTTAAATTTGTAACACAAAAATATATTGGTTTTTTGATTTATCGTCACTTTTTGTCTCTGTCGTAGATCGTTTCTTAATTTTTCGTTGATGTATTTTTTTTTTAAGCAACTTTAGGTGTGTTTAGCGTTTATTTATTTGCTACAGAAAAATCACTATTTAAGCTTTGATTCACACAAAAATGTAAATTGCACAAGATTGAGGATGTATGTCACAATGAAATCTTGCAAGCATAGTTTGGAAAAAGTAATTTAAATTTCAACAAAGAGACCATTAACGAATTGCACACCATTATAATATCTTTTTTTTAATTGTTATGCCGTTTCTTAACACTCCAACATTTTGCAAACATCGAAATAATTTTCGATTAAATATAAATAACAATAATTTTATAAAATGACGCAAATAACTGAACAATTATTAAAATAAGTTAAAGATAAGGTAATTTTAGGTGGGTTTTTTTTTATAGGTATTACGTAATTTTTTATCGCAAATCTTGAACACTTAGATCCAGCAAATAATTTCTATACATTGCACAGTATATTGATATAACTTAATTAAAATATAAAACTCCATACACAAAGAAAAGGAAGGGGGAAAAAAAAAAAGCACTGCTGCATATTTTCTCGTATTGCTCCATGGTACCCATCGATCCAGGGCATATTTTCACGGGGTCCTATGCGTCACCAGTATCAAGAGGGAAGGGCTTTAAGGGGCATTAGGCACGCATTAAAAGCTGCATGTTGACCCTCTTACCACCCACCAAGACAGAGGGTACAGCCCACTTGAGCCCTGATCCCTCCTCTTCAACCACGTGAAGCATTCTCGCAGAAAGCGTCCTCGTGAAACCCCCCCCCCTCGTGAAAATAACCCATGACCCTGTCTGGGATACACTGGAGACAAGGGACACCTTTAGTAACGACAGTGATTAATGGTAGAAATTTGTATAGGACGTAGTTGCAAGCCATGCTTACAAGAAGACAAATTTGTATCAAGAATGTGTACACACCAGTATAAAATTTTAACAACACAACAAATGATAACCAATTTTCTAAGTTAAGCTAGTATTATTTTATAAGCTGAAGTTGTAATTGCAAATAATACAGGCCATAGATTAGTTTATAAAATTATTACAATCACAACAGTTGATTTCGAAAGGAAAACATTTCGAAGACATTAATAAGTTAATTTAAATACGATGTATCAAAGCAAAATTTATGGAATCTTTACATTGACATAAACTATTCAAATAATTTTAAATAGCATTAGACAGGAATTCATTTTTAACATGTTAATATAGAAATTATGTATTTGCCTACGATTTGCATTTATTGCGTAAGTATAAAAATTTGATTACTACTACTGAGAACCAACAATATGAATATACGAATTTCATAATAGTTGTTCAACGAATCATAAGATTTTGTATTTTTTTTTTTAATCACGTTAGATTAGAAAAAAAAAAAAAAAAAAATGAACAATTTATCGAAAAGAAAAAATATGGTGCTATTACGATAGATTTAATTTTTTAAATTCAGATGAATATAATTTAATTATCTGACACATAATTTATAAAATGACATCTCATCATTCCTTCCTTTTATAAAAATGCACACACGGAAATTACTTTAAAAGCATATTTATCATTATGGACACATTATAATAGATGGCCAGAAGAGAAGTGACTAATCTTCAAACGAAATTGAAAAGCGCAATAAAAAACATATAGGAGGAAAAATGGCTTTTCTGTCATTTCCTTCAACTCAAGCGGACATTACGCGCACTGGCAACATAAGTTGCACTACGGGGGCTATAAAAACGTTACTTTTGAAAGCCGTCCAGATTTGCCCTCCCTCCTCTCTAAAAACAGTTTCTTAGTAGTCGGGGGGCCCAGGCCGCCAGTCTTTCGGATGTTTTCGCAAAATGGGCCCTCGGCCCCTCCCACTCAGTCAAAAACTGACGTCACTTAAATCCCCCTGCATCCCAAAAACAAGAAAGAACACCGATCACTGACAAGGAGGGAGGGCATTTCGGTTCATGGTCCAACGCACCGGTTCGTCCCGGTTTCGGTTGAACCCGCAAAAAAAAAGCAGTCTCTAATTATTACCGTTTGAGTCTTGTCTTGTTTCCGAGAACACCCTTCCGCCACCCCTCTCCTTTTTGCCGCAACCCCTCTTTGCCACAGACAGAAAGGAAGATTCGATTCGTCCTCCCCTATGTTTAATTGGAAACGGCGGAAGAGAGAGAGTTTCGATAATTAGGAAAGCCACAAATAAAGTCAGGAGTCGTATTAAGAAAGGAAATGAGCAATATCGGGCCGAGGGTATGTTACAAAGGGACATGATGAATTTACGGGGAAGGCCTATTCAGGTTAAATGGACCGGAGTTGGCTTTTAGACTAATGGGATGGATATCGGCAGGAGAGAAGAGAAGGTCAAAACAGAAAACAGTGGGAAAAGATGCAAACAACCCCTAATGTTCAGGCTCAGATTTCTAGACAGGAAAGTAATTAACCGCCTACGGATTCGCTAAAAATGGATGGTCTTATTATCCCTCATTTCGCAATCATTATTGCAGGAAATGAGCAAGATTTTAATATTAAAGATAATTATGTTTCAAAAAACAAAAATGTTCCATCCACTTCTGACCAAAAAACAAAAGTAAATGTAGTTTATAATACGATTTTCCTTAGAGTTACACTGCAGGCAATGCTCAGAAATCATAGACCTATTTTAAAATTTAAAGCAACTTTTTCAAACAATTAAAATCAGAAATCGCAGACCGTCGGCGTTTTTAAAACTTTGCTAAGTAAACATTTATATAAGAGAAAACGAGTATAATAGCCAGAAATCTTTGGATAAAACTTAAATCATCAAATAATCGATAAAAATGGATGGTCTTATTATCGCTCATTTTGTAATCATTATTACAAGCATGAACAAGATTTTAATATTAAAGATAATTTATGTTTCAGAAAATAACATTCCATCCATACTTCAAACCAAAAAACAAAAGTAAGTATATTTCTTAATCATATTTTCCTCAGAGATACTCTACAGGCAATACTCGGAAATCATAGATCACATTTAAAGCAACTTTTTCAAACAATTAAAATCAGAAATCACAGAACCCGGGTTTTTAAACTTTTCTCTTATATAAATGCTTACTTAGCAAACAAGTAACATTCAATATATTCTACATTGAATAGCCAGAAATCTTGGGTTAAAACTTAAATCATCAAAAAAATTGCTAAAAATGGATAGTCTTATTATCCCTTATTTTGTGATCATTATTACAAGCATGAGCAAGATTTTAATATTAAAGATAATTATGTTTCAGATAATAAAAAAGTTCTATCCTTACTTTGACCATAAAAACAAAAGTAAATATAGTTCATAATAAGATTTTCCTGAGAGTTACTCTGCAGGCAAATTTAAAGTAACTTTTCAAACAATTAAAATCAGAAATTGCAGAATCCGAGGTTTTTTTAAAACTTTGCTAAGTAGACTAAGAGAAAACGAGTGCCATTCTAAATATTCTACATTGAACAGTCAGAAATCTTTGGATAAACCTTAAATCATCAAATTACGAAGCAATCGGGCTGCACTATTACACAATTAAGATATATTACTCCAGTAAATCCAATTTTTCAGTTCCGCAATTGTAGAAAAGAGAATTAAGAAGAAAATAAAGCTACAGCCAAAGATGACTGCACCAATAAAAATAAGTCAGAAAGAATCCTAACTCAGTAACTAAGTCCCGTAACGAATAGCTCTCATTAAGCCTTCCCAATCAATGTCTCAACAGGACCCACCAACAATTCAGGAAAAGATTAGGAAACCGAAACAAACGGGCACACAGCGGAGTTTTTCCATTATCAAAATAAGGGCAAAGGCATAAATCTGCTACAAAATCTGTTCTTTTACAAATAATCATTTTCTTCATATCACTTGCAGGGATTCACGCTCCATCGGACAAAAGAATAGCTGACAAAGCAGAAAGAGACAGCTTGATTAAATATCGGTTTCTTTTTTTTTGTTTCCGAGTCTTCTTTTAATGCTTTTTTTTTTTTTTTTTTTTTTGTCTTCTCTTCCATTTTATTTTGTCTGCAGAGAAGGGGGTTACTGTCCCACCATATTTGTAACACAAATTTATTATCTTTGTCCAGAAGATTTTTGCCTTTCATTTTTCAAATCGGAGTTAGCAAAGATGATGCTGGTAGGAAATTTTTGAAAAAGACTTGCAAATAAAAAATTACTTGACTAATTAATTGATTGACTGTTAATTATTTAACTCATTAACGTCATGAACGTTGAAGTACGATATGTAAGAAGAATAATGTTATGTCCATGCATTTTTTTTATCAATTAAAATGTTGAAATTATTATGAAAATTAAAAATGCACAAATACTTGATTTTTAGTAGGTGATATTTCATTTGCTAATTCATAATCATACTTAATCTTGTCATAAATTTTAAGATTATTTCTACAATATAAGAAATTATTATTTGCACGTAATTTTTTTCTTAGACACACATAAATAAGATGGCTAGGCATGTGATATATGTAATTTTAAAAGGGAAAAAACCCGATTTTGTTAATCAACATATTTGTCTATTGCACATGTTACATACTCACGGTTATCATTACTTAATGGTTCTATCATTTTCAGCCATATGAAGAGAATCTCAACAACGTTGGACATTCAAGTAAGACATGTATTTTCGTCAACGCTTCACAGTCAGAAGAAATCTTAACAGAAAAATAAATGGGGACATGGTCTCAACAAATAGAGGAATATGTGAAATGAAAATTATTTCTGGAATCGAAGTGAATAAAGTCTACTTGTTTATCAAACTTATAGGTTTGGTGTGGTCGCTCTACGGTTATTTTGTATACTTTAGGCTAATTAGACCGGCACATACAGTTTAACTAGGACTCCAAGCCACTAACAAACGGCACATACAGTTAACTATTTGAACCTGTGACACCAAAAGACAGAGAACTAGCCAATTGGCCAAACATATAGAGTCAAACATCACGTAAAACTACAATGAGGTATTTTTTATCCCAATTGTCTTCTCTTGAAAAGCTAATGAAAAAGGGGAAAATTATGGAGTTATGAATTTTAATCACAAAACAACAACAAAAAAAAATATTTAAAAAAAAAATGTATAATACAGATTTAAAATTTAAATCACAATTAAAAAAGGCAGCCATACGAAAAAACTAAACCAATTATGAAAATTCTCGTAGAACTAATTACGTTCTATATTTACAAGTACACGAAACTATTATATTCCAGTGAATTATTTCAAAATTGAAAATCGCCACCAAAACACAACAAAACCCTCACGTTTCAACGATTTAGATCAGAGGGCACGAAGAAAATATGCTCCGTTTCAATATCCCACGAGACAAAAATAATCATGATAATATGTCAGGCGGACCCAATCAAATGCCCATATAAAACCACGTTCGAAATCGTGTTTTTCGTAACTCACGCACATGCGTCACGGGTCATGATGGGGTCAGATCCAACTGGATTGCTCAAAAGCTGTATGCCTCTATTCTATCCATACATACACAGAAAAAGGGCGCGCAATTACCGTAGCAATTTTTATAGAAATAGAAACGCGGGTAAAAAAGTGTTTTCCTGATGGAATAATTTCATTTCAATTGCCTCCCTCATTTGCGTGATGCATTACGAAATCTTCCACGTTAGCAATATGAAAGGGGAAATTAAAAAAAAATTCTTTCACTGTACAAAAATAGATGAATTAATATGAAACAGGCACAATTGTCTTGTGCCATTTTCTAGCAGGCCCAATTATCCAAGTTTAAAAACTTAATGTATTTACATTTTCTCTTCAAAATAAAAGTGGAGCAAAAGATGCCATGTTTTCCGAATACTGCATGTCGTTAAATCTCAGGGATTAAAAATAATGAGGATGCTTTCATGTTTTCAGTTAAACTCTTTTAAATGAATAAAACAAGCAATTAAAATAGTATTATAGCGATATATATATATGAAGAATTTGCACAATTTTTTTTTTTTTTTTTTTTTTTTAATTTTCAAATCTACATAATAACAAACGCCATATTTTTGGAACTGCAATTTCTGTTCCTGTAATTTCTTTATTTTCTATCTAAATAAATCTAGGAATAAAAAAACATTTAAAAAACATGAAAAGCTTATTAAAAAATATTACTTGATGGTACAGAAAACGTTTTCTTTGAAAAAGCGAATTTAAAGAACGATCCATAATGACAAGAATAGACGAGATTTTAATTTTTAAAAGTTAGTAACAAAATAAATCGCTTAAGTCTTTATTAATCAGTCAGATTAAATACATTTTTTTTCAGATTAAATTAAACTAAGTTACAATTTATAATTAATTTTTATTAACTAAAAATCAAATTACTTTTCTAACAACAACAAATATAAAATTTTCAGTATAACTCAAATCAATAAGAAAGCTGGACATATAATAAACACAAATATGAAAAACTATTTTCAAAAACAATGCGCTATAGATATATATATATATATTATTTATTAGAGGGTTTACTATACACGAGGATTTTACTTTTTACTACTATAGTAAAATCCCTACAGCTTAAACCGTATTGACTTTAAATAAAAAATAATAGACTTACATAAGCAAGCGATTAGACATACAGATACATAATTGCTACCGTATAAATATCGATTAATCCTGTTATTTTAAAACACAAAGAAGAAAAAAATACTACCATTTGCTGGTTCCTTCGTCAACAAAGCAAGAAAAAAAAAAACATCTAACAGAAATTTCAAATTAAAAACAGTTTAAAAGAAACCGCATCACACACACACACCGAATAACCAGGAAATTAATAAGAGGCCAAGACGGGATCAAAAAATCTTCGGGCATATCATTCCCACCCTAAAATTTACGCTTCTTAACACTTCCTAAACAATCTGCCAACCATCCTCACTTGAACGAACTACTGCTTCATAAATAACAGAATGTGAAGGGAAAAATCAAAATACGTATTGAACCTGGGAAGATTTCATGTGATTATATGGCAGCATGTGATTTTCGAAAGCGGATTTTCTATCCACTTAATTCATCTTCATGAGGATATCGCGAAGATTAAAACAAAATATGATTTTTCGACTGATTTATCCCAATTCTGGAACATTTAAAAGTATTTAAAAACGGAAAAATATAATTTTATATCATAAAAACGCTGATGAGTGAACAATTTGATTTTTACATTCAAGATTATAAATAAAAATAATTGTCCAAATATAATATTGACTTTAAGAAGAAAAGAATAGCAGCAACAATACTTTTATATTCATAATAAAAATTAAACATTTTTATTTCTTAAATAATTACAAGTGTAATAAAATAATATTAATAAAGACAAACTTGTTTTCAAAATAAATATTTCACATGACATTTGTACTAGAATTTCTAAAAGTTTACGTTTTCGAGATTTAAAATTAGAATATCAATGATGATATACCATACATGATTTTGAAAAATTTTGTATTTCTTAGACAGATAGAACAATGAAAACAACAAATCAAATTGAAGAAAAAAAAAAAAAAATATTTGCTATCGATCGAAAAATTAATTAGAAGTTTTTCCATTTTAATTCAGAATACTAATTAAAATAACATGTAATTTTTTAGTTATGAAATTAGAATATCTATGATAATATACATGATTTAAAAATATTGTATTTCTTAAGACAAATAGAAAAATGAAAATAAATCAAATTAAAGATAAGAAAAGTTAATATTTGCCATCGATCTCAAAAATTAATTAAAAGTTTTTTTCCATTTTAATTCAGAATACTAATTAAAATAACCAGTCAAAAATAACCCCATTTTGATAACCAAATACAGAAAAAGCATTTTTGCTTTTCAAAAAACGGAAGATTTAAGCAGAACAGAACACGAAATAGTAAAAGAAATCGACACAAAATAAATATTTCACATATTTTAAACATGGCATTTGTACTAGAATTTCTTAAGTTTGCATTTTTGATATTTAAAATTAGAATATCAGTGATAATATACATGATTTTAAAAATATTGCATTTCTTAGACAAATAGAACAATGAAAACAAATCAAATTAAAAGGTAAAAAAGTTAATAATTGCTATCGATTAAAAAAATTAATTAAAAGTTTTTTCTATTTTAATTTTAGAAAACTAATTAGAATAACCTGTCTTTAAACAAATACAGAAAAACATTTTTGCATTTCAAAAAAACCTAAGATCCAAGCAGCACGCGAAATAGTAAAAGAAATCGACACCAGATGGCGGTGCGCTCCACGAAAAACGAGAGCCGAATCAAAATGGCGGGCGACAGATTCCAAAAAGCGGGGTGACAGAATGAATGAGCATGTCGCCTGTCAAAGTCAGGACTTGTTTCTTTCTGCCGGAGCAAAGGCGGCAAAATAAATAGGAAGCAGCTGCTAACCGTCTCAGCCGCGTATGAATTCTTCTGAGGCCCTGAAATGCCCGTAGCCCTCTCGGCAAAGGGCCTTTTCCAAAATATATCCTAAATTACACAAGTCGTTCTAATTTTTT
The DNA here is from genome assembly GCA_021605095.1 of Caerostris extrusa. Lineage (NCBI taxonomy): Eukaryota > Metazoa > Arthropoda > Arachnida > Araneae > Araneidae > Caerostris > Caerostris extrusa. Next base: position 312,975 of record BPLR01004793.1, on the reverse strand, counting down.
TTTTTTCTTTCCTTTCCCTTGACGCGCTTTTGTGGGAGTACCCTTTTTCCCAAATCATTTATCTCCCGCGGGAGAGTTTTATAAAAGAGAGCGCGGTGGATGGTAAAAAAAAGGGCCGCTGGCTTATGATCTTTGTTTTTTGAAGGAATAAACATAACAAGCGGTGGCTTTTGTAGAGTTTGTAAGTAAAGTCGTAAAAACAGGAAACTGGTGGTTTTTCATATCCTGTAGTAAAGATGCAAATAGACCGTTACATATAACAAAGATACAATTTTTGCCATATGTTGAGATTGAATAGAATAGATAGATAGATAGAATATAAATTAAAATACGAGTTAAGTAATAAATTATATACTAAAAAATAATTGTTATTTTATGAGCATATCCTCTGAATCAATGATAAAGGTGTAGTTTTAAAATTTAAAAAAGAAATAAGTTTTTATAATCTATTACTTTGGGTCAGTTCGTATGTCTCCAAGATGCTACAGGAAATTTTTTGAATCAATGATTTTAGCCGTTTTTTATTATCTGTACTGTAATTACCATTTGCTGTTATATTACAATACCATATCATTTGTTGTTATAGTACAATACCATAACATTTTGCTGTTATATTATTATAATTACCAATGTCATGTCTTAAAAACTACACTTTAATTTTGCTTTGTCATTGAAAACAGAAAGATATCGAAGATTGTACACACTTACTAAATAAAGTAAGACGTACTTTTTAAAATATTTGCAAAATTAAAACCGTCGATTAATTATTGTACTTCTGTAATTTCACAAATGCTTAAAAAAAAAAAAAAAAAAAAAAAAAAAAAAAATTGCATTGGTCTATAAAATGAAAATTTTAAAAATCCATCTTAATTATTTTTCAATAAGATTATAACGGTAAAAGCAAATAAAAAGAACTAATAGGAGAGTTCACAATCTAATCATACCTTTTAATGTTCTTTAGTGAGAGTTAACTTTTCTTGTTTTTTTCTTGCTATGTATCGAAGTCTTATTGTTAAATATTTCAGTCTTTATTCATGGCAGCTTTTTACGTGCAGACCTTCCTAATCTTCTCCTCCACAAAAGTAAAAACCAAAAGTACACAAGAGGATAATTTTATTAATGACTGCTGCGTGAAATATTTCACTACAGGTGATACCGAGCCTACCGTTAAGACTCCAATAAAAACCATGGCCCGCTGAAATTAAGGAACAAAAATTGTCGAAAATAAATCCATAAACGGTCCCTTAAAACCGAGAGACCGAACCATTTTCCCCTATACTTTGCTCTTTTGCGCTTTAACGATGCCATAATTCATGTCCGGCAAGAAATAGGAAGGTGAATTCAGAAGGATAAAAGGGGATGATGAAGAAAAAAAAAAAAGAAAGAAAAAAAAAAAAGAAAAGGACCTTCTCAAAAGAAGAGCATCAAGTGGATGGTCCGTGTACATCTCAAGGACAAACCCGAAAGTTTATCACGTTTTTCTTTTCTCCTTGTTTATGATCGCACCGATCTCTCTTCGGGTCTTTTGTTGTTGCTCTTCCAAGAGTTTTGGTGGTAATAAAAACGATTAAATTCTAAAAGAGAATAGCCATTCCCTAGAGGAATGGGCTCTTGTCAACTTTTTTTTTTTTTTTGTTTAGTTAAAGATTTGGAAAGGGAAGGAGGACCATATGGCATTTTTGATCACACAGAACCCGAAAAGATTAATCGAGCAAATTGACAAAACTTGTACCACTATTGATTAAGAGTTTAGAACCATCACACGGAATAGAACTGACAGAACAATAGCAGTGAGTGAATAATGATACTGATCTGAATACTCAAGTTATTCAACATAACATTCCGAGTTAGGTTAGATAGCATCAGACAATCAATCATTTCGCTGCATTCATTTTGATTGAAATAATCTATTATTGCTTGTATTATATATATATACATTAGAGTGCCATTGACATTTCCGAATTCGTTCATTCATAAAAATACGATAATCAAATTGGATGGTTAAAATTACTTTAAAATGTCTACAAAACATACTGGTTTGGTTCGTCGCTCTATAGTCATTTTATGTTTACTTTAGGCTAATTAGACCAGGGTCTACAGTTTAACGTGGATGCCGAAACTCTAAAAACAATCATGCCACCTTCAGAATTCGAACTTGAAACCTGTGGTACCAAAGGCCAGAGTGATAGTCACCAGGCTGCTATTAAAAAGCAGAGAAATATTTTTGAGATGAATATATCTCAAATATTTTTGAGATGAAAAAGATTTCGACATACCATTCTGCTTAACATAAGTTTAAAAATATTCTCCGCTGGTGGTACACTCTACAGTTTTGTTTTAGTTCCTAGTACCACCTATGAAGTATAACCGCAGCATATCTCCCAGAAAGTGTAACCACATAACATGATGTGTAACACGTCATAACATGATGTGTAACACGTCATAACATGATGTGTAACACGTCATAACATGATGTAACAGAAAGATGTAACCGTCATAACAACATGATGTGTAACACGACGGAAATGCAATTCGTTTCTATTGAAATCCATTTTCACCAATTCATGCATTTTAAACATATGGCTAAAATATTTTAAAGAAACTAATGTTCAATATTAAGATTCCAGTGAGAAGTTATTATTAAGTGCTGCACAATATGATTAACAAATATGGAGCAAAGACTTTACCTATTCGTGTATACTACATAGAGCAAAATATTCCTAAAGTATAAAAAAAATATAATAAATAATATATATATATATGTATATAATTAAAAATTTAACATTATTAGTGAAATATAAAGTAATGCAAAAAAACGATTCACCGATCTAATATGCCCAAGATCTATCCATTTCAATCAAATATGACTTGGATATACTCAAAGCCATCTATATTTTGAAACATCGAATTTCTATCCATTTCAAAATGGCGGACCATGAACACAGAAGTCCACTTTTGGTAGGTTTCATTTCCCATCCCTGAGGCAAAGAGATTTATAAAAGGCACGGCAAAGATAGTTTCGAGGCAAATGCTTAAATAAGGGCACGGAACGTCCACCGCCGGAGCGAGAGATGGGGCCCGAAATCTTTGAAATGCCATTAACCGGGGAGGACGCACAAAGGTAGTTAGCGCTTCGCCTGCATAATGAACGAAGCGAGCATATAAAACGAGCGTTCATGTTTCATCAGTGTTTAAGCGAAGCAGTTAATTGGGGGGCCTTCATGCAGAAAGGGTCCAAACTGTCCCTCTCCCCCTGTCCCCCTTTATCTAAATGCGAGTGACAGATCAGCAGGGCCCCGTTTGTGTGGAGTTGACAAGGTTTAATTCTCGTGCCTGAATTTCGGCACACACAATGGGATGTGATTTCTCCACGTGGGTTGAGTGTAGCGTTTAGTAGCGAGGATTACAATGAGAGGGTTGTTTAACCTCTGCATTTAGTTTCGGATATGTGTGTCCACAAAAAAAATGTATTGCACAGATTGAGTTCAATTCTAGACGCGAAGCTATTACTGTGAAGAATATACGAGTGTTGATATTTGTAATCTGAGGAATATGACATGTTGATTGGGTAGACTTTTGAAATGTATTTTTGTAGCTATATAGACAATTCAGTGATATCTATGTCATAATAGAAATTCAATGTTCAGGACTTCCCTACAGTATTCTCCATATGGGCTGAATGTAGCATTTAGTAGCGGGGATTACAATGAGAGGTTGATTAACCTTTGCATTTAGTTTCGGATATGTGTGTCCACAAACAATGTATTGCACAGATAGAGTTTGATCTAGATGCGAAACTATTAATGTTAAGAATATATTAATATTTATAATTCGAGAAATATATTGATTGGGTAGACTTTTTTGAAATGCATTTTTGTAGCTATATAGGGAATTCAGTGATATCTTTGTCTGAATGTTAGAAATTCAATGTTCATGTCTTTCCCACAGGATTTATATTAGATCTCGCTGTTAACATTATATAAATAAACAGAAAAGACGCAGAAAAAGTCCATTAACTTTTTTTTTTTCTTCAAAGTAATGGATGTTTTTGGCGGTGAATAATAACGATAAATTATTAAGAGTAAAAAACTGATTACAAAAGGACAGAGATCGGACAGATATGGAACTGTTCTTTCCTTTTTCAGACTATCGTGTGTATTCTCTCATGCTGCACTTTTTTAAGAGAACGTGCACTCACAGATAACAAGAAAGATAAGGCAAATTATATTTAATTTCAAACTCGTGGAATCATTATTTCTTAATTTACAGAACACAACATGCCGAAAATCTTTCTCAGACACTAAACCTTAGCAGTAACGTGAATTTACACTGCAGCGATGACAGATATAGACAAGGCGAGATGAAAAGACGACTGTGAACAAATCACAATCCCGTGAAGCAAGAGCTAATCATTCCAATTAGGGTTGTGGCGAAAAAATGGAGCACGACCTCCCAAGATGGTTCCATCGAATTAAAATCTTCATCATTCCCCCAGTCACCCCAATAGCCATAAATACACAAACTCGTAATGTATCAATTCCAGAACAGCCACATCTTCTAACAATACCCGGAAATAAAAAAGAACAGCAGTGATTAATATAATGTGCAAATGCTCAGAACAAAAGATTTGGAATGTTCGCACAATGATGGACACCATTTTTGTTGATAAGAGCGATGCACTTTTTCGGCCTTACGTTGATTTACTGATGGCTCCGCCTAACCAATGTTTAAAAGATAGATAATCTCATATCATTTGTCAATCAATTATGGCTTTTTTAGTTTTCAACAAGTTGAACGTTGCTAGATTTATTTATTTAGTAATTCTTTTGATATGCTGTCTAAAAATGCATGCGAATAAGCAATTTAATCTCATTGACATTTAACAAAAAAGAACTATGAAATGTAATTAATTGTCGATAAAACAATAGTAAATCGTTGCTAGATATTGTCTATCTTAAACATATAAGTATGTATAAATCTAAATTTAATAAATTTGTAATGTATAGCAATAACAATAAATATACGTATATTTAATATAATAAGTATACGTATATATATATAAATATACTAGTATTATATATAAATGTCTATATGTATATTTAAACGTTTAGACATATATATTAGCTAAACATATAAGTATACGTATATTATAAGTATGTTATAAATATAGTATAAGTCTAAGTGAGTACTCTTCAAGTGAACATAAATAAATCTGCGAAACAACATTTCAAGTCGTGAATATTAAGAAATCGAAATATTGGAGCCATTTAACTAATAAAAATTAAGAATGAATTTTCCAGTTGGCTATTACAGTAATTGAACAAAGTTCTTAAATCCAAATTAATTCTATGTAATGACACATATAAAACTAAAATTTATACATATATTATTTGCATTCACTAATAATGCATCCATCATAACTATTTTAGTGCTGAGAGATTTATGTAGGCCATGCATTAACGAGTTTATAATTACATTGGTTACTTTTAGCATAACTAAAGAGATGATTCAAGACGGGAAATCTTTCCTTTTCTGCTTGTCTCTGTCTTTTGTATTTTGCGATTTACTTCATCCATTTAAGCTTACGGAAAGTTAAAATTTGAAAACACTAACCTGCTTTAAAACTGCTGATGCATATATTAACCGACGCAGCGAGTGCCCAACATTCTCTAACTTTGGGTCATAAAGAAGACATTAAGCTTACTCTGTCGAAATGGACCGTTGTCGAAAAATGGAACATCATTAACGCGGCCGAGTTGATGGCAGCATACTGAAGATGACTCATTTGCAGTAGCCATTGATGAACATGGAACTTAAACGATTTTGATAAAATATTAATAGAGCATTAGCATTGTATATAGACGGATAATATGACCAGTACGGTGAATGACAAGATATACTTGTATATTTTATTGGCATGGATAACACTGAATGACATAATACGATTCACAAGTATCGTCGATTTGGACAATCATTATAAATTTCGTCAAACTTTAGCGAACTGCATTTGAAATAGGAAAATGAATAAAAGATAGCTTAGCAGAGAATAACAACTCTGGAACATCAAAGGATAACTAGGAACATTTAAGCCGGATTGTGAACATAAGTCGTTCAAATTGTTACAATAATTATAATAAAGCGCACACTGATTTGTTCCGCATTGATATTTCATGACAAATCGGATTTGAGATTTAAATGTAGGGAATTCGACGAATCTGTTTGAATGTGAAAGTGGACTTAACTCGATAAAAGTCCGCTTTTGTGGTGAATGATGTATCTTAATAATTCATACGGATTGAATAATCAATGAATTGATTTGAATTTTTGAATACGTTGGAAAAAAATATTGAAAAATATTGTTCATAATAAGGGAAAATTATGATATATATGACAGTTTTGTAGTAATTAGATGATTTATTTAAAATTATTACTGTAAAAATTGTATATACGCTCAGCTCAGATGATTACAACTTTAGATTAGGTATGCAGCATTCTATCTTCAAAAAATTACATGGAATTTTTTTGAAATTATTTGAAAATATTAGAAGAAATTATTGAAATTATTTTACAATACATTATTTTTTGCGTTATTTTATTTTGTAGAAAATTAAAACAATTATAAATAAAAATAATATTTATCATTATTAAATTATTATTAAAATAATTTTTAATAAAAAATTATTATAATTAAAATAATTTACAAAATAAGAAAATACATAAAAAAGGAACGGAGTATCATTAAGTCGATTTAAAAAAAAAAAAAAAAAAAGAAAAGAAAATTTATTCAAGATGATAAATTGTGATCAAATACGACAACAAAATTATGGTTTTTAAACTAATAATTATAAAAATAAAGTCTGAAAATCTACTTTTTTTTTTTTTTTTTAACCAGTGCAGGAGAACGGGTAGACTCAGAATTAATGAAAAGCTACGTTTCCGACAAAAGAGAATTAGAAAAAGAAATTCAAATAATCAATTAAATAAAATAAAAGAAAAGTCAACGATTTTTCACTTGGCGAAGCTGGTAAAGAGAAAAGGGAAAAAAAAAAGAAAAACCAACTTCCTGTTTAAAAATAAAATTAAAAAGAAAAAGAAAAAAAAAAAGAAAAGAACCTTTAAATTATTCTCTGCGCTCAATTTATTCCTGCCCTAATATGTTGTTCCGATGAGTCCGATCAAAAACTCTCCCAAACCGAAAAACATAAGGGAGAAGGCGTGCATTTATTGAGAAAAAGCACTCGAAACCTGCAATTTACTTCCGACGACACCGGTCGGCAGCAGTCAGACGAAAAACACAGATACATGGGGTGGAAAAGAAAAAAAAATTCGTCCTCTTCTTACAAATACATTTCGGACATCACTCTATAATTTTATTCTGAAAAGAACAAAGCGTTCGCTCAGACGTCGATGAAAGAAGAAAAAGAAAAAATTAAAAAAAAAAAAAAAAAAAAAGCATGAAAGAACGTGGAGAGGCTGAATAGCAAAAGTGAAAAAAAAAACAGAAACAGAAAAACAGAAGAAAAAAAAAAAAAAAAAAAAAAAAGGAAAGAAAATTACTATGAAACATTGAACTATTAGCTCCCTTAACCTCCTGCAGCAAAATCTTCAAGGTAATAATATCTATGATTTGAAAGATGTCACTAATAGAACTGATGGTCTTCTTTTTATTTTTATTTTTTTTATTAGTGTGTTGCGTTTAGAAGAACAGTGGTGTGTACCGGGGAACAGAGGGTATCGTTATTTGGAACTCCTGATAATGAGTAACTCATGAAGTTGCACGCGTGATCAAACTGTGGGCATTGAAAGATTTTTAAAAACAATTAACTTCCAAAAAAAACATGCAGCATTAAAAAAAAATACACTACTCTTAAGTAAAAATGAAGTCTAAAAGGAAATTGTCTTTGTTAAAATTCATATTCAGCACAAAAAAAAATTTTCCATTTTATTAAAATATTTTCCTTTTATGTTTAAAACAGTGATAAAAATTAAAAAAAAAAAAATGTAAAAATTTTATATACAGTATGCACTGACCATCTTGAAGGGGAGGGGGTATGGTTTATCGCTCTATAGTCATTTTGTGCACACTTTAGCCAATTAGACCGGGACATGCAGTTTAACATGCATTCCGAACTATTAACAAACATCCATGCCATCGTCAGGATTCAGAACCCTAAACCTATTTGGACTCGATTAAACTTTTAGCTACCAAACCACATCATTGCGCCTTTACAGTTTGGGAATAATGTGGGCGAGAAGAAATCGGACTGGGCTCTTTTGACGCTCTACGGTCATATGAGACCAGGACCTACGGCTTAAAGTGGTTTCCGAACCACTATAAACATCCATAGCACCGCCGGGATTAGAGTCTAAAGCCCTACCAAGGCCAGAGCCAGATTTTAAAGAACGTCAAAACCGTATGAACGGCAATAACAAATTCTTACAAAGTGTGGGGAAAAAAGATGTTTAAAGAAACCGTGCTTGATTTAACAAAATAAATACATGGTTTTTTTAATATACATTTTAAAATTTTAATTTACAATTAATTATTTTTTTTTTTTTTTTCATTAAAATAGAAGTACCGTGCTTCCGAGGCTGTGCAAAAAGGAACAACTTCAAGAACGTCCTGAAAGGCCGATTCTGAATTAGCAAACGATACTCGTATATCCGTGAGATTAAAAAAGAAAGAAAGGAAAAAAAATTTTTAGGAGAGATGCACCACTGTCGTTCGAAGTGCTCACCCGGAGTTTCAATCGCTGCCACGCCTTATCGTTCACGTGACTGAAGACAGGTGAAATCTGAAAATCTTCGGGGACGGTTCATAATACTTGGCCCGTCGAACTGTCAAATCGGCCGCTCGCTCAGGAACGCAGCTGCGAAAGGTCTCAAGAGCGGCACGAAAAGACGAGAAAATACCTTCGACGAAATTCGCGTGCTTTCTCTTTTCTTTTTTTCTTCTCCGAGCGTTCTGTTTGAGTAGGATGGTACAGTTAATCGAAAGGCATAGGGGGGGTGGAAGGGAGGGTGTGAGAATTTTTGAAACGAATGAAAACGTCAGTGAACGGAACGGAACCTCCTATTTTTCTCTGCTATTTTCCATAGTGTTCTGCAGTGCCATTAGAAAAAAAAAAATATTGAAATGTTTGGAATAGTTTTGCGAATACCGTCGTATTTTTTTGCAGGATTATTCCATTACAGCAAACAGGACAATAAATTGAATTGTTTGCATTTCTGTACGGCAATTTTTCATTTAAAGGTTTGTTTTTTATTGTACCTTTTATTTTTTGCTATCTATTTTTAGGAGTTAAACATTCTGTGGATATTGCTAATTTGCGATATCATGTTTAGGATAAGTGTTTACGTAAATGAATAAATATATATGCCATGTACTGTAAACAAATTAAATGATTCAAGTTATACTAAAAATTCTTTAATGTAGTTTCATTTCACTTTTAAAAGGTAAAATAAATATTTGTATCTACAACTATCAGTAGATGATTATGTAATGATGTTTAGATACTTGGAATTATTAATATGTTTAAGAAGATATATGTGATTTAAAACTTATAACAAATAATTTTTCCGAAGATTTAAAATTCCACGTCCAACACATTAACGGCTCATATATTAAATTGGGTGAAGTTGAAAATTTAATCTATGTGTTAAAAAAAAATTGTTAAAAATAAATTGATATGTTTTAAAGTTAGAAAAAAAAAAAAAGTCTTGCAAATGAAAGGAACACAATTGAGAAACACCCACACGGTCCTTTTTAGTCTGATAAGACTAATTCATTATAAGCAAAATGTGCAATTATCATTTGAAAAAAAATGTACTGTATTGAAAGAACAATAGTTGAAAGACTATCCTTGAAAATTATAACTTAAAAAGATTAAAAAGTTTCTTAAAAAGTTTTCTAGATTTCAAGAACTTAATTATTTTTAACCTAATTTTTTTCTAAAATAGTTGCATGGGATAAAAAAAAGACGCAGAAATTATAGTTGCATTATAGCTAGATCAAGCCAGAATATACAGACTCAAGATATTACAAATTCAAACTTGGTCGGCTTTTTTTGCGATAATTTTACTACAAAATTAAACTGGAATTTTAGAAAATATACTGAATGCTATCAATTTGAAAATAATAAGATTAAAAATTATGCAAAAAGGACAATTTTTTTTTCCTTAAAACGAAAAAGAAATACAAATCTAATGAAAAAAAAAAAAAACTTGATAGAGAGCTTACATACACTCGTATAAAATTAAAAGTTTTCGAAGATGAATATAAGAAAAAGATGGGGAAAAAAAAAAAGTAAAAATGTAAAGAGTTGGAAGGGGAAAGAAAAAAAAAGTCTGATCGATATCATTCTTTTAAATCTTTAAGACGATGTAAAGCAGATTCTCGGAGAACTCCTTCGCAATGTCTTATGGCTTCTGAAAATTTAATGAAGCGACAGCAATATTCTTTCACTGAGCGAAGAGGGTTTTTTTCTGCGATACATCGCATTAAGTAATGAAGTTTACCCGAATATGCTGTCCCCTTTTCTGCCGCCCGAATTTTATGGAGACCGCCAAAGAAATGGGGGAAATTTTCTGGCCTAAGCCGCAACCTCACGTTGTGGCGAAATTGCGAGGATGCGATTCGTAGACGTAACTGCAACCGCCTTCTTGAGATTTCATCTCGGAGCATAAAAGGGAAATCAAAGGCATGAATAAAGTGTGTCGTGGCTAATCATTTGAATTTTGGATGAGGAGTACTAGAATTTAAAATGAATGATTCAATATAAGGATGTTTTTTTTTTTTTTTTTTCACTTTTGGGATGATATTTGAAATGAGAAACCATATTTATAGTAAGTGAGGGTTAGAAATCTAATTAACTCCCCGGCACTACAGTCCATGTTGGACCATGGCTTGCCTAACAATATGACTCAAATTGTCTATATCGAGCTTTGGTTTTCCAATTTGTGATTTTAGGTTCTTCAGATCCTTTTCCACTACATCAATCCATTTCTTTTTTTTTTTTACCTTTCCTTTTTTTTTCTTTGGTCCTGGCCCTTCCCTTGAAAATCTTCTTTGTGCCACTGCTATCATCCATTCTCTCTATGTGTACCAGCCATTAATTATATAATGTCAAAGAGAATTCAATGATATCCTTGTCTCCAAACAATTTTGCATTTTCATGAATGTAACTCTTCCTCCAAACAACACTCTCTCTCTCTGATAGATTCAAATATAGCTCTTAACATCTTAGGTTATCAACATCTCTATAAAGCATTGCATTAGAAAAATTTTGCTCAATTTTAATGATGATATATATTTATTCTAGCCACTTGCCTATCATTCGCTTCTGATATGGAAGATGTGCAATAGATTCAGGATCCAAAATGGACCATCTACTATGGTGTACCAATTTTATACTAACATCTCCATGGGGCGACAACTGGGGTTCCCTTCTTCAATCACCCTGTTGATTAGCCGTGTTGATGTAATTATAGTAATTTCGGTATCAATGGAATTTATTCCGATTTCACCAACCACAAATCAACTCTCTTTGATTGATCAAAGAGATCTTTATGAAAGCAATTTCAAGTTATCTTACTACCCATTTCAATCGTTAATATACATCGTTCCAATGAAGTTTCAAAGAACTTGCACAAACAAAAAACACAATCAAATCTTTTTTAACAAAAATCTGCATTTTTTTTTTTTTTTTTTTAATTGCAATGGTCCCCCCAAAAAACAGCTACCCTTAAAGGCAGATGACGGAACACAATTAAAACTCTTTGAAAAGAAGAAACCTTCCGTCATATCTAGTACCACACTAACGTCACATAAATTGCAGCGGCACATTAACTTCCTATTCTTTGAAATAAAGGAAGGAGGGGTGTGGGGGTAAAAGTACCAATTTGGTGTGTAGGGGAGAGAGAGCAGACACTCCACGCTTTACCCATTAAGGAAAAACTGGGACGCTGAGACCATACCACACGCTATAATGCAACACTGCAACAGCGCATAATAACACGTTGCAAATATGTAATTTAAAACTGCACAGCTCGGAACCAGCTCATCACAGTAGCAGCGAAAAAGTAAGTCAAATGGCAAAAGCGAAAGAAAAAAAATTGAATAGGTTTACGCTGTTTTTGAAAAGATCGTTTGTGCGCTGCAGACTAATTATGCTATTTTTGGATTCTTGAGGAGGTGTACGGGGAGGGCCGGCACACATGGCATAACACTTTAAAAGGTAGGGTGGGGAAACAATACTCAGCGATTACAAGCATTATCAAGAACCTTAACACCGAGAGTGTATAGTCTTTTAAAGCTGCCAACATTTGGTAGCTGAGTAATTTTTAAAACAGACCAAACGATAATTTAAGGTTTTTTTTTTTTTTTTTTTTTTTTTTTTTTTTTGTCTTCATCTTAAATTAAAGAGGGAAAAAAAAAAAAAAATCGTTTGCTAATTCATACTGTGACTTTTCTGATGATGATAAAAAAAAAAAAAAAAAAAAAAGCTGTTAGACAGCTCCCTAGAATTTTTATGAGTTCAGAACTGCAGCAATTACCCCCCTCTTTGACCGTTTCCCTTTTTTCCAGTACTACAAACGACACCTGAAAAGTTCGAAAAGAATAATTGATTGCACACTTGCGGTTGAAGGGGATCTGGCAACGGTTAATGCGAAAGGGCACAAGTTCTGGAAATGGATGCTGACTGGAATCATTACGTATCGTTCGATGAAATTCCCCCTTCCCCTCCATCCCAAGATGTTTCCTCAAATTATGGGAGTGAAAAAAATGAATGGAAAGGTGAGGGGGGGTGCAAGAGGGGGATGAAAATCCGGAAAGAATAAGGTTTGATGAATTGTACCTGTAACACTGCAGGCCAGAGACTAATTGAACTGAACAGCATTGTTTGGAGAAACAATATACTTTTGTTTTAAGTTTTGTATTAGTATCTTTATTTTTATTATGAAGCATCCTTTGGTCAATATTACGAAGCGTAGTTTTATTAAAGGCGGCAAGATTACTTAGATCCAACAATTTTTCTTTTTTATTTTTATACTTATCGCTTTTGATATTAAACTTCGACCTTTTCCGATTTTCTTTTTCTTTTACAAAATACATAAGGTGTACATCAAATAAATTGGAAAATCTATGTTGTATTATATCAGGGAGCAAGAAACTATATGTAATTTATTGAATGCTTAATTTATAGTAGTGAAAAATTTCAACGCCCATAAATTTATGTAATTGAATTTCATCTAAAACTATTTATTACTATTATTATAAGGAAAATAGAAATGATAATATTATCTCATAAAATAGATTAATTCGATAAATAATGTTGTATATAAATGAAGTTTTATCGCTGCAATGAGAAAAAATTTGTAAATTCCTTTTGAATGAATGTTCATTTTTTAAAAGAGAGAAGGAGAAGAGAGCGAAAGTTTTTAAGAGAAAATTCAACAACAAAACGAATATGATTATTTTAAATTTAGCAGATCAAATGCTATTTAAATTGATTTCAAAAGCTGTCCAATTTAATTCATCCAATAAATATAAATGTGCAAACAAACATTACTAAAATTCATTGCTTGGATACTGGACAAGATATCGGAGGAGCAAAGAATTGCTAGCATTTACCATGAGACAACTGTTAATAAAGTCTCGATATTTTAAAAGAAATTCTTTAGAACTTCTAAAGCACGAATTCAGTTTGTGTTTAAATTCAATATTATTATATCAGTGATTATATACGCAGTTAATCTGCGTATCTTTAGTCATTTACCTGGTCAGTTTTACACATTATAAAAAAGAGAATTCGTGTTACTTTTGAAGTCACTGCTTACAGAAAAGAAAAGACTCGATGGCAATTGTGACAATGAGTGTAGGGCATCTAGCATCGATAGTTGGGCTGCCTTATGGAAGTTTCGGGTTTTCTATCGTATGACATGCACATGACGGGCATTTTAGCTCTAAAATGTTGCAAAAATGCATAAACAATACAGTTAATACTTTATACATGCATTTCATATATTCCCAATGTTAATAAATCTATTTTTAATAGAAAATATAAATTATTAAATGAAAGTCTAAACACTAAGAAAGTAATGACATTATTTATTTTTTAAAATGCCATCCTATTAATACATAAATTCAAATTTTATATTTCAGCATAAATAAAGAAATTAAAAAAAAAAAATAATAATACTAAATCACATTAAAACTTTTGAATCCAAAATTATCTAAGGTACTTGAAATAACACAGCATGTACTATGCACATAACAGGTCACTAAAAAAACCCGTTCAAAAATCACAAAAATCATCCACATGGCAACTGCCGACCCAACACATTTAACCTATTAGAAAGTCTCTCACGCGTCGCGCCCAAGTCGTTTGTTTTCCGCAGTAATTAGCGGAGATTAATATCAGAAGTAATGATTGAAGGACGTAATTACACGTCCCGCAAAGTATCCGGCAAATCTTTTGGTACCATTGCTCAAAACATGACTAATCCACCGACCAGGCGTCACTCCGGGCCTCGTGCAGAGAGGTGGGCGCGATTAGTTTAGAAAAACCCTTTGCTGTTGGAAGATGCAAAAGATGGATGGTACACTTTATCGAGTCGAAGAATCCTGTGTGTGGGCTAAGCGAAGACTAATTTCGGACGTTAGTTTTGAGTAATGGACATTCAAACCTTGATGGTGTGTATATGTGTATATGTATTCGGTTTATTAAAATAGAAATAAGTGGTCCCATTTTTTTCTAAAAGACCTCTCGGAAGGCAATGTACTTATATACTTCCCTTATCACCGACCATTGGATTGTCTGTGAAGTACATCAGTGATAACAGTCCTTTAGAGTAACTTTTTAAACATTAGGCATTAAATTCCTAAAGAATAAAGTTAGTTGCATTAATCAATAATTACAAAATTATTCGTGTTCAAAATTTAAAAAAAATTTTTCATTAGGAGCATGGATTAAAAAAATGTAGTAAAATGCATAAATATGCAAGTTATAAAAATTCAACAATGTTAATACTTTATACACGCTAAACAAAGATGTACAAGAGAAAATATGAAAGGTTTGGTTTGTCGGTCTACGGTCATCTTGTGCACACTTTAGGTTAAATAGACAGAGACCTACGTGGATTCCGAACCATTAATGCCACCGTGCAACCGCCAGGACTCGAACTTGTAGTCTGGGATGTCAAAGGCCAGAGCGCTAGCCACTTGGCCACCAAAAGATGAAAGGAAAAGTATCATCTCATCAAAGTTTTATTTAGAATACAAAAATACTACAAATAAGAAATGTAATTGTAATTAGGCAAAGCACAATAACTAAAATTTATATTCCAATGAAAAATTGTTTTAAATTTTGAACACGAATAATTTTAGCCAATTATTGATTAATGCAACTAACTTTATTCTTTAGGAATTTAATGCCTAATGTTTAAAGTTACTCCTAAAGGACTGTTATCATACTAAAAATATACGCATACGCTAAAAATAAACACAAATGTATCCTAAAACTATATTCCATCCTTTACGTAATTAAAAGTTTCATTACTCAAATCATGACATTAATTACACTACTTACTACTGAAGCTAATGATTTATTTAACCCAGCATTTACAAATACTTTTTTAAGCAAGAGTAGAATTAATAATTTTTACACATTTAAATACATATTTTTCAGATATATATATTTATGCTATAAAAGATAAATACCAGATTTCGAAGGCTGTTGTGTTACATTGAAAATAAAAAGACCATCTTGACATGCGCACTTCTAAAAATAATTCCTATTCTTTATCTCATTAATCAAACCACCACAGACAATTGGGGATGAGAGAAAATCAGCAAAATTTTATAACACTTCGATTCTCGCCACTCCAGAGAGAGGGAAGAGTGCAGACGATAAAAATATCCCACCCACACAGTCAAGCCGTTCCCCCGAAAAATCTATCACAGTAGGAGGAAGAGAACGATTAATTATTACCAAAACTGAAATTCGGATAATCACGAAATCTCATTATCCCCACCACCCCAGTTCCACGTTATTCTTTTCCCCAAACCACTCAGGGGGAAGGAAACTGAAAAGGTTTCACTCCCCTTTTTCCCTTCGAACCTACTCGCTATCAACCAAATTCGATAATTTGTCCTGCTTTCACGGAAATGAATTTTCAAAATCATGTCCATAGGCGGCATCCTTAAAACCTCACAGTGTCTTAGGATCAAAGAAGAAAAAAATAAAAGTATTAAGATTCTTAAATTTATTAAATTTTATTTATTTATTTTTTGATGGGGGTGATACAAAAAAAAAAGAGACTAACGACTCTTTTGAGATGCTAGACCACATTTGCCCTCCTTTCTTTAGAAAAGAAAAAAAAAAATTCATTCTCAATTACGGGGAACAATATTGTTGTGACACAAAACAGAAACAATGACTCTAACCCTTAGGAAAAAGTAGGGGACTCGAATACGGAAAAGGAAAATGAAAAGTAGGAAAAAAAGGAGGGGAAAAAAAAAAAAGAGAAAAAAGTTTTTCATTAAAAGAAATATAAATTCAGCAAAAAGCAATGAGGACCGTAATATTCCCGCACGCGTGAAAACAATACTGTAAGCCTCTCTTTTTTTTTTCCCTTTTCACCTCTGGTAACAATGCGGACCCCGGCAGGTTATTTGAGTGTTTCCCTATTGTCTGATAAAAATTGGGGGATTTTCTGAAGGGGCAGTGAGGTAGGGGAAGCTAAACCTTTTTCTTCAACATTCTTTATTACTTATTTATTCTTGTTTTACAGGCTTCACCCTTCTTCTTGTGAATCTTCCATAATATTGAGTAATGATGAGGATATATATATATATATATATATATAAGGAAGGAAGGATGGAAGAAAGGGTTTCCCGTAAGAGAAGAGGTGAAAAATAATGAATAATCATAATGAATTTTTTTGGGGTCTTCCAACCAACCAACCCAAAGAGGAAGAGGGTGGATGGAAGAGAGAAGAGATATCGAAAATGTGGCACAGTGGAACTACATGGAAGGAAGAAAGTTATTAAGGCTGCAATTTTCGCAATTGATTTTGTGGGCGTTCCACTTTTTCTTCTTTTTTTTTTTTTCTCAAACCATTTTCTTTTCTTTCGATGAAGGCTACAGTAGCTTTCCAGTAAATAATAAACGCATCGTTCGAAAAATGGGAGGGTGGCTTGAGTTAGGAGCCCAACCGATAATTGACACGAGGAAGTCCGGCATAGCTGGGGTGTAGGAATGATGATATGGAGTTGTATGAGCGAGGGAGGTCTTTTATTTAATGGGTACAGGCATCAAATGAATTCTGGTGGGGAAAATAATAATAATAATAAAATTAAAAAAAAATAAGCCAATTTTTATGGCGCCGAGTTAATTTGGGCTTTCGTTTTGACACGAATTATATTGGCGATACTGAAGTTATCGATTACCAGAACAATGCAGAGCTCAATTTTGTTTTGTAGAAATAAGATTAATTTTGTTTAATAGAATATAAGCATTGTATGGAACAAATAATTATGAATAATATTTGGCAAACATTATTCTTACAAACAAATTAGTTTATTATTAAAGCATTTATTTTATAATTACTACTACAAAAACAACTCTATTTGGAGGATTAATTTACTGTCATAAATGTTAATCGGTCAGAATTTTAAAAAATACTAATGAATTTTTATTCATTAGTATTTGTAATTTAATGAATAAAAATAATTATTTTTTTAAATTATAATAAATGAAAATAAAACCTATTGTGGCATTAGTCAAATACTACTATTACTACACCACACCACTGTGTCTGGAGCTGAGTTGTCGTGGTGGGGTGATGGAACTTGTGGTACCAAACGCCAGTGAGTTAGCCATCAGGCCCCAGTATTAACAAATAGAATAATTATTTTATTTTATCCACTTAATATTAATTTAATTATCCAAAATATGATCTTTATATGTATCTAAAAATAAATGTCCAAAATTGTTTTTAATATAAAAAATATCATTTATTTATTTTATTATTAATAATATTTATTTAGTAATGGTGATATTAGGAAAGAAATTTTTAATAATTTTTACTGAGAATTTCGATTGAAACAATTAACTCAAAGCTTATATGGTATTCTCTATATGGAAATGAAGTATTTCATTTAAAAAAATGACGAGTACTAAACAAACACTAACAAAAAAGAAAATGTATTAAAAACTTTATATATTTTCGTCGGAATAAATTCAAAAAGCCTTATACTACATATAGTCTTCTATGTCCTCAAACGAATTTCGCAGAGAAACATCTCGAAGAATGCTGTTGGTGGAAGAAAGAACCTTTTAACAATTCGTCAGAGAAAGGAAAATTTAATGTCTCAGATGTAATAACTGCTTCCTTTTTCCCTTTGCTACCGAGGAAACCCGTAGTAAAACTTTAAACTCCAACAGGAATAAGGGGAAACCCGAATAAAGAGGAATAACAGACCGCAACGAAAAAATTACTCTTCAATAAAAGCTGAATACTTCTAGGTGAAGGGAAAAGAGAAAGAAAGAAAAATATTGGACACCACTTTTAAAAGAAAAAAAAAAAAATTTTTTTTACTCTTTTCCCTAAATCCTCCTTCTTTTTTGGGATTTTTTTTTTTTTAGAAAGAAAATATATATATATAAGAACTGAACTAATAAAAAGGGGTTACCCTCAGGCTACTTTAACATTTGGAGCCAAAGCCAAGTTTAATAAAAATATCCCGACTTGAGTCTCTAGCGCCTTCTAGGTACCAAACGCTAAAGCGAAGCTTTTATATTACCTTAGAGACACATGCATTAGCTGCAACAGAAAGTTGAAGCAAAAAGTGCTTGCTGCACTGGAAATTTTTTTATGGAAATTCTTTAAGTCCAAAGGTAGATAAATGGGATATTTTTTTATATTAATTAAAAATAAAGAAACGAATGAAGATGTTTTTATAATATTTATATTTAATTTCCTTTTAGCCGTGAAGTGATTAGTGTATTTGACTTCATACGAAAAAAGCCAATACTAATTAACTGAAAATTGCATCGTAAGGTTTGCTCGCATGTGCTGTTTCATACAATGTTCCGAATTTTGCTACAATTATTTAGCATTGTATGCTAAAATATTATTAAACACTGAAAGAGGGCATGAAAAGTTACAATGGCAAATAATTATTGTAATTTTAAATCAGACAGCAGAGATTTTTATTTTCGATTCTAATATAATTTTCAGTATCATCCAAATGTTAAATAAATATTTTATTCAATTAATCTACCACATTTCGTTTTGATTTTTTAAATATAGTATACAAAACAACTCATGCATTTAGAATGAATGATTTAAACCCTGTAAAAAGGCTCGTTTTGTCAAATCCACAAGAACAAAGAGGAAGAGGGCGACCCAAGTTGGGATGGATAGTCGCAGTTGAAAAGATTTTGCTGTACTAAAGGATAAGAATTTGAGAGCCACTGTCACTCAGAGGAATGCATTGAAATCTCTTCAAAGGAAAGCCTTGGCCCACACTGGGCTGTCGTGCTATTGATGATGATGATGATACAAGTCGGTTTTATACCCAAATTGCAGTTGTGATATTGGATTACTTAAAATCAACAAAAATTTTATGAATTTTATTATTATTCTAGTATTTTTTTCTTTTTAATTTTTATTTGAGGTAAAATAAAATATACCAACTTTTTGCAATTCGATTAAAATAATATTTTTCCATAATAAACAAATATGAACATAGAAACCAACTATTCTTTTACTTTTGATGCGAAAAACCATCTCAAAATGTGCTGAGAAAAGCACCTCAGAAAATGCAAGCCACAAAACTCCAAAAAGAATGTTTAAATCTTTATTCATTGATGAAATTGTCTACTGCTATTCGTTACGTTAAATGGTAAAAAGAGAAAAGAAAAAAATCAAGCCTTAAAATTTAGCATTTGACCAATCAGAGATTTTCTGGCCCTTCTTTTCTATTCCGAGATTCCTCCAATCAAATTTCCTAATTCTTTGATTCAGAAATAGTCTACTAAGCTGCCGCTGCTGCTGCTGCACCCACAAATTGACGAACGAAATTTCATCCCATCAGAAGGCCCAACAATTCAATAGTTTTTTTTTTTTTTTTTTTTTTTTTTTTCGCCGTTTGCGCCAGAATGGAAAGAGGGGGAAAAAAACCATGAAATAAAAAAAAAATAAAGAAAAATAGGAAAGCGTAATTGCGAATTCAGGAGCTTTTTTTTTCCCCAGTTGTTTTCCCCAGACCGATTGATGAACAACTTATTCTGGTAAAAACTTGCGTCGTAGATTTAGGAAACGGACCAATCAAATAACTGATTTGTAGAACGAGATGCAAAAAGGAAATCTCTTTTAAAACACAGTAGGGAAAATCAATTTGAAGTCGGACGGTAAAACGTAGCATTGTCAGAAAGACCGCTTTATTTTTACAACATAGCTGAGCAAATTAGCGATCATTTTCGTTAAAAAACGTTTTTCTCTCTTACCACATATTGAATAAGAATTGTTTCGATTATTTTTAACAGCTGGCAATGATAGAATATAGCATATTTTAACCTCTTCCATATAATAACAGTTTCCAAGGTATTTTTCCGTGCGATTGTTCAGTACTAACTTATAGAAAGCAATGCAAGACAAATTTCAATCGTGTGACCCATTTCGTGAATGGCCAATGTATATACTATGTAAATACAATATACCATGTAATGGTATACAATATACCCACATAAAGGTATATTTTAAAATACGTTAAGGTATGTTTACTTAAAAATTAAAATTTCAAACACTTTTATTGTCGGTGGCTATTCGACTAACTTTTCTTTGCAAAGCATTTGAAAACGCTAAAAATACAGTTGATCATTTAACTACATTGTCTTACGTTAAATCTCAAAATTCTCATAAGATTCTTAATAGTTGTTACTGTTGTTAATCTCAAAAATTCTCAATAAATGCGTAGAATAATCGCATTTTAAAATTTTTGCATTTTTGTCTGAATTCCAAAAAAAGAAAATGTATTCGCACGTTAATAGTTTCTAACAGAATAAAGACATCCCTAATTCGAGAGGAATTAAATCCATTAAGGATTAAATCTTTTACCGCTGAAAGGAAATGGATAAAATTTTAATTTTAATTGTTTTTACACAAGTTACAAAAAGTTGCAACAGTTTTGACTGACTTGGCGTTCTTGCTTTTCCGATGCATAAACATTTTAAAAGCAAGCATGCATTTTTAAAAAGGCATTTTCTACATATAGTTATAACTTGGTAGAAAAAAAAAAAACATAACTTCATAAAATTTTCCAATTGATACTGGCATCTACAGAAATAACTCAAATGTAATAGAAAAAAAAAAATCTGTAAGAAAATTAATTTATGTTAACTTAGGCTTTGAATGGATTAAGTTGAAAAATGTAAATCATCTAATGAAGGTTTCTAAGTAAAATGTTCACCAAGAGCTCTTTGTTACCATCCATTTCAATGTGTCATCACACACAAAAGACAAAAAAGAAAGAAAGTGAATTCTCCAGAACGTTAACTGCACATAATTACGATACACATTTTTAAAAATAAACAAGGAGCTACCAGAATTGCAATACAACAAAGAAGGCCTGTACACAATCAACCGCATTAATTGACAGTTCAGTGGGTTCGCACAAGAAGATCATTCTCGAAACCTACTACTCCCCGTCAGAGAGATAGATTCATACCAGCAGCATAACATCTGGGATCTTGTCCAATTTCACCTGTACCGCGTAATAACGTCTGTCAGCCAGTGGGCCTATAAATATTTCAATTAACAAAAGATTTCACCATGCTCTCTCATTTCCCTCCATAGCTGCCAACATTTTCGATTTCTCGGCAGCGAAGCGAAGCGATGGAGGCAGCTCACCGAGACTAACAATTCCTTTATTCTGCTCACCTATCCACAAGAATGACAATAACAGGATCAGCGCAACAGTGGCGCAAAACAATGTGAAGATCTCACAAACAAGGGGGGGGCAACACAAAGCTTTAAATCCAAGCAACGAGATTTGCAACACTGTAAACAATGCAACTTCCTACTTTTGTACAAAATATTTGCTACAATTGACAATCCAAATTATTTCAAACTTTGAGAAGGAGGATTGAATTAATTCAGTAACTAATGCTAATTTTATTATGGAGCGCAATATTCGTGGCTCCAAAAGTAAAGTAGACTGGTTTTAACAAAATATTAATTTATTAGCATGATTATATGCAACTAACTTTTTAATAAATATATTTTTTAATAGCTACATTGTAATTAAATATACAATTTAATTGTAAATAGTTATAACTTCCTTTATTTCTTAAATTTAGAAGAAATGAAGATTGACATATTTTTTAAGACTTTTATAAACGGTGCAAATGAAATTTAATTACCTTTTAATAAATCTATATAAAGATATTAATTTTTAGTAACCATCCATAAAGACCGTAACCACATATAAAATTTCTACCATCAAATATATAGCAAAATCTAAATTCAACAAAGCAATGTCAAAAAAAGACGACGGTGGCAGTGAGTTTTTGAGGTTCATGTAACCCCCAACCTAAAAATACGAAGAATTTTATTTAAAAGAGATAGAAGGAGGTGTGGATGCGATTCTAGGTCAAACCTACAGCAGAAATAACAAAAATAAAAGGCATCATGAATAACACGCCGCCGTATTAGATAGAACCGCTGTGGCTTACCAAACAGATCGTGGTAGAACCATATGGGAAAGGAAAACAAAACATAAGATCATGCCAGAATAAAGCAGAAGCAAAAAAGAAAGAAAAACTCCAGGAACATAAAAAATTTATGGAATCCTTTCAAGAGAGGCACAAAAAATTCCACATATGTATTTCTGGGATCGAAAACAGCAGTGCCTGTAGAGATATAGGTCATATTCGATACCTTACATACAAAATTTTTCCAAACTTTTTGGTTTTGTTTATTTTTACTTTTCTTTTCTTTTCCAATTTAGAAAAGAATCTATAAATAAATAAACATAATATGATATGATACTCATAGTTTGTATGGGAGCCTCATGTATATAACAGGGAAGAAACAAAAAAATATATATATTTTCTTTTCTGAAAATAACACAGACTTGACAACGAAAATCGAATTTTATCTGTCCCACAATATACAGTAAAAAGATATGTCTCTTTTTTTCCCTACTTTGAAAATTTGCCGACTTTCTCAACGAAACGAAGTAAAGTCAGGTATTCCAAATGTTACTTTCCTTTCCACCCTTCGCCCTTTTTTTTTTTTTTTTTTTTTTGCAGAACTTCTTTAAGATGCAGCATACCGGAGAGAAACTCTCCATGCTGTCAATCACCAAACTTCCTTCTGATGTAACAGTAAGAAAAACTCAAGAGAAAAGAGAAGAAAAGTACAAAAATTCCTCCGCACCTGGGGACTCCGGTTTTACCGCTGCGAGAAGAGAATAGAGATTTATTCAAAAATACGACAGCAGTTACAAAAAAGACTTTGAACCCAAGCAATTTAAATGTATCAAATAATCTTTTACCGACTTCTTTGAGACAGTAACAGTTTTCAAAGTTAAAACTTGCCATCTTCCTATCGCTTTTTTTTTTCCCTCGTTGTTCCGATCTTCCTTTCCCACTTGGGTATACGAAAATAAAAATTAACAGAAGTATTTAAAAATCTAGAATGTGAAACTAGATTCAGTTTATTTTATATAAATACCCAATATTTTTTTTAAATCTGAAACAATGAAAAACATATTAACATAGACTACCTTTTCAATGGGCACATATCTAATAGTCTTTTGTTAATTTGACAGCAACTTCAATTTTTATGTATAAAATTTTACACTGGCACATACGCTTTTCATTAAATAACTACATATTAGGAATATAAATGTTGCTGTAGTGTTTATTTCACCTTAAAATTTAAAAACAAAGAACTAGATTTGCATTGGTGGGAGGCGGGCAAAAATGGCCCTGGAACTAAGTGTTCATGAATCAATGAAATAGATCTAGTAGTGTATAGAACATCCAATCAAATAACCTTATTGATAGATGAACTCCGAGTGTTATTAAATTATTGAAGGGATAGTTTACCATACTATCAACAGTACTTAAAATTTGCAATACATGTGAACCAAAAACATTGGAAATGCAATCTTAAAACTATAAAATAAATGCAAAAGTATTAAATACACTTTAAATTTAACTTTCTATTTAATCAAACCAGAGTAAATAAAGACCTTATACTTATGATTGAAATAGATCATTTACTAAGTTGTTCTTCATTGAATGAAGAAAATTTATACAGCAGATATTGGCGGAAAAAGAGTGTTGATGCAATTGGCATCCAACGACTAATTTACTTTTTTATCTTTACGCAGTCTCAGTTTAAATGTGATTATTGTTATTGTTATAAGTTACTATTTTGTTCTGCTTTGTATTCTATCTTTATGCTCCAATCTCATGCATCCCAATGCACATAGTAGCCAATAATGTAAAATCAAGTGCTTTTGCAATAAAAATAAACTTATGATTGAAATGCCTACTACAAAAGCCACTGCAAAAAAGATTACCCAAATTAGAATAACGATCCAAATATAATAGAGCAGCATAACAAAACAAAATTTCATTTCTTATAACAAATATTTCCCACAAACTTCAAAACTTTTAGAACCCATATATTCGGGGCCACTTAGATGCGAGTGACTACATCCACCGTTTAATCCAGCCAAGAAGCGGTAACACTCAAATCTCTCCCTGCCAAGCGCGGTAGGGAGCATGATATATACGGGCCATTTGTCTCGGCTTCCCAAAGCCCTAGCAGCTCCAAATACATCATATCCATAACAATATATATACATTCAAGAAAGTATAATGTAGATAGATGGATTGCATATATGTATTATAAAGTGGAAGATAGGGGAGTTTAGCCAATAAATTAATCAACAGATGCACTGGAGAAGCAGTGCTCTCTCTGAGAAAAAGGGGAAATTGATAGCGGTTAAGATGCAGATATAAAAGTAGCATCGAAGAAGCCCCATTTTCGCAATCGATCCGTTGTTTTTCTGTGCGATTCAACACAAGGTAGTTACTTATCAAGATATTTTTCTTCCCAGCATAGATTGAAGAAGAATGGAAATGAAATACGCATTAGCGCTTGTAAAGTTTGTACAAAAAATAATAAAGGAAATAAATGGATGGATGAATTATAATGGATGTTAAAAGCTAAAGTTTATTAAAAGAGTTAACAATTTATTTAAGATTTTTATAATACATTATTCAAAATTGTTTTTATTAACGCTAATCATTTAAAAATGTTTTTATTTGTTAAAAAGTTAACGGATTTATTAAAAAGCATTAACAATTTATTTAATGTTTTTATTAATGCTAATTATTCAAAATTGTTTTTATTAACGCTAATCATTTAAAAATATTTTTATTAATGTTAATAATTATTCAAAACGTTTTTATTAATGCTAATTATTCAAAATGCTTTTATTAATGCTAATAATTATTCAAAATGCTTTTATTAATGCTAATAATTATTCAAAATGCTTTTATTAATGCTAATAAATATTCAAAATGTTTTTAAATGCTAATAAATATTCAAAATGTTTTTATTAATGCTAATTATTCAAAATTGTTTTTATTAATGCTAATCATTTAAAAATGTTTTTTATTAACAAAATTTAAAAATGTTTTTATTAATGTTAATAATTATTCAAAATATTTTTTTATTAATGCTAATTATTCAAAATGCTTTTATTAATGCTAATAATTATTCAAAACGTTTTTATTTATGCTAATTATTCAAAACGTTTTTATTAATGCAATTATTCAAAATGTTTTTATTAATGCTTTTATTCATTAAATGCTAATAAATATTCAAAATGTTTTTATTAATGCAATTATTCAAAATGTTTTATTAATGCTAATAATTATTCAAAATGTTTTTATTAATGCTTTATTCAAAATGTTTTTATTGATGCTAATAATTATTCAAAATGTTTTTATTGTTGTTAATAATTATTCAAAATGTTTTATTGTTGTTAATAATTATTCAAAATGATGTTTTAATTATTCAAAATGTTTTTATTGATGTTAATAATTATTCAAAATGTTTTTATTAATGTAAATTATTGAATCTAATTGATGAAACTGCAATTTTCAATGTTAATGAAATTTAAAAAAGAAACAACAAAACAATTTCTTTATAGATTATTATTATTATTATTATTGAGAACAAAATATTTTTTCGAAGTTTATTTTTTTTTTTTCCAACTATTTTGAAAATTGAGATTATAGAAAGAAATTTAAGAGGTATTTTTAATAAAATAATTCTAGATTGTTTGTAGTACTTAATAAAAAACAAAATTAAAACATCCTATAGTTTACTTAATTAAAACAAAAAAATCCTAAAATAAATTTAACTTAATGGAAATGAAGTATTAGAAGCTTTAATAACTTTACAAAAAAAAAAACTCTATTCAAATTTAAATGGCGCTATTGCATCGATAAATTAGCCATGCATTCCAGTTAAATAAGAATTCACTTACTTATGAAAATATTAATATTCAATAAAATAAGAAAAATTAACTGCACGTTTTATTATTATCTACAGCAGAAAAGCAACCTCATCTAGATACATAAATTTGCTAAGAGTCAATGACTAACAAATATAGCGACATAAATGGCGTTACAGGATACATAAAATTCTCCACCATTCTGACAATTAGCGGTGATTAGAAAATGAAATTGATACTGCTTCCATTAAAACTTCCATGGAACATCATTTATTACCATTCAACCCTGCATATCACTTCATTACAAGGCATGCTTTCGAGTAAAAAAACCATGCCACAATTTACTAAATTAAAACTAATGTATCCGGCGGAAACCTCGAAATGTGCACAACACACCAATTACACTGACAAATAAAGTCAAATGAGCGCAATATTTCTAATAAAGAGACGCGAAATTGATCCCCGATAATTCCTCTAATGCAATGGTGATTGCAGGCGGGTTCGGCAAACTAGCATGAGGAAGACATCAGGTCCTAGTCTGTATCTAGCGGCAGCGCGTTTGAAAAAGTTATAGTTTGCGAGGACTAAAAAGAAAAGAAAAATATTTAGTCAGAGGGCAATTGTTTTATATTCCATCAATTAAAGGGTCATTAACATTATGTAAACGAATAAAGAGTTCAGCAAAGGATGGCCTATTGGACGAGTTCCAATGGTTAAATGACCGAGAAAAATGGTGCATTCATTTATTTATTTTTTTAATGTGAAGCAAGAGTAACGTACCATTTATTTTGCTGCTTTAAAAGAATTTTACTAAGAAAGCAACATAAATGCCTGTTTTTATAAATTTGATTTTAAAATCCTTGCATTCATTTCTATTTGTAGTTCTACATTATGCCATGATTACTAAATTAGGAAATTTTGACGTTTGGAGTCAGCTATGCAGATAAATCAGAATTTTAATCCCTTCGAACGCAAAGCTAGTTGAAAAAAAAACATTTATGTTTATTAATATTAATTTATTGTTTGTTAATGTTATTAATAATTATTTTGTCACTAAGATTCAATACTAAATCTTATCTTTTATTATCCTTCTTGGACTTATATATTATCGGGACTGGACTCTTAACATTCACGAATGGTAATTCGCGTACTCTTTACTGGAGGGCCACAGAAAGCATGTCCTGAACACATGGACTTTTATTTTGATGCTTCTAGTGCTTTAAATTTTTGTCCTTAGAGCATTTAATTTATTTTTAAAGCCATTTGGTCGTTTTTGTTAAGAATGTCTAGTCTTTTCCCTTTGTAATTTTTATTTGTTTATATGCGCTTTTTATTTCTACGGTAAGTGGCCAAATTTATATGGATTGAGTTCTAATAAAGAAATAGGTAACAACAACGATATTATCCTTTTCTAACAACATGTGCAAAACCCAGTAGATTTAACGTGAGAATTTAATAATTTTTCAGAAAATTCAATGAACACGTTAATAGATTAGTAAAAGACACAAGATGAGATTCGAGCTTGAGCTGAAATATTAAAACATTTGAAATAATAAATTAACTTTTAAAAAAATTCATGGTAATTTTAATTATGTTTTCAACAATAATAAAATTTAATTTTAATTTGATAGGGATTTTCATAACAAAACAATATATGATTGAAATTATATAAAAAAAAAAAAAAAAAAACCGTTTCATATGAAACATTAATTACTAAGGAAAAGAATTTGAAATAAATAAACTTGTAAATGAGGCATTTTCGCTGAAAATTATGCTCAGCATAATAGACCTCAGTAATCCAAACATTTATCTGCCCCTCTTTGTCTTATCAGTAATTGGGAAGAGGAATTAACATATTTACATGCCAAGACAGCATTAATTCCAACGCTTAGATATTCAAAAGCGGCGAATATGCAGAGCATATGGAAATCCATTATTTGAAATCCGTGCGTGCAAGTACATATTCTAAAGTTATTGACGGCGGATTACATTTTACCTGAGAACAAGTTTTAGGACAAAATAGTCATCAACTGAAGAATATATTTATGACAAATTAGTAATAAACCTCAAATAATGAAATTTATTTAGTCACTTGATCTAAATTATAATTTCATGAAGGATATTAGCTTTAATATGAATTATGCTTCAACTAAGAAATTTGTTTTCAAAAACAAATATATGCTAATAAGATGTATTGTTTGTTCTGCATTTAATAGAAATGAATAAATGCATTAGAGATAATTTTAATTTTATAAAAATATTTTTCTCAAACTAGTATGTGTGAAACAAGCGTTTTTTAATTGAAAAAAATAGCATTTTAATTGATTTTTTTTTATTTTATTTTTATAAAATCAAGAACAAGTATATAAAGTGATTAAAATTGACTGATTTCAATTTGAATAAAAAAAAAATGTCAAAAATCCATAGATAACTATGATATATCAATAAATAGTTGAAATCCACGTGATAAATTTTATGTTGTAAAAAAAATTACAAATGGTACAGAACCATTTGAAAGAAAATTATATTGAAATAATTAAGTTAAAAAAAAAAAATCTGTCACATAATTAAAATATATACATAAAAAAACAGTTTTCTTTCAATAGACAGAAATCCGGAATTTTTTCATGCGATTTTACATACATAAAAACAAATTGGAAAAAATATTTAGAAATTCTAAAATTCCAATATCAGTTAACTGTTTCTCAAAGAATTGAAAATAGGAAAAACGAATAAGAAACCACAATGGTGTCAAACATTTAAAATTAAAGAAATTCAAGACCGAACTAGAAGAAATACTATCCTACAACTTTTAATAGGTCAATGCCTGGGTGTGTTAAGTAGCTCTCAACACGAATTGAGAGTTTTTAATTTCAATCTGTCTAATGTAAACATACAAAATGATCCAACTCATAAGAATGAATATAACAGTATGATTTTTCACCCTAGAATAATTATAAAGAATTAAAAGTATCAAGGTTGGGTGTGTCACAAATCTAGACGTTTTAATAAAAGGCAGAATTTTGGGTACCTTAAATATCAAACCCCAATCTAATTGTTTAAACGTTATAACTTTATTTTCAGTTATATTTAAAAAACAAACAAAATTCTGACAACAATAAAACTTTAATCGAATCTAAATATCATTTAATGTTCAAGTAATTAAAACTATTATATGTGTAGGTTACGATTACAATGGGAATATGTAAATACGAATGAAATAGCGTTAGAAACACGGCCTTGCATTAAAATTTGATAATATATTTTACTCATAAAAAAAAAAAATTGTAAAAATTATATAAATTGATAAATAAGAATTCAAAAGTTTTTAAAATACAATAAAAAAAAAAAACTCATATTTTCAACTATAAGGTGATTAATTAACCCTTCTTGTAGTTTTCCAAAAGGTCAAAAAAAAAAGTTAAGGAAATTAAATAAAAAGCCTTAGTATTTTTTTTTTTTTTTTTTTTTTTTACATTTATTTCAAAATAACAGAATTGGCTATTGTTACCTATGGCTTTATTGGAGCTCAATCCATACAAATTTGATCACTTACTGTAGAAACAAAAAGAACATATAAGCAAATCGAAATTACAAAGGGAAAAGACCAGACATTAACAAAAACGACCAATAAGCCTTAAAAACAGTTAAATATTCTAAGGATAAAAAAAATTTAAAAATCTAGAAGCATCATAATTAAAGTCCCTGTGATCAGGATATGCTTTCTCTGGTCCATAACAGAGTTAGTATTACCAGCCAATGTGGAATTAGAATACTTCTAATACTGGGATATTAACATTTATTAACGAAACTAATTAAGTATTACAAAAAAAATGAATTTACTTACTTTTTAACTTTGTCCAAATATTAAGCGGTTGAGATTGATGACTTTTGAAAAGCTTTTGAGATATTTACTTTTTATAAATTAAAATACAATTATAATAAAAAAAAAAAATGGTAAAGAGGCAGTCGAAATTCATTTTCATCAAATATTAATAAATCAACAACTTCCTCGATTTAGCCATAATCGTCGAAAGATCAAAGATAGCCATGATGCTTAACATCTCGCTTGGCTGCTTGCTGAAGATGTCTAGCACCTTCCTTTATTAGTCATCTTTTATGTTAAGCCTACCAGAATCTCATATCATATGAAAATTAGCTGAAAATGGACCCATCCCATTGACATTAACCACGCATGCGTAGAATGGAGCAAAAAAAAAAATGTGGTAGGCTGGCTTGCAACCAACCGACCAAAAACGACCTGACGACGATTTTCAGGAATACTTTTCATATTGAAAATACTATTTTTCGTCCGTGAATATCATGTTTTGGAAGTAACACCGGATGAGACATCTCATGCGTATCAACTTTCTCTAGGTACGATTAAATGTTCTTTTTTTTTTTTTTTTTTTCCTATTATTTGTTAAAAACAACCTCCAGAGAGCATTGCATAGAAAATTCCGCTACAGATATACGATACATGACATCAAAATGTATAATCTATTTAAAAGAAAAAAAAGAATTATATCTTATTTTTTTCATTAGAAAGTATAAACAAACACACAATCTTCATTAAAATTTTTCTTCCTTTTTTATTGTGATTCGTTAAAGGAAGCAAAAAAAATAATTTTCCTTAAAAAATGTTTTCACAAAAGAAAAATAATTTTTTTTTAACAGCAGTATTAAAAAAATAACATTCCATTTTTAAGCTTTTTAATTATGCTCAGCCAATATTTTTTTCATTTGCATAAATTAAGCCACGATCTTTCGTTTTATATTTATTTATTTATTATTTGAAAAATCTTCAAGCAAAAGATTTAATAAACATATCCAGAAAAGTAAAAAAAAAAAAAAAAAAAAAATCTTTTTTTTTTTTTTTTTTTTTTTAATATGAAGTAAAATAATTCCAATTCGTAAGAAAAAAAATGCAGAATTGCAAATACTGAAAATAGATATTACACAAATAATCCTAGTGAGATATCATTCGCTCTTTACCATTTAAAGATTCCGATGGAAAGTGATTCAAAATATTTTGGCAACGTATAATCTTCTTTGAAATTGTAATAGCAAAATTTCACAGTAGATTTTCTTTTTTTGTATAAAATTCTACAAAATGCCTGCATAAAAATTGCCATATGAAAACATCTTTATCCACAAGATCCATTATAGTAGATCCCTAATTGCAGTATGAAATATGATAAGATCTTTTCCATAAGAATTGTCAAAATTAGGGGGGAGAGATTCAGTGAATAGTTCTAAAAACACAATTTCGTCAGAATTATCTTATTGAATCGTGCCGTTTTTCAATCCCTCGGTTTTAATATAAGTACGATTGCAAAAATTTTCATATTTCTACCTTAACGTAAATTAGATTTATTCTTCCAAAAGGGGCTTTCAAATTGTACTTGTCGACAGACGTGTTTATAAATTCCAAAAAATAAACATAACTGGGATTTTTCTTAAAAGGAAATATTTTTACATTAGCATATTGTCACAGGCATCCCTAACAAATACCAGATCAATGAACCGTTTCTAAAATGACAAAATATCTTCACCACACCACAGTGGATTTACTTTTAAATTTTTTTTTTTTTTTTTTTTTTCTTTTTTGTTTAATGTACCATCGTGCAATCGCATCTCTCCAGGGTGCCTGTTTTGTAATGGTAAAAAAAATGCGGACAGAAGAGAGAAATGTTTTAACTCCTGGCGTGTTTTTGGCTTTTTCCTTCCTTTTCTTTTAATATATATAAAAAAAATTGTTGCATGAGATGTCATAAAAGGAAGACAGTCACATGAGATGTTTCAGCGTTTTGTTGTTGTTTACGGCTGCATCTAAGATTCGCCAGACTCGGGGCGTCATAAATATTCAAGCAGTCCGAAGTGATTACGATTTCCTTGTTCAGAATCACAGTGGTATGATGGGGCCAAGGAATGCAAGATGATCCATTTGTTTTTTGATGTCTGAGGATTATTATTTCATGACTGGCATACTCTAATTAGACCAGAATATGATGCCGGTATCCATTAATTTAATAACTTTTCTTTACCCCCTTTGCTTTTTTATTCTTCAAACTTATTCTTTTGATAAGTGAGAATTATGTAAATGTTCAGTTGATGGAAATGAGTAGATTTATGGAAGAGGAATGTTTATTTATAAATTAAATTATCTAAATAAGTGAGCAAAACTAATACCTTTCCTTTACCCCCTTACTTTTTTTTTCTTCAAAACTTATTCTTTTGATAAGTGAGAATTATGTAAATGTTCAGTTGATGGAAATAGGTAGATTTGTTGAAGAGGAATGTTTATTTATAAATTAAATTACCTAAATAAGCGAGCAAAAAAAAAAATGATGTGATTGTGTGAAACAAAACGAGTTCCACATACAATAGCAAATAATTCAATTAGGATTAATAAATCAAAATCTGTATGTACGACTGAAATGATGGAAATAATTTAATGTACTAAGCAAATAACAAGCAATGAATCAAAAGTAAATAAATAAAAATATTTGATTAGCATTACATGAACACAATACAAAATTAAGCGAAGGTAACACGCAATTATTACATTTCAATACACAGCTTCCTTCGTCGAAGATTGAAAACGCAACTACTAGAAAGAAAGAACTATCGAATTATTTAATATACGGTAACCAAGCATAATTGAGATTGATAATCTTTCTACTTCATCATAAATCATTCCCTAATCTGCCTTTCCAAAATGATGACTTAAATCAGTAAGGAATGATCAAAAACTGAATATAACCTTAATCATATCTTTCAAATACATCTCACAGGAGCGGGAGACTATGTACCGTATTACATTTCAATTGATCACCTAAAACAAAAATGCCGATACCAGATGCATATATTACGGTTCAAAAGTGATTCGGGTTTCTCACGACTTACCTTTCACTGCACTTTTCAAAAGACAATGATCCATTTTCTTTCTCTCATTATTAAAATGAAAACTTCCTTCCATTTCAGAACGAGGTCAGTTCGAAGGACAACTGTTGTAGTTTCTGGTCTTTCTTCTGTGAGAAGAACACAAACGAAGGACGATAAGACTTCCAGATTAAACAAACCACCACCAACAAAGTGTAGGTGTGCCATTGTCTTTAACTAACACAAATGCCAACAAGAAACTGCTTCGATCCTTCATTTATTTCATTGAATAAATTGTTACGATAGCATCAATATATCTTGAGAAAATATTAGCAATGACATGACATTGCAACGAAATATATAATTTCCAGGAAGAAAATTACCAGGCATAAAGAAGTTAATTACAAGTCAGCGCGGATCATTAATTTCGTCGGCGACTAAAGAAGACGCGAGATTGAATTTTATGCACAAAAATGCGCAGGCCTGTTTTCGCGCATAGTTGAATATTTTCTTTTCCTGTATTATTATTATTACGCGACAGAAAAATATCACCAAGGCTTTAATTTCCATGTCAGGAAATGGTATGAGAAAATTTTTAATTTGGAAAGATTCGACACGGACACAATGCTATGCCAAAAAGTGAAAACTTAAGATTGTAATTTGACAGTTGTGACGCCATTGTTATGTGAGGATTATTATTATGGTACAATTTGTCACCAATAATAATAATAATAATAAAACATACAGGAAACATGCAGTCCATGAAATGGATACGCAAAATGTATAAATGGAAGATTCAAATATGCGTGCATGTACATTTTAAAAATAACTTATATACATAATTTAGAAGATATTAAAAATATTTAATTTCTTACAACTCGAATTTAAAAGAATATGCCTAAAATTTAGTACAGTTATATATGTTAAGAATTAATAAATAAATTAAAGATTACTTTTCTACCATTAAGACATCAGGAAAACAAGCCTGTATTTTGGTTTGATTTGCCACTCTACGGTCATTTTGTGTACACTTTGGGCTAATTAGACCGGGACCAACAGTTTAATGTGGATACTGAACCACTAACAAACATCTATGCCCCCGGCAGAATTTGAACCTGAAGCCTGTGGTACCAAAGGCCAAAGCGCTAGGCAATTGGCCATTAGGACGCAACAAGCGTGTTGATGAACGACGTTTGATTATCCACTGGTGAAATTATAATCAATGCTTACAAAAAAAGAAGAGACATGATGGCAATTGTAAGAACAAGTGTGAATGTCTCGTATAGACAATACAGGATACCTGGTAGAAGTTTTATTTGTTTTCTCCTATACAACCTATAAATGAGAGGAATTACCCCTGAATGTCTTTCTTAAGGCAATAACCTCCGATCTATTCTTCGGGAATTTCTTACCTAAACAGATGAGATTCCCTAAAGTACAAAACATGAATATGATAATGAAGAGATCTTGTTGACGATTATTATAATTATTTATCAGGGAGATGTTGATTTATTCAGTAATGGTAATTATTGAATTATTACAGCAAAACAAGAACAAGCAACATCATAACTGCAATAAATTAATAACGCTTCCCCCCCCTTTCTTTTTAAATACGAAGCATTCCTTGCAAAATATATCATGGTACAAAAATGACTCGAGATTAATTTCAAAAGCAAAATAATAATAATAATAAAAGTTCGCGAAGCAGACTTAAAAAGCAAGCACACCCACTTGCTATTTTGACACATTACAGAATGGATATAGCCCAAAGGTAGGATTCGGCCGTATCTATCAACCTTCCAATGAGCTTTAATCGCATCTGGACAGGAAAATGAGCGATTCATTCCGCTTTTATCACTTGAGTTTTCCAAGCAATTAATAATTTGATGGGGTGGGGGTAGGGAATATTACATTAAGAGCCCAAAAACCCTTATCTGAGAGAGAACGTTGTTATTTCAGAAACCGCTGCAGCTGTCATCTTCGTTCCGACTGATATATTTCCTAATAGGAAAGTTTGAAAAGATCGGCATTGACACAACCGAAGTAAAAGGGTGAACCCCCTCTTGATAACGAATCGTTTACTATGTATCAGGGCTGTATCAGTTCAAAACCCCACCCAAAAGGAGTTTGACAAATGGGAGGCCTAATTATTGACCTGGAAGGATGTAGTTTGGGCAAAGGGCGCAACATTCTAATGAATAGCATGACAAGACATGACCTGCGATACGAGTTATTTTGCCCACTTCACAACATTTGGTGTGTTTTTTGCCTCGTAGAAAAAAAAAAAAAATGTATGATGCATAAAAAATCCATTGAATACTCGTTCACATGATTTATATTCGTTCCCAAAACGAAGTGATATTTTTTTTTTTTTCTCTTCAGAAAAATATTTTTAACAACAAATATTAATCATATTTTAATGAAAACATTTTTATAAGATATAGTATCAAAAATATTTCTAATTGATATTCGATACCCCTTCTTGTTGCTATCTTGACAGTCTTATAAACTTGGTTTAAGATAACTTATCCAAGATGTTTTAAGATTACCTTTTTTTGATAAACGGTCATCTTAATTTTGATGCAACTTTTATACTATCTCCATTTGAAATATCATTAAGAATAAAATTAACATTTAAAAAAATAATAATGCAATAGAAAAATAATTGAGAAATTTACATTCTAACCGTTACGTTGTACTACCTTGCCAACTTACCAATTTTACATTATACTACCTTGCCAAATTACCAACCTTAAATTACACTAGCTTGCCAACCTTAAATTATACTAGATTGCCAACCTTAAATTATACTAGATTGCCAACCTTAAATTATACTAGATTGCCAACCTTAAATTATACTAGATTGCCAACCTTAAATTATACTAGATTGCCAACCTTAAATTATACTAGCTTGCCAACCTTAAATTATACTAGCTTGCCAACCTTAAATTATACTAGCTTACCAACCTTAAATTATACTATCTTGCCAACTTACCATCCTTACGTTATACTCTACTTTATTAACCTTACCGTTTAGTCGATGAAATAATGATTAAATTTTGTTAAGTTCGATTTCTTATACTAGGAATGAGTTGATAGAGTATTCCTCATTATCGATACTCATACCAAAATCAAATTTCTTCTAGTACATATTTCGGAATCAACAAGCAGTGAAGCTAGTCACTAAGAATAAATACAGAAAAAATGACGCCAAAATATTTATGGCATGTGCATGATTCTCCTTATGCTAGCCTATAATAGTAACATCATACATTCCAGAGACATTTTCAACATTACTCAGGACAGGAATAAATACAAATGCTCCACATGAGAGTGGACTTGCGTGATGCTACTATGCCCTTCATCACCATTCCTCCATCTCAAGATGGTATAACCCTTTTAGTTTTCTTTCGTCTCAGCTAGAGGTTTTATCACTCGTATATTATATTGATACATACGTCTGTATAAATGAATGCGTGATGTAACTTTCTTTTGAATACTTTATCCTGGGGACGATGGAACTCGTTTCATATACTAGGCACACACACGTTTCATATTTGTGCATGTCGGAAGAGAGATGGGAATCTTATCTGGAGCTCAAACATTCTCTACTACTTTTTTTTCCCATATAATTTTTATTCGAATAATAAAGTTGTCTATCATTTGTACTGAAATCAATTCTTCTTAAAAACACCACCGGACATTTATAGTTCATGAATTTCTTCATGTTATTATAAAGAATTCAAAGTATGTATCATAGAGTACACAAGAATACGTTAAGTATACAATAATTGATTTTCCATCCTAACAAATTGAAAAAAATGATTTAAAATGATAGCGTATAGAATGATGATAACGTATAGAATATTAATTAAATTTTTTGAAAGATTTTATAAATTAATACATTCGATAAAAATTTCCAGTTTTTAAAAATTACATGTATTGCAAAATTCAATATGATATAGTTTATTTAACTATTAATTTCAATGTTAATTACATAAATATGTCATTGAAAACACATTGCATTATTTTTATCGTTTATATTACTCACGTCAGTTCATCTTTTAATTAATACTCATTATATTAATACTAATTACTAATCAAATCTTTTAGTTAACAGTGTATTGAATATTAATTTAATTTTTTTGAAAGATTTTATAAAACTATGCATCTGATAAAAATTTTGAAAATTAAAAGGTTTTTGCAAAATTTAATATGATATATTATATTTAACTATTAATTTCAGTGTTAAATATATAAATTTTTATGTTATTAAAAATACATTGTATCATTTTTTGTATCATTTATATTACTCATTTTCGAAATAACGTTTATATTTTTAATACAGTGCACATTTAAAATCAAACACATTTAAATTAACAACACTTATCAATATTTAATTCGAGAAATTAGAACAATTCCATTCAGGCATTAAAAATATTTCTTCTCGAGACTAAAACAAGCAAACAAAAAAAAGACAATTAACATAACTTTTCAAAACTACCAATTAAACGAAACGAGAATTATTCCACATTAATAATACAAACATTTGCTGCTAAAACATTTTCCCATTCCCAAAGGGAAACAAATATCATCCCTCAAACAAATATTATGAGATGAAACTGCACGAACAATAAACTATTAAATTGCCTCCAAATGCGCTTTTCAGCGATGCTTAAGAAAAGCTTTCAGACAAGAAATCGGCAAGGAGCATCTTCAACTTGGAAGCGAGGCATTGTTTCCGTATCAAGACGATCAGGAAAGGGGGGTGGACTAGGGGATGCGTGGAACAATTCCCAGGGTTCGATCTGATTTGTTCCAAATGTAAAAACATTTTTTCCTTGAAAGCACATTCGTGTCCCGAGTCCAAAATCCCAAAGGAACTAGTTTCCTTCGTCACATGTTTTTACATTAGCTGCCTTTCTGCTGTAGTATTTCATAGTCTTCCCTCTTCTTCACCAAGAAGATTTGGGCTGGCTTTTTATTTATTTCGTTTAACTATTACCTTCTTCCAATGTTTATATAGTCTCTTATGGTATTTTTTATTCTTTCTACCACTTTGTGTATTCCCAAAACACTATATTTTGCTCTGGGGAGAAAAAGATTCTGTCCATTTTAAACACACTGCTTTTTCACAAATTTTTAAGAGTTGTGAGAAAATACTCTTTTTTAGTTTGTTTCTACTGAAGATTTTTTTTTTTTTTATCACTCAGGTTAAATAAACCAAGTTAAACAGAGGTGCTTTTCTTTTTCGCCTTTAGAAAACTCTT
Source organism: Caerostris extrusa (assembly GCA_021605095.1). Classification (NCBI taxonomy): domain Eukaryota; kingdom Metazoa; phylum Arthropoda; class Arachnida; order Araneae; family Araneidae; genus Caerostris; species Caerostris extrusa. The sequence goes on along the minus strand of BPLR01004793.1, from coordinate 274,269 downwards.
CAAAACTTTTTCACCCCCACAAAATAAAGAAGGGAAAAAGAAAGAAAAAAAAAAAAAAAGGGGGAAGATATAGAGAAGTGTGCTTTGCTCTGTGTTAGCAAAAGTCGAGAAAAGAAAATGTGCCGGTTTTATTTTGATAACGCAAGTAAAAAAAAAAAAAAAAAAAATTAAAAAGAAAAAAAAAACCTGGTGTTTAGATTAGGGAAGAAAAATGGATAAAGAGGTTGAAAAGCCGTGATGTTTTTAGACTACACTATCACCTCAACCCCGTCGTCCCCTAGTTTTTGTATTATAGTAAAGTGAAAACTTGTTTTTGGTTGCATTTTTAAAACGTGGTTAAAAATAAAATTATAAAATATATAAAAATTTTGACTTGTTTTCTTTGAATACTACTGAGTCCAAAAAGAAAGACCAATTTTCAATTTAAAATTCCCGGGGCTTATGGAATTTCTCTTTTTTTTTTTTTTTTTTTTAGGTTATTGACACTGTCCTTGACATCTGTGTGAAATTTGACGTCAAAATATTCATTAGTATTTGAGTTACGCTTGGCTGTGTGAGACGCTAAAATTGATTCCGGCGATTTTGAAATGTCTGAATTAATTGAGCAAAGAACTTGCATTCAATTTTGTTTGCTGAAACGTATAAAATGTTGCAGAAGGCATTCGGTGAGCATTCCTATATCGGAAAGAAATGTTTAGAAGTAGTATAAACAGTTCAAAGAAGGCAGAGACCGCGTTGAAGATGAAGCACCCTCTGGTAGACCACCAACCTCAACCGACGAAACTCGCGCGTCCAAAATATCAAAGATTTGATGCTTGAAAATCGTCGATTTATAATTTGAAACCTTGCTGGTGATGTTGGAATTTCAAAAGGATCGGTCAATTCCATTTTGGGCCTCAAACGCGGCAAATCTTGATTGGTACCGAAAACACTGAATGCGCCAGCTCACACTGCATTGATTCTTCGTGGCTTATTCGCCAAAAATGAAACCCACATCATTCCACAACCACCGTATTCACACCACGCGACTTCTGGCTATTCCCTTAACTAAAAAAAACTCCGGGGACACCGTTTTGAGTTGACTGAAAAGATACAACGTGAATCGCCGCGTGCTTTGAAGACCATCCCTGCCGATGACTTTTAGCATGGATTGAGGATTGGAAAAAAAGCTGGCATAAGTTCATTGTGTCCGGGGATTACTTTGAAGGCGATGAAATAAATTTGGAAGAATAAATAAAGAGCTTTGAAAGAAAAAAAATAGTAATAATAATTGGTCTTACTTTTGGGGCACAGTAGTATTATAGTAAAAGTGAAAACTTTTTTTTTTTTTTTTTGCATTTTAAATCGTGGTTGAAAAAAAATAACAAAATAAAATTTTGGTTTCTTTTCTCGGAACAAATCAAATGACCCGATGATAGAAATTATTGGTTTATGAATAATTCAAATTATTTTTCTCGTCTAAAAATGCAACACGCTCTATTGAACATCGGAAATATTCTTTTCATCTTCTTGAGTTCTGTTCTATTGAAGTATCACTCAAGTAACCAGTGACCTTTTCCTTGAATTCGATTACGGTAGTATAAATACATAAATAATAGTGGGTCATGTAAATCAAGCACACATGGAAGTTCTAAAAAATAATGAGTTGGTTTCAAATAATGCTCATTTTTTTTTTTTTTTTTCTAAAGAGGATCTATATGACAATAGAGACGTAATTTATTTTTGCATGATAAATTTAAAATTATAATATTTTTTAACAGATACAGGAAGTAAGGAAGTAATTTATATAATAAACAAATTTGAAAATTATATTATGTATTTTATATGGAGTACACACCATACAACTAACATTCAGGGAGTTAAAATGAAATTTTATTATAAATTAAACTTTAAATATTAATTACAAATTAATTAATCAAATTAATTGACCGGGGCCAGTAGCCGATGGCCGAGTGGCTAGTGCTCCTGTACTTGGTATCACATGTTTTCCGGTTCGAGAATCGGAAGTGCCATGGATGTTTGTAGTGGTTCGGAATCTACTTTAAACCGTTGGTCCCAGGGTCTAATATGATCGAAGAGCATTGTGGGGTAGTGTTACTCATTCCGCAGCATATCTTCAAGCTATACGTACCCCATGGGTAGTGCTAAATGTGTAACAGCGTTCGTCGGTGCAGCCCACACAACATTCCAGGCTAGTTGCAGCCTGATGTTCAATTGGCTAGCGCTCTGCCCTTGGTACCACAGGCTTCAGGTTCGAATCTTGGTGATGGCATCAGTCATTAGGAATCCTGGTCAGTGATTAGGAATCCACGTTAATCTGTAGGTCCCGGGCTAATAATTATCCCGAAGTGTGCAAAAAAAATGACCGCAGAGGACGATTGACAGCTTAACAGAGTAAAAGCATATACTATTCAAATATTAATTAACTATACTTAAAAGAAAATATTTTTAAATAGCATTTTTAAGAAGATTACATTACCAATAAAAATATTATTCAAATGAAAGTGTTAGTAATGACTTGATGCAATATGTACAATAGAAATCAGCAACATATAGCCGTAAACATACATTGTGTAATAAGTTAAAATCAATTTTCACAAAATGCAACTTATCATTTCATAAGCCTATATTCTATTCTATTTAAAACAAGGTGCCCAAATTTGCTTTTAGGAGGCAAGATAGAAATAACTACTACTACACACCTAAACCTAATACATCCTTTGCTTGAGCTGGATAATAATTAATAGCCTTATCTTCGCCAAACATCCCTACATTAATTAAAAGCTTTATTTGGAAGGAAGTAACGTTAAAAGGCAGGGGGAGGTCGTGAGACTAAAAGACAAGCGCTGCTGGACTAAATGGCAGCAAAACCAATTAATGCGCACCTATTAACAGGGCTGTAGGTGAACAAGGGGCAAAAACGCGCGCACCCCCGAGTTCTCTCCCCTTTCTCCCCCACCTCCGTCCACTTCTAATTAGTCTTTAACAATGCTAGGGGAATGCGCAGAGAGAGATAATTGATGCTGTTATGTACATACGCAAAGTTTGGAAACGTGATTGTGTGTGCAGAAGGAAAATTCTTTTATCAACCAACAGGAACTCAGCAGGCCTGTACATCACTTGTTGGCAATCTCGCCTAATGAAGTGGATTGGACGTGTAAGGGAAGGGGAGATAAATATTAAAGTTGTTACCTAAAGAAATTATGGGAAGAGTAAGTGTTCACTACTGCAGTAAAGGAAGTTGGTTGAAAAATTTTGGGCTTCCGTTGTGAATTTTTTTGATATCATAGCGAGATATGGAATCGTTTCTTTTGCGGTCAATAGATGGCGGTGCAGTCGCTTTTCCAGTTCGATTTGCCGCCGTGCTCTTTATTGGATGATGCCTTTATTTTCCTTTGATGTATTTTCAGAGTAGTTTCAAGAATACAAATGCTTTGAGAACAAATACATTCAATAAAAAAAAATAAATAAATAAAAAAAAAAAAATTTTTTAATATTAAAAATTTGATATATTCGTAACGTGCTATTTAGAATGTGATACGTTTTGAAAGAAAGTTCATTGCTATTTAAAATGAATAATGATTAAATTTAGGAATAAATTAATCCTTATTACAAATCATTTAAATTTTATGATTTAAAATGAATAAAATTTAAAATTGTTAATTTGTTTACTTAAAAATATTTTTAATTTATTTAACGTTTTTAATATCCAGCAATATGATGACAAAGATATTTTGACATTCATGTCTTTTTCAAAAGAAATTTTAGGATTGAAATTATTTTTTTAAAGTTAAAAATAAAATACTTTTTTATATTTCTAAAATCATAAGAATTACAATGTTTTAACAAATTATTTTATCCGCATTTATATAAACACACGCACATAAGCAATTATGCAGTTTCAACACAATTTATTTATTAATCAATTTCAACGAAAATCAAATTCAAATATGACAGCACGGTAGAATATGAAAACATGTTTTAACTACTCTCCAATTTTTATAAGGATTTTTTTTTTTCCTATGTAAAGCAAATAATATATATATATATATATATATATATAGCGGAAAAAAAAATTTTAATCATTTTAAATTAAAAAAATTAAATTATTTTAGTCAATACTAGAAAAGAAATGTATATCACCCCTCCCCCTAATATAAAATGAAAGAAAGAAATATTCAGTATTTATTGTTTATAAACGCACTAGAGCTTCTCATTTTCTTATCGGATGGTTCAAAACGATAGTGATAATACTATTTATCTTAATCGTTCTCGACAATGATTGATTCGCAGGCGATTAAGTATTTTTTGGATCAAGAAACAGACCAAGTAAAAAAAAAAAAAAAAAAAAAAAATTCCACCACCATCTTCCCCCATCTTCAGATGATTTATATCATAATAGCATCATAAGGCCAAATGCAAAAAGAATATGATCATTTATTTCAAAACCTTTTCTTCAGTTGAATCAGTATGCATTTATTTTATTTTACAAGACGCCATTTTTTTTTTTTTTTTTTTTTTTTTTTAAATTCCAGAACAGTAAGAGTTAATATTTACCGAACTGGGTGAAATTACTAACATTTTTTTCCCCCGTATTTATTTTGTATTTTCCAAAAAGATATATTTTTTTTCTTTTTCTGAGTTATTATGCCGTGTTCGGTCTTTGATGAATGTTTATGGCAGTGATATATTATTGATATTTTCCAACCGATGGATAAACACCGCTTATACGATGGAAAATCGTGAGTTCTTGAAAGAATCCAAATCATAGATTTTTACGCGGGGAAATAAATTAATATTTGTATCAAAAAAATTTTTTTTCAGAAGATGGATAGTGTATTTGTTACTTAAAACAATAGATCTACATATCGGCATTGGGAAAAATTATAACTGAATATTATAAAAAAATTTCTCTCTTTGTTTATAGATGGTGTTCCTCTGATAAAAATCAATAATAAAAAAAAATGAGTGCCCTCAAATCAATTGTGTTCCAAGAATAATATAAAATTTTTCAGAATTCCATGGTTATATGTTATTACGACAATAAAGGAAAAGGATTTGAAAAATGCACTTATTACTTAAGGTTTATGATATATAATTACAACACGTTATCAAGCGTTATATGGCTCATTTATAAAACAAATAATAAATGTATTGTATTTTGTTATGAAATATAAATATTAAACATCATTATTATCATGATAAAGTAAAAACTTAAATCCTATAAATAATTTTTAGTCAAAGATTTTAAACAAGATGCAAATTTTTGATAAATTTTAAATTTTTTTTTTTTTTTTACACCTCAATTCTTAATTTTTAAATTTCGATTTGAAATTTTTTTATTAATTGTACTTTTATGTCTTATATTTATGCTTTTAATATATGTAGGAATGTTAGGCTAAGTTAAGGCTATTAATTATTATCCAGCACATGCCAAGAACGCATTATTAATTCGCATTAAATTTCGAATTTTTATAACTGGAATTAAAAGTTAATGTTAAAAATTTAACATTTACGCGGTTAATTTAAAATTTTCTCAATAAACAATATCAAATAATAACAGTATGAAAAACTAATTGATTAGGACACTATCAAATTCATATTTTTATATTGATATCTGTTGGCGATCTTTTAAAGAAAAGTGCTACGAACTATTTTTGGTAGTATCAATGACAATGGAAATTGGCGAAGAAGATACAATTTTACAATTTTGATACAATTTACAAACTTTTAAAGATATTAAAATTCTAAAATTTGTTAAACTGAACAGAATGAGATGAGCCGGTCATCTCATGAGAATGGAAAGTAATAGAGCTGCTTTGAGGGTTTTCAATGCAACCCTTTTGAACAACGACCAGGGGGAAGACCGAAAAAGAGATGGGTCGACTGTTTAAGACTCTGATTTTAATGTTATTAAGATAAAAAACTGGAAGTCCACGGCTAAGAGGAGAACAAAGAGCCAATAAGGGCTAGATCTTTTAAAGAAGGCCATGGCCCACAACATGCTGTAGAGCCAGTTATGATGATGACTATTGATATCTATAGATAATTGATTTTAAAATTTCAGAAATTGTTACTTGAAACAATTGAAATAGAAACATCAAGCTTACAAAACATTTTTTTTTTTTTTTTTTTCTTTTACAAATGACAAGAAGTTAAGCGAAAACATATTCTCAGAATCCTTTATCATTTGTCCGCAGATTAAAGCTTCCACTGTTGGCAATCACTTTGAAATACGTGCGTAAAAAATAAGAAAAGGAAGAAAGATAATATGAATGTGAAATAAAATAATAAGAAATGTCGACATTCCGTAGTTTTGATTTATATGTCCTTCCAAATTTTCTTTCTTCCGACATTTCCTGGCTGTAATCCCTGCTAACGGAGTGACCGTTTGAAATTCAATGAGCTGTACGACATCACTTTTTTTTTTTTTTTTTCTTCCCATCTATTCTTTCTCCAACATCGAACAGCACAGAGAAACGGGGGTGTACTTTTTTTTTCATTATTCTAGTACTAGAACACAGCCCTGGTATTAAGAATGGGCAAAAATACAAAAAGAAAGGAAGAAATCTTCGTGGCTTTGTGAAGGGATTTAACGATATTTCGTGGATTATCATTACGAGCGTTCTTTGTCCGAAATGAAATTCGGGAAAAAGGGGGACTTTTTAGAGAGAGAGAGATAGGTGTTTTCCCGTTTTCCAATATGCGAATGAGCGGGAAAAAAAAAAAGGAAAAAAAAAAAAAAATGAAATAAAAAGAAAATGGATTTCAATTCCTTCTGTCACCAAGTTCTTTTTAGCGAAAATGTCGGATCAAGTTTAATGGGTGGGATTTAGTTCTAAATGTAATTCTATAACTGAAAAGCGCCATTTTTTTTTTTTTTTTTTTTTTAAGTTCTTTTATTTTTATTTCAAACTAAGATTTCAAATAAGCTCAAAGAGCCAATAAAATTAGTAAATGTGTCACACTATATGCTATCCGTTGTGCCATTAATTACTAAAAAAAAAAACTTAAAAGCTATGCGTTCAGAAGATAAGGATATAAGCCCACCAATCTGTATATCTGTTAATTATACTTTTTATGTGTCAGAAATAAAAGAGAAACATTTGAAAATTAACTGGATTTCAAGAAGAGTTTAAATTTAAATGTAAAACCTATTTGATAGAGGGGGAAGGAAGAACTTTGTACGAAACAAAAGTTAATGTGTTGTCCTTCTTCACAAAAAAGAATTGCAAGCAATAAAATAAACAAGTTGACTTAAAAATATTGCTAAATTCTGTTTACTTTAAATATAATGATGTTTCGATTTTTTTTTAATTATAAAAAACGAGATGTTTTAAAACATATACATGCAATGTTTTTTTGGGGGAGAGGTTAATGTTAAATTGATATAAAAACTGATTTACAAACAAAAAAAATTAACGAAACCCGAACTTTTTTAAGAAATTTATCTTATTTTCAGTAAAGGTATATATTTGAAAAGGAATTTCTTAAGCAAAAATTAATTTCATTATACAAATCCATTAATTTCATAAATTAACAATACAATTCCTTCTTAAACAAAAAACAATTCAATGAATTCTAATAAATTCTAAACAATTCCATTAATTACATAAATTAACAATACAATTCTTTCTTAAATAAAAAAAACAATTTCTTAAACAGAAAATAAGATTTCTCAATTATTACAATTATTTTTTTAATAAGCACTAAAAGAAAAACCTTGATTACGGAAATAAAAATTATCCTACATCAAAAGTTAGAGCAAATTATCAGCTTATAAGCTTAAAAATACATTGAACCTTTATTTGTTCAAAGAAATATTTCCCATTTTTCTATCGGAACAAACTAAACACCGGGACAACCATTCCTAACTAACCGAAGTGGAAGCAGATTCTACCGGGGAGATGCGGATGGGTCTTCCGATGCGCTTCCCCGGCAAGTACGGAAAGCAACCGAATCGAAAAATAACAAATCAATTAAATCTTATCACAATTACTTATTACAAATTACATTACTCATACCTAAACAAACATGAATGTTCTCGATAATGGTTAACTAACCATCAATCTTTCGCTACGATTACATAACACTCAAGCAATTCATCCACTTCGATAATTGGAACATTTTACAAAAGAACGAATCGTTTGTGTAGTACAGCACATGAATGGAAGGAAATACCACTCTTAATCCTATAAAAGGGGGTACTAGAATAAACCAGCACCTTCCATCTTTCCCCAACAAGGCGAAATTACAGTACACATCGATAAATCAGAAGCGGCTCTATTAGCAAGGTCCGTTCGAGGAAAATGCAAATCTTATCAGCTGCTAATGAATCCGGCAATCCGGAATCTCTCACCTTCGCACCAGAAAAGGGGTCCGGCCGGTGGACAATGAGATAATAATTGAGTCCGCTTGACCGGATTGATTAGGATGTGCATCGGGCAGATAAATGTTGGACGTAACAGAAATGACGCCTGAGAAATAGAGCTGCTGCATTTGCAGTTGCAGTTTTGTCCTGCCGCCCGGACTTATTATCTGGAACTAAACTAAGTTGTCCGAAATGACATAGAGGATTTTCTGCGATAACCAGTTGGATAGTGTCTTAATTAACAACCGATGCTGAACTTGTGCGAAATGTTTCATCCTTGAATAAATATCAATTATCTGTATAAGGCATAATTATTTTATGTAATAAAGTACCATTAAATCTAAAAATAAATGTTTGACAGTTTATTTTAAAACAGAGATATTTTTTTCTCACATTTTTAGCATTGTCTTAGAGATTTTAAAATCAAGACAGCAATCAAACTATAGTATATTCGTATACATAAAAATGAAATAAGTTATTTGCAAGTTTAAAATTTTGCGTTTTGAATAGATGTTAATTTAAGTCACAATAAAAAAAATGTATAAATTATGTTGAAATTTTCGAAATTTCAACATTCATCATTGAAATGTACTAAGAAAGTAAAAATCTATGTATACTAAGAAATTAAAAATACTTACTAAGAAATAATAATAAATGTTAACTAAAAATGTTTACTAAGAAATTAAAAACCTATAAAATTTTACAATGATATTGAAGATTGAACAGAACAATATGAACACTATAATTTCTACAATGTGATTAAATAAAAGAACAGCTTTAGAAAAAATAAGTTTAAAAAGATTGGCAAACGAGTACGCATTAATTTAATACACTGTTGCCAAGGAAAGACATTAGTTATTGTAATTTTTCTGACATTTTTGCTATGTAATTATTGATTAGACACAATTTCTTGTGATCCATTTATAAGGTCTGATTTGTCGCTCTACGGTCATTTTTTACACACTTTAGGTTAATTACACCGGGAATTATTATTTAACGTGGATTCCGAACCACTGACAAACATCCCTGTTATCACCAATATTCGAACCTGAAACCTGTGGTGCCTATGCTCAGAGCGCTAGCCAATTGGCCATCAGATCGTCGTGATCAACTGTAGTATATTGGTATACATAAAAATGAAGCAAGTTATTTGCAAGCTCAAAATTTTGGGTTTTGAATAGATGTTAATTTAAGTCATAATAAAAAAAAAAAAATTATTAAAATGTTGAAATTTTCGAAATTTCAACATTCACCATTGCAATCGTAAGAGCTGCAAGTTCTCAGCACATCAATTATATGAAGCAAAACTTTACAATTTAAATTAAAACAAGCTTCCTCTTAGAGATCCGTTTTTATCATTATTTATTTATTATTTTGTATTACTAATTGATGATCTAAGTTAATCAACTTTTCCAAGAATGATTTTTGGATGCAGACTAATAGTTTCATTTGAATTTAATCTTATCAGGATTGAGATTTTGCTCAGTTTTAAAAATATCACATATTGATATTAAAAAAAAAAAAAGTTTAAATATTCGATTACAAATACTGCTGGAGACATAGTAAGAGTCTATTCAAGCCATGCTAACGACTTTCTGTGAAAATTTGTCGTACTAAAAACATATTATCCGATCGTAACAAAAGGAAATGCATCTATTTAGCTTCAATATCTTGTCCAAATAAACATCTCGTGTGGAAAGGATGAGATGCAAGGAAAAGTGAATGCCATTAATGGTTGTTTCGCGTGATGCAACTATAGGTGAAGATTTAATTTTCTTATGTAGATATTGAAGCAATGCAAAGAATGGTAACATCTTAATAAAAATGTGGAAATTGACAGATACAAACGTACTCAATTGTTACAGTATTAAATAATAAATTTACAAAATTGATAAAAACTTTAAGTACTTATACATTCATTTATTTATTTATTAAGTAAGAATATAAAATAATGATTTTCTTTAATATTGCTTAGAATACAGATTTTTTAAAAATATTGTTTGGAATACAGATTTTTTAAAATATTGTTTGGAATACAGATTTTTTTTTAAAATATTATTTGGAATACAGATTTTTTTTTTTAATATTGTTTGGAATACAGATTTTTTTTTAATATTGTTTGGAATACAGATTTTTTTTTTAATATTGTTTGGAATACAGATTTTTTAATTTTCAATTTACATAATTCATAGTAATTGTTCTTTTTAAAATTTTGGTTGATTTAAAAAGTTTTTTTTAACTTAAATTTGGTGAAGAAAATAATGTCCAATAAAAAGCTTTACAAATTCGTCCATTTCAGAATTTAATAGCATTATTTTTTATTTGCGCAACAAAAAATGTTAGCATTTGAACAGTAGAGTCCAAGATAATGGCCATTTTTCGAGAAAAACATTTTTAGTGGCATTTTTAGAGAACTGTATAACTGAGTATCAAGTACAGTGGTCAATCCAAAACCATTGAATTGGTTTGACAGTTTGGACCAGGACTCTTTTGGGTGGTCCTACTGAATAGCTTTACAACCCCAATTGCCTATAGAAAAATGAGATCACCACTTTCTAAGTGTTTCAATAAAACCATTTGCAAACCCTCCCACAGAGCAAATTCGAACCCACTTTATTCAGAAAGATACAAATTGTTTGAAAGAAAGCAATAAATCCACAATTACGTCAGGCAAAGGCACGCCTGCAATCGCAACCCTTCGAGCTACAACTATGGGGGTAAAGAATGCCTGAGAATGAACTGCCCGGGGCAAAAGTTTCGCCGAACCTTTTCACTGAAAAATACGGCTCTGTTATAAGTGGGGATGGATTACTGGAGAAAACGTGCAATACCCGTCATGTAGAAGATATTCCAAGAATCAGAAGCTTGTAAATCCGGATTTTTGCTTTTGTCAGCAAGCCTGCAGTATTGATAGCAAATATCTCTAGTGTATGGGGAAAGATTTTTCTAATAAATAAAATAAGAAAGATTGGGTATTGTTTGTATTGATAACACTAAGTAACGCTTTTAACAAAGCAGAACTTGTCAGATTAGTGTAATCTTTGAAAGATGCAATCAATAACTACCTTGCATTACTTTCTTATGTGAGGTGAAATCCAAAATTGTTAAAAAATAAACACATTTTGGAATAATAAACGCTTATAAAACGTAAATCAATTTCAGATTTTACATATATAGTCGATTAGCAAATCAGAATCAATTGTGTAATACTATAATATATTTTTAGTACGAAACTAGAAATTTCTCTGTAGGCCATACCAAATACATTTCTAAATTTTATAGTTGAAATTTAACGTATGTCTGATATAGACCAACTAACAAATATTCCAATTCAACTGAACAGTTGAGTTTGGAAAACGCTAACAAGAATGAAATATTCATAAAAAATTAACACATTAATTTAAAGAAATTAAGTAATAGTGAATTTATTATGGAAATACACAATACATATTTCAATGAAAGATTAATTTACAATAAATGAAACTACTATTAAATAATTTTTATACTTTCGATAGACTGCTTACAAAAACTGAAATCGATTTGAACAAATAATTACATGTCACTAATCAAAAATTCTTTCCAAAAAAATTCGAATTAATCGCATAAATAACTTCGTTACTATTTTTAATTTTTAACCAGTATTCATTAACTTAACGTGTTTAGTTATCATAATTATCGGTAGAATATTTCTTTGGATATTTTTTTAACATCAAAAATTAAATTTTTAAAATAAGCGTTAAATTAGTTTTAAAAAATCTGACATTCTAAAGACAAAACTTGAAAGATTTTCAACTACACGGAAAGGAAGATTTTGGTAAAAAGAGAAAATAAAATGCTTTAATATTTTTCTATATACTAAACTATTTTCTACTAAAAATATATATAGTACCTGAAAAAAAAAAATAGAATTAATCAAAAAAACAATAAAATAACTTACTTTGCTGTTGGTTTTTGTTTTGGATGAAATAAGTCCACAAATATGGAAATTTATACGTATAATCTGGAGATATCACAAATACACTGGGAAAATATTGTCAGGTAAAAAGTTATTCGACATCCATTATCAGATTCACAACATCTATGAAGAACAGTTATTTCACAAATCTGATGAAAAAATTCACATTAACAAGCGATTCAATATCAGCTCATTCTAGATACTAATGTAAATGACAGAGTAAATTTCAAGTTTCGAACAGTTTTGTCCCGTAACCAAAGGGATTATCGCCGAAACAAGCAAAATCTAACTCACGAAGTTGTTTGTCACCAAGAAAGGTCCGTCACCATTCAGAAGAATGAAAAGTTTCAAGACGATTATTCAACTTCGAGGAAAAAATTCTACGAAACACTATAAATTTCTATGCTATAAGTTGGAGGAAGAAATATTTATATATATTATAAATATTTATAAAAAAGAAGAAATTCTATAATCCAAAAAGCGATCGCAAAAGCTCTTGCGAACGTCTGCTTTGAAGCATCTTCGAACATTCCATCGAGTATTTCACTTCCGTTGATAAATCCATCATATTCTTTTGCACTAAATAATCCATCAAACAATTCGAAAATTTGGAGACATTTTCCTTTTCTTTTTAAAATCTCCAAACGAAAATTCGTCGTCCAACGCGCACTTCCCCGAGCGCGAGGTGGTTGACTTGGTTTGATAGCTCGGCCGACGAATCTTTTTTTTTTATTTGTTTATTTTTTTTCTAGGCGGAACAGACGATTTCGAACAAACTTCTTCTCCTCGCGAGGCACTACGGCGCTCTGAAGAATGAGCCGCTTTGATGTGGCGTTTGGAGCCCAGAGAAACGAGGGGGGCCGGGGTTGGGCGGCGAGAAGAATTCCACTTCGTGATCCGATCGCCGTGACGTCACGTTTAGTGCCTGCACAGGTCGCCACCAAGCGGACATTTCAGGCGTAAATACCATATCTCCCCATAATGTCCGAAAGAATGAATCACAATCCCTAGGTTTTTCCCATTTTTTTTTGTTGTCACATTATTAAGTATCATATTATTAATAATTGTCAGTTTATATAAATAGTTAAATTAGTGTTTCTATATTATTTTTTATTTTAACAGATAGAATGTTCGTTATTAAACAAACGATATTCTTTCAATTAATATTCTTCAAAAAAATATTTTCTGCTGTGTGTTATTTTTGTAAATTTTTGCCTTCAACAATAAATAAAAATCTTTACTTTTTCGATTAATTAGTAAAGTATCTTTATTATAAAGTAAATTAACTGAATTTTTAAATAAATTATTTATTATGGATAACGAATTGCTCTTAATTAGATTTAAATTAATTAAAGTAAAAATCAATTAAGTTTTAATGAATTATTAATAAGTAAAATGATTAATTTCATGTTCTTCTTTATCTGTTATATTCAAATGGTTCAAATCAATAATTAAAAATTCTATATTTTAAAGATTTTAGAGAAAAATCACAAAAGTAAAGGAAATATTATTCCTGGTGTTTTTATTTTTCAAAACACTGAATATATATATATATATATATATATATATATATATATTAACTGATAGAATGTTTGCAAACGATAATTTTTCAATTAATATTCTTCTAAAAAATATTTTCTGTTGTGTATTATTTTTGTAACATTTTGCCTTCGACAACAACAAAAAAAAAAAAAAAAATCTACTTAAGTTTTCAATTAATTAGCAGCGTATCTTTTATTATGATAAAAATATTTTTTTTAAAACTACATTTATAAATAAATAACATACAAAAAGGAGATTTATTGCTCTTAATTAAATGAATTTTTGATCAAGTTTACTTTAATTAATTTAAATTTAATTAAGTTGTAATGAATTATTAATACGTAAAATGATTAATTCTCATGTTCTTCTTTATCTGTTATATTCAAATGGTTCAAATCAATTATTAAAAATTTAAGGAAAAATAATAAATTTTATTCCTGGTGTATTTTTTTTCAAAACAGTGAATATTGTTTTTTTTTTTTTAAACAGATAGAATGTTTGCGAACGATAATTTTTCAATTAATATTCTTATGAAAAATATTTTCTGTTGTGCATTATTTTTGTAACTTTTTGCCTTTAACAACAACAACAACAAAAAAAAAAAAAAAGGTTTAAGTTTTCAATTAATTAGCAACGTTACTTTGCTATTTAATTGAAAACTCAAATTAAAACAAACTAATTATTAATTAAAAATTATTAACAATTAATGGATTGAAAATTTAGTAAAAACCTTTTTTTTTCACAATAAAATGTTTGAAAAAAAAAAAGGTTTTTAATTGAATTTTTAAATAAATGACATAAAAAGGAGATTTATTGTTCTTAATTAAGTGATTTTTGATCAAGTTTACTTTAATTAATTTGAATTTAATTAAGTTGCAATGATTTACTAATACGAAAATGAATAGTTCTCATGTTCTTCTTTATTAAATGGTTAAAATAAATTATTGAAAATTTTATATTTTAAAGATTTTGAGAAAAATAAGGAATTGCTTATTTAAGTAAAGTAAATATTCCTGGTGTTGTTTAATTTTCCTAAGAGATATTTCTTTAATTGATTAAACGATTTGATAAATAGAAGATTTTTAAATTTAAACATAGCAATATGATATTTATTCAAGTGTTTTTAATAAATAATCATTAAAATTAGAGGATTTTCTTATATTTTTGCCATTTTTCATTAGAAAGTTCCTGTCATCATATAATTTAGCTTTCACTTCTTTTCAAGCAGATTTTTAAGAATTTCATGAATCAAAACATTTTGTGAGAAGTTCCATTTCGGTTAAAATTCAGAAAATTCATTTTTCCAAGAAATAACGCTGTCTTCTTATCTTTACTTTATATTTTGTTAATCCTTGTATTATAAATGTTATCTTAATTCTTATCAACTGTCAAATCTTATTATCTAAATCTGAAAAAGAAAATAATGAATGAAATTGTAATATTGATGGAATTTTAAAATTGTATATATAATTAAAAATTTGAAAATAATAATGTTCTTTGCTGGTCCTGAATGGCCGAGTGGCTAGCGCTCTGGCGCTCGGTACCACAGGTTTCGGGTTCGAGTCCCGGCGGTGCCATGGATGTTTGCAGTGGTTCGAAATCCACTTTAAACAGTAGTTCCCGGTCTCATAGATCGTAGAGCGTTGCGGGGGCGTTGTTACTCCGCGTCCGTGGCTTATCTTCAAATTACACGCGCCCCTGGGTAGTGCAAAGTGAGTACGCCTGTGCAGCGCTTGCCTTAAGGCATCCAAGACCAAGCTGTCTAAGTGTTTGCCAGCTGCATGAGAAAGAAAAAAAAATAATAATGTTCTTTGCTGGAAATTCCTAATCAAAGTCAAGGATATACAAGGATACTCACAGCACTATGCTTTATCTACTTATTTTACCTTACTACTTTTTTTTTTTTGCCTTACCATTTTACTTTAAAAATATAATTTGCAATATTGTTTTTTAAAGTTTTTCGGATTTTCTTCTCAAAAAATTAAAACAAGGAACATGATTCAGCTTAGTTAAATAAAAGAAGAAAAAAAAAAAAAAATATTTCAGTACTGAAAAATATTATATTCAATTCTTTTATTTTAGTGTAGACTAGAAAAACCAATGCTTTGTCAATAACATATTAGCCTGGATGTTGAATCCATATCTACACAATTTTTTTTTTTTTTTTTTATCATTTAATGGAAGAAAACATGTTTTTAATGGAAGAAAATGCAAATGTTTTTTGAATATTGTGAAGTACAATTTTTTTCAAATGTGGAAACATTATTACAGATACGCATGCGACTATTGCGCGCTAAATATACGTAAGCGGTATGCTATTTATCTAAAACACGTAAGCTTTTGTTAAAAAACTTTTTGTCATGGAAAAAAAAAACATAATGATACATAAAAATTATTTAGCTAATCACTTTATCAAATGAAACTAATGTTAAACCAAATGCAAAAACGTCGTATCGATGTCCTTATTTACTTTCTATTATTATATTATATTATTTATTATTTGTGATAAAAAAAATTAAATATTTATATATATATACATAAATTTTTTTTTTTAATTATTATTATTATTATTATTTTTTTTTTTTTTTTACTTTTGATTCGACCCACAGCCAAATTAGGATGAATTTCCGAAGAATACTAAAATCTCACATTGGCAGATCGATAACCAAACAGAAGCTTGAACTGACAGGAGATAAGGCTTCCGATAGGTTGGCGTTCTACGACATGAGATCTTAGTAGACGGTGGAAATGCAACTTAACAATGAATACACAAGGCCTGCTGTTTTCTCAAGTCTGTGTTGATCTAAGTAGAGCCACATGGGTGGTATAAAATTTCTTTTGAGAGGGGGGGGGGGATTCGGGAAAGAATTCTACACATCCGACCACAGATTTCAAAGAACTTAGCGGTAGATAAGAGACAAGGATTCCAGTAGCAGTGCGGGTGGTTCATAAGACCAAACGATAATAATGAACTGTTGTTATCTTTTTCTTCTTCTATAATTAACACCTTTGGGTGTGAATTGTGGTTTCTATACCCTCCACAGTAACAGAACAGTGAGTAATTCTTATATGGCACAAATATTTATCTAACCACACGCAAGGGGAAAAATAGTGTAAATCAGATTACACAAGATAAACTAAAATGTGAAAATTTACATGATGAAGTACTGTTAGGCTACGTTCTATGAGGTTCATACGTGCCATAAAAAAGAGCATGTAAAAAAATTGTATTAAAAAGGTTTTACTTTGAAAATTAAAAATAAGTTTCAATTTTCTAAAACCGAAACAAGTAGCTAAAATTAACCTAAAGCCCCATAGAAAAAGTTTGCAGAAATTTAAAAAAAAAAAAAAAAAAAAAATTAACTTTATAAATTTTTTCGAAAGTTGAGATAAATTAAAAAAAAAAAAAAAGTTTGAATACACTTGTATTCAAACTTAATTAATTTTATGTTGTGACATTTAACGTGTTTAAAATGTTTTACTCATTATCGCTATTAAAGATTTGCACCAGTTGCGAAAAAGTATAATAATTATTTGTTTTAGGTAAATGTGATGGATTTTGCTGTAGCAAACTTCATTCTCGTTTTGTGTAGATCTTTCCTTTCTGGCAATGTAATCAGTAATTAAACTTTTCAATGATGTTAATTTGTGTGTGCAATTCATGATATGCATGCACACAGTACTGCAGCACAAGTTGTAATTTTAAGGCTCGTTCAGGATTGAGCCATTAACAAAAAAAAAAAAAATAAAAAATCTAACTTAATTTATTTTGCAGATAGACCTTCTGGCATTTATTGCGCATAATTATCGCCTTTTGTACCTGAAACGATATCTAAACATAGGTTATTACATCCGTGTCCCAGTGGCAGCATAGCATAGCATGCACTATAGTTTGGTTTGAAAAGCGAATAGAGTTGGAGTAAATTACTAGATGGTGTCTCACAAAAAGAGTATATCCACGGTCATATTGTGTTATTTTCTATAGGAAGTAAACTGTCCTTATCGCTCTCAAACTATAAGATTATGTTGAACATGACCTACAGCGAATTTCTTCGAAGCGAGGGGGAAAGGTCATGTAACCACAACTCGCGCTGCTGTCATTGGACCATAGCGAAATGGGTGATAAAAGGCTTCGTACCATTGAGCTATTGTGGATATATATTGGATGTGTGCGCAGCGATAAGTTCATTATTTGAGTGACAATGGCAATTCGTTGTATGTTTAAGATAACGCAACAAGCCCATCTGAAAATCCTTTAAGACTATTTGGTTGGAATTAACCAGACTTCCTATATTACTATACTCAAAGGTGGAATTGTTAGTTTTGGAGATAACACCAGAAAGTATTAATTTTTCACAAAAGGTTTTAAGGAATGATGTTGGCACACCGAAATGGAGCTAGCCATGAAAAAAAAAAAAAGTGGGTTTACATCCCATGTGTAAATATCTCCTTAAATAGCTCTTCATAGAAGGGGAAAAAAAAAAATAAAAATAAAAACGTTTGATATAAAACATCATCATTAGTGGCGCAACAGCCCCATGGTGGGACAACGCCGTCTGCATAGTGGCAGATTTCAAGACAGGAGATGTTTTTCTTTTTGCGTGTTAGGAGTATCAGTTCTACGCCTAACGCTCTACAATCATATTAGACCGGGACCTACGGTTTAGGGTGGATTCCTAACCACTACAAACATCTATGGCTCCGGCGGGATTCGAACCCGAAACCTGTGGCACCAGAGCGCTAGTCACTCTGCCAGCAGGCCCCTTGATATAAAACGGGTCATATATTTGTAACACAGCAATTAAAAATAGTTAATGATTTTTTTTTTATGGCCTAACAACTGTTTAGAAAGGTTAATTTAATTTGTTCATTTATTTTCAAATCGCTCTACCCACTGAGTATGGAGTTTGCATGAATTTAAAAACTTGTTCAGAAAGTCAAGTTTACATAACAGAGAAGAAGCATTTTTGCTCACGCAAATCGACAATGAAGGTTTCAACTCTTTTAAGTGAATTTTTTTTTAAAGAAGAGAAGAGCTTGGAAACAAGTACCAAAAAGAGATTGTTTGTTCTTTTGCTTTTTTTGCCAAAAGCCTTACATTTTGTGGCATTTCTAAAACTCTTTTAATGCTGGAGTAGGCTGCTATTTTATTTTCTGTGTGGATGTAGCTTGAAAAAGAAGAAACACGTTTCAAAAGCACATTTTTATTTAACTAAAAGCAAGAGGAAAGTGGAGAGAGAGAGAGAAAGTGAAAATTTTAGTTAATCAAAGCACGGTGTGGTCCAAAATGCGGAAAACAAATCTTGAGACCTTTTTAAAAGTTAAGAAAGGATTTTTATAAGCAAAATTTTAAAAAGAGAAAAGAAAAGTTTAATAACAGACGTTGAGTGAACTGCTCTTTTGAGGTATAGCGATGTTCATATAGTTAAAAGTTCGCTGTTGTAAATGTTCGTAATGAGTTTGTTTAAGTCTTACGATTCAACAACTGTTAAATACTGTATGTGCGAGAAAGTTAAAATAATGCAGTTCTTTTTAATTAAGTCGGTTTTTTTTCCCTCGGTTCTTTAAACAAGTTATTTTAATTGACTTTGAGGCTATTTCATTAGTCAAGAGAAGTAATTTACTGTAATGTAGCCACTACAAATAGGGCCTGAACGGCCGAGTGTTTAGTGCTCGGTGCCACAGGTTTGGGGTTCGAGTCCCGGCGGAGCCATGGATGTTTTTAGTGTTTCAGAAACCACTTTAAACCGTAGGTCTCAGTAATTATATGATTGTAAAGTTTAATTAGTTAATTATTTTTTATTTAATTAATTAATTTTCAGTTAATTAATGATCGGTTTAATATGACTATAGAGCGCTGTGCCTAGGACTAAGAATTCTACAACCATACAAATAAAACATATCCTGTCTCGAAATCTGATGGTAGGCAGACAGCTCTTGTGCCCACCATGAGGCTATTGTGCCGAAGAAGAAAACCTGGGGCACCAGAGCGCTAGTCATTCGGCCATCAGGCCCCTTGATATAAAACGGCTCATATATTTAACACAGCAATTAAAAATAGTTAATGGTTTCTCATGGCCTAACAACTGTTTAGAAGGTTAATTTAATTTATTCATTTATTTTCTAATCGCACTACCCACCGAGTATGGAGTTTGCATGAATTTAAAAACTTTTTCAGAAAGTCAAGTTAACATAACAGAGAAGAAGCACTTTTGCTCACGCAAATCGACAATGAAGGTTTCAACTCTTTTAAGTGAATTTTTTTTTTTAAAGAAAAGAAGAGCTTGGAAACAAGTACCAAAAGAGTTTGTTTGTTCTTTGCTTTTGCCCAAAAGCTTTACATTTTGCGGCATTTCTAAAACTCTTTTAATGCAGGAGTAGGCTGCTATTTTATTTTCTGTGTGGATACAGCTTGAAAAGGGAAACACGTTTCAAAAAGAACACTTTTATTTAACTAAAAGCAAGAGGAAAGTGGAGAGAGAGTGAAAATTTTAGTTAATCAGAGCACTGTGTGGTCTAAAATGTGGAAAACAAATCTCGAGACCTTTTAAAAGTTGTGAAAGGATTTTTAAAGCAAAATTAAAAAAAAAAAAAATAAAGTTAGTAACGGACATTGAGTGAACTGCTCTTTTGAGGTATAGCGATGTTCATATAGTTAAAAGTTTGTTGTTATACATGTTCGTAATGAGTTTGCTTAAGTCTTACGATTCAACATCTGTTAAATACTTTATGTGCAAGAAAGGTAAAATAATACAGATCTTTTTTAATTAAGCCATTTTTTTTCTCCGTTCTTTAAACAAGTTATTTTAATTGACTTTGAGGTTATTTCATTAGCCAAGAAAAGTAATTTACTGTAATGTAGCCACAGCAAATTCGGGTTCGTGTCCCGGCGGAGCCATGTACGTTTGTAGAGTTTCGGAATCCACTTTAAAACATAGGTCTCAGTAATAATATGATTGTAGAGTTTATTTATTTAATTAATTATTCAGTTAATTAATGATCAGTTTAATATGACTGTAGAGAGTTGTGCCTATAGCTAAGAACCCTACCCCATAAAAATAAAACATATCCTGTCTCGAAGTCTGCTGGTAGGCAGACAGCCCTTCTGCCCACCAGGAGGCTGTTTTGCCGAAGAAGCCACTGTAAATAGTGAGGGAAAGAGAAAATATATCTTGAGAGATTATTATATTTATATAATAATATATTGAGATTAACATGTTTATATAATAATATATTGAGAGATTATTATATTTATATAATAATATGTTGAGAGATTATTATATTTATATACAGAGATCAAAAACTATTGCTCAGCTTTATTTTTATTTACCATTTTCATATGATAAAACAAGGCCAAAATTCTGTGACACCAACATAAGCTTTATTATTTAACTATTTGGAATTCAAAAGTTTAGAGAACATAAACTGCTCATATAAATTTCTATTCTTTGATCCATATTTATGTCTAATGCGGTTCTATGTTGTTAAATCTAAAAACTGGAAGTTCAACAAAATAGACTTTTAAGATAAATTTCTTAAAAGTTTTAAAATTTATTAAAAATGCAGAATAACACCACGTTATCAATTTAAAAAAGCCTTTTCTTTAAGAAACTATCTGAAATATTTTTCTGTCATCTTAATGACATACTTTTTCGTATTATTATGGTAATATTAACGTTAAATTTTAAATCATCTTTCACTGAACGCACAAACCAGAAAAAATAATTTAAGGATTTAACCGTAATAGCTAATTAGCCAATTAGCTAATTAGTTAATTTAGCCGTCATCGTAATAGTACACAGAAAGTTTTAACAGCAAAGCTACTAAAAATAATCAAAAATTACATTTTTTTTTCATTAAACATTTCTAATTAATTCTAACCAATTAATTCCAAATCATATTGACTATAAGGTCAATCCTATAAACAATAAAAGTTGCTTTTTTAAATATGTTTTAACATATTTTACAAACAAATATGTTTCCTTTTTTTTTTTTATAATTTTTTTTTATGCGATTATTCCTGTAAAAATTGATCGCAGATTGTTTTAATTCCATAATTTTTACTAATGTATTCTTTTAAAAATTTGCAATATTGACGGAATACATGTTAAAGATTCAAAAGCAATCATATTTTCATTGGATAATAAGTCCTAAAGATACAGATTTTTAAAATCATTTATGAATTGTTGAATTTTTAAAATCATTTCTCAATTGTTGAATTTTTAAAATCATTTATGAAATGTTGAATTTTTAAAAATCATGTATGAATTGTTGAATTTTTAAAATCATTTATGAATTGTTGAATTTTTTAAAATACTCTCTCAATTGTTGAATTTTTAAAACCATTTATCAATTGTTGAATTATTAAAATACTATCTCAATTGTTGAATTATTAAAATCCACTCTCAATTGTTGAATTTTTAAAATCATATCTCAATTGTTGAATTTTTAAAATCATTTCTCAATTGTTGAATATTTAAAATCATTTCTCAATTGTTGAATATTTAAAATCATTTCTC
This sequence comes from Caerostris extrusa, assembly GCA_021605095.1. Lineage (NCBI taxonomy): Eukaryota > Metazoa > Arthropoda > Arachnida > Araneae > Araneidae > Caerostris > Caerostris extrusa. Next base: position 251,882 of record BPLR01004793.1, on the reverse strand, counting down.
TGTTGTTGAATATTTAAAATCATTTCTCAATTGTTGAATATTTAAAATCATTTCTCAATAGTTGAATATTTAAAATCATTTCTGAATTGTTGAATTTTGAAAATCCTCTCCCAATTGTTGAATTTTTTAAAATCATTTAACAATTGTTGAATTTTTAAAATCATTTCTCAATTGTTGAATATTTAAAATCGCTCTGCTAGAGTTTGACCTTCTCAAATTCTGGAGAAAAACACCAGACTGCTTCCATATAGTTCATGTTGTCCCAGACATGATGAGATTTTCAGTTGTTTTTTAGATTTATTCACAAAACTTTCCACCACGAAACCGAAAAACATTATCAAATTCAACGAACAGTTTTCTATAAAAGAAAATTTTACATCTTCGTCTGGTTTGCGCTTAAAACGAAACCCCACAGAGTTGTAGTTTGATATCAGAAAAACAAAATTTAAAATTCAATCTCAACATTCATTTAAATTTAAGAAAATACTTCGAATTTATCTAGTGCAGAGCTTTTGAAAAATCAATAATTCAATGGTGTATAAATTCACCATTTATTCAAAGTTATACTATAAATAATTTTGGGGGTCTGTCTAAAACTGCTTAAATAACAGAAATACGACGTAAGAAATAAACATTACCAGTATAGCACAATAGCATTAGACAGGCTAATTTGTTGCAGTATAATTGAAAACATTTTTATTTACTTTTTTAATGATTAAAATAATCATATTAAATTAATCATTAATGATAAAAATTATTTAAGGATTAAAATAAGGGTGCACAGAAGACCTACGTCCCCCCGTGTTGCACCTGGTAACACTTTTTAGTGGCTAAAAGATCTGCAACTTGCCATTATTGTTATATTAATGAACTCTGTTTCAGCATGTTTTGTTGTATTATTTTGTTGTTGCTGAATGCTTTTTTTTTTTTTTTTTTTTTTTTCGTTGTTCTTTTTTGCTATAACTGTTCATAATCTGCCATTGGAAATAAAAAAAAAATATTTAAAAAATGATTAAAATAAAAGGAAAGAATTAAAAATAAATAGTTTAGCTTACATGAGCATTATGTACACTATAAACAGTTTAACTCTTTTAAACCCTTATTTGCTACAAGTTGGAATGAACATCAGCAGATGATTGGTTCATAGGAACGTCTTCTGCCTTCTCATGATTCCCTGTTGAAACCTCAAAATCTGGCGCTGTGCCAAGTTAGCAATTTCAGAGTAGAAACAGAGTTGGAGTTATGTCAAGTCAGCAGCTTGTAAACAGTAACTGATTTGTAATTGTATTCAGTTTTTACTGTTGCAATTCATATATCAAAGATAATGTTTTGTTTGATAAAAAATGCATGGAAAATTTAACCAGACAATCGAGTACCAGGCTAGTTCATGAATTTATAAATACTTTTATACTGCCGATAGATGACAGCCACAAGAACCAGGTCTTATTTTCGTTAGATACATAGTTGCTACAAAGCCAGTATGGCTAGGGTAGGCAATGTTTGTAGATCTGTATGGACTGCAGGCTATTTGTACGAATTTATAGTTTTATGTATCATCAATAATTACAAAAATAACCTGAATTGATCTTAAAATATCATAAAATAGTATTTGAAAGAACTGACTTCTTAATGCTTACCTACCAATTTATTAAAAGATTGAAAAAAAAATATCCTAACACTGGAAGGAGCACTGATGCCACCTCATTGTTGAAAAAAAAGAAATTAATTCATTAATCTTTTTATCTAAATTTAATTTGTTTTTACTAAATAATTCGTTTAATTTTACTTAAGAAATATCCAATAAAAATAAATTAAATATTGATAATAAGAACTTAATGAATTAAATTTATTTATTATATATTTTACTGCAAGTATTTATTTTTTGCTATTATCTTTTCAGTCAGGAAAAAAAAAAATATTCTATAAATAAATAATATATTCTTGTTATTATGTTATTATTATTAAATAATATTATTTACGAATTTTCTTTTGTCAATTAATTCTTTTGTACTGATTTAATACAATAATAGAAATTATAGAAAAAAAAATTTTTTTTTTTAATTCTTAACTTATACATTCACTGATAATACTTTACGTAATATATAAACATTTTTTAAATTCGTGTTAAAATATGCATATAATTTATTAATAAATTTAAGTTTGAAAGAAAAACAAAACACTTAGACAAGTCTGCAATTTTTTTTTTTTTATCCAGTATATAAATGTTTAATTAATACGACAGTTTAATTTACTTTACCATTAGACATTCATGCACCTTTTATAATATCTCGCTTACTCTTTCATAATAAACCTTTTATTTTTATACAGTTTTTTTTTTCTTCTATTAGTAAAGTTTTTATCGAGTTAATCTATTAAGACATAGTGCCTTTAATGATTTACAAAGAACTTCTTATTTTTGTTAGACTTAATTTAATAATTCAACTTTCTTATTTTTCTTCCACTATCCTTAGAAAATAAACCGAGATTAATTTATTAAAGTAACTAAAAATAACTCTGTTATTCTTACGTTAATTTTTGTCTTTGCTTCTGAGATCATTTTGTTTGTTTTTCAGTAGTGAATATGCATTTAATATTAGAAGAAATATAAAAGAAAGAGGAATTACCATTAACAAAAAAGATTAATCGTCATTGCAGTTATGAAAATAATTTATATAAAACAATCATATAGTTCGATTGGATCAATAATATAGAGAGTTATAGCATAAATGTTTTAACTTTTATATTGCTTGATTATTAATACAAAAAAATTTAAGAAAATTTATACATCCATTATTGTTATAATTTTTAATATAACGAAAGTATACCCATTATTAAATATATTATATATTCCATTTACTGTGACATTATAAATTATATACTTTTCAACAAAGTATGAATTATTGATTTACTGTATATTAAAATATGTTAAAAAATAGATTATGTTATGTAATAAACATTAAATGTTAAACAATTTTATTAAATAAACATTAAATTAACATAATAAAGTTCATAAAGCAAAAGAGATAAGACTAAATAAAGGGTAATATATTAATCTAAAGTCCTTGCAGTTATACTGAAAAGAGTTTTTAAAAATTTCTTTTTCAGAAAAAATTCTTATGAACAAAAATGGGGTGGAGGTATAAAGAAAAGGTTAAATGATTAGAATTGATTTTTAAAAAAGAAGTCCACTTTTAAACATTTTTATTTAAAGGACATTTTAAGGAAAACATTTTAATTTTATTTATTTAAAGGAAAACAAAAATTTTTTTATTATTTGTTTCCCTTTAATTTTTTTTTTATTTATGTTTTGCTTATCAGTAAATGGAATATAAAAATTGAATTGATATCTTTTGTCATCACATTTAAATTTTCCACTATCAAAAATTCTGAGCCCTTTTTGATTTCTTTTTTTTCTTTCCCACTTTTGGCAATGCTTCCAGTAGTGCATATCTTCAATCAATGAAAATTTTCTGAAGATTTCATCAAGACCACATCCTCCCTGTTAACAACTTACACTTAACAAACCGCAACCATACAACAGGAGATGGAATGGATACACGTCAACTACACTTTAGCCACGGCTCGTTTTAATTGAACAAAAATGAAGTGGATGCATTCATTCTATTTCTGACTGCAGTACATTTGATTCCTGTAGGAAAAGGTGCTGTGCCCACACACCTGTGAAGCTTTTCTAATGAGACCATAAAGAACCCAACCTCAAGGGAAGACGGCCGTGGAGATATTTTATGGCTGCTCGCATTATTGCACGAAAATTCGCAAGTATTCAAAATAAATAGCAATGTATACAAAATCAATGCTGTCAAAATATTTACTGAGAACTTATCACATAAGAGATCTGCTTCGATAATAATTTTATAATAAATTACGATGAAGCTTCCACTCGTGCACAATCTTTAAACAATGAAAATTGTCTGAAGATTTCATCAAGACCACATCATCCTGTTAACTTACTTTTAACAAACAGCAACCATACAACAGCAGATGGAACGGATGCACGTCAACTACACTTTATTTAACAAGGCTTCTTTAGCCACGGCTCGTTTTGATTGGACAAAATGAAGTGGATACATTCATTCTATTACTGGCTGCAGTACATTTGATTCCTATAGGAAAAGGTGCTGTGCCCACACACACCCGTGAAGCTTTTCTAATGAGACCATAAAGAACCCAACCTCAAGTGAAGACGGCCGTGGAGATATTTTATGGCTGCCTTGCATTATTGTTCGAAAATTCTGATCGACCCCCGCGCAATTTTTCGCTGGTCAGAAGAAGTCCCTTTCACTCAAGGAAGATGTATTTCCGCTCCGTCGAACAACCAATGAATCCAATTCTTTGGATGCGGGTTTCCTTTTTTCGTTGCGAATTTCTTTTATATAGTTGCCATTGTGTGTGGTTGGAACTCAGAAGGAAGCCCCCGTGGGTTTTACAGATTGTTGCCGAATGCCGGTGGGGAGGAAAAAGAACGACTGCTTTTGAAAAGGGAAGTCGAAAACATATTCGCAGGTGAGAAACACCCGAGTGGAATTGTTGAGTCTTGGAAAGGCTTCTCGTTCTCGTATGATACGATCGAAATTGCCACTTGTGCTACAAATATGTGTTTTTACTGTATAAAGTTTCGAAGATATATTTGTATATCTCTCTATTATTTTTAAAAAAAAAAATATTTGGATCAGATTTTTCATCGTTCTAATCAGCACGTTGCCCAAGGAATTTCATAATAAAAGCTAATTTTCATAATAAAGACTGTATGTTAGTTTTATCAAAATGTTACAGTTGCTACCCCTGATTTTATTAAATAAATTTGCGTACAAAATTAACTTTAAGATCTTAATCAAAAAATGTACCTGATTTTAAAAATTCGTAATGAAATGTGTTAATGTTAAGTGGAAAATCAAAGCTTTGGCACTTTTCTTTTGGAAGAACTTCTCGTTCGTATGATGCACATTGGGCCAAGGAATTTCCCAATAAAAGCTAATTTTCTTAATAAAGACTATATGTTAAGTGCTCAAATTATTATAGATACTTGCATGTTAGTTTTATCAAAATGTTAAAATTGCCACTGCTGATTTTATTAAATGGTATTGTGTACAAAATCGTCTTTTAAACTTTTAGCTCTTTGTCAAAAAATGCACCTGATTTTGTAATATTCGTAAATGTGTTAATGTTAAGTGGAAAATTAAATTCCTGGTACATTTTTAAGTATCGAATAATAGAGAAATTAAATTTGTTTTTGAGTTAAATAAAGCATTATTATAGGAAAATAAATATATATATATATATTATTAATATCATAAAAATAATAAATCAATATTAAACACACTAGGTGAATTTATTTATTATACTTAGAAATTTATCAGACTTAAATTACGCGTATTATTATTATTTATGTAGGAGAAATAACATTAAATATTAAAGTTTTTAGTAGATCAAACCCTTTTCTTTAAGTTTAAATAATTGTTTGCTGCCTTTAAGCTGATGCGATTGCTTGTTAATTAATATGTCCTCTGAGAGCGAAATTGTGCCTTTCTAGATAATGACAAGCAGGATTGTCTTGCAATTTGGCCACTCTGTGTATGAAGCCATCTACGGATAAACATCAAGAAATTTTGAAGGGAAAGCTGCTTATGTATTCTAGGAATCTTAAATTTTAGCTTGATGAAATATCAGTATCGATTTTCTTTTATCTGTTCTTCTTCTTAACAAAGAAAAGAAGTTTTTTTTTTTTTGTTCTAATGCAGCTGGCAAACACTTCAACAGCTTGGTCTTGGATGCCTTAAGGCAAGCGCTGCACAGACGGTACTCACTTTTTGTATTACCCAGAGGACGCGTGTAACTTGAAGATAAGCCACGGAGTAACAATGCCCCCGCAACTCTCTACGATCCTATTAGGATCGGGACCTACGGTTTAAAGTGGATTCTGAACCACTACAAACATCCATGGCACAGCCGCGACTCGAACCCGAACCCGAAACCTGTGGCATCGAGCTCAAGAGCACTAGCCACTCGGCCATTCAAGCCCCACTTAAAGAAGTTAATACGGGAATTTTAACTCCTGAAATCTCGAAATGTTATGAAATTATAGAAATGAAGTGAGAAATTACGTGCAATCTTGATAAAAATCAATGAACTTCACAGATTTTTAACAGATCTTCATAGTGGCCACTGAAAGATTGAACGATATAAAACAAAACTAACCTTAGAATTATGATAGGATCGCTTATCGGAAGATTACCTACTGATCAACCTTTTTTAAAGCTGGACGATTAAATTCCAAATCATGTTATCGCCAGGAGATACTGTGATATTAAATTGCTGTTCGTATTTTGTCTGAGATTAAAAAATTTATCTTTTATTAAAATAGAAAAGCTCGATCGGTTTTACTTAATGTTGGACATCATAGGTAGACATTTTAATATCCATGAGGTTATCTACAAAAATTATAATCGTCTTGGCCGATATACCATAAAATTTAGAATTTAATGTAAGAATAAAACTAGAGAATTCCAAACCATTTACCATGGCCTGATGGCTCTGGTCTTTGGTGCTTCAAATTCGAACCTTGGCTGTGGCATGGATGTTTGTTAGTGGTTCAGAATCCCTTTAAACTGTAGGTCCCGGTTTAATTAGTCCCTGAGCCCAAAAATGACTGTAGAGCGACAAACTAAACAATTTTCTTTTCTCGAAAAATCTCATTTTCACTTTTTAAATAAAATAGTCTTTTTTTTTTTTTTTTTTTTTTTTTTCATCGGGCGATCATTTAGAAAAATGTTACATTATTTAATTATATAATTATTAGCACTTATAAGCAAATTTGAATAAATATTATGTATAAAAAAGTTTCTAAAAGAAATTTAAAAAAAAAAAAAAAATTAACCATTAAGAAAAATTGAAAAGTAGTCAAGGAATTGAAAAAACACCGAAAATAATGGGTAAAAAAGACGAAGATTGAAAAATAAATTATAACTTCAATTTTTTTTAATGCACATCTTGCATTTGTTTAAACGTTCATGATTGAACAATTATCAGTTAAATGTCATATTACTGCTTTGAAATCGAAAATAATAATAATAAAATTGGTTTCGGTACACGTAGCTTTACTTTGGAAATGGGAATCTTCGTCATTATTGACTGTCGGTTATTTTATATTTTCCCAAAAGGGAGCATATTGTGTATGTGAAAGAGAGAAAAAAAATCTCCCATTGTATATGAAAAGCATTTTCCACCAATACCACACGTGCATCCTTTGTGTGCTTAACTCACCTCTGCTTCGGAAGATCGATCTCTTGAGGTACTGTCGGTAGCTTTCTTTCCATCCAGAGGTTGCATACAAATCTCATTATATATCGGCAATGTCCAGAGTGCTATCATGGTGAAGATAAATGGACACTTGCCAAGACAAAGATTGATGATGCAGTTAACACTGACCACTGGATTATGCAGTTTTCACATATTTTAAATTCAGCAGCTTTGTACTGGATTTGCAAGAAAGAACCACAAAGGGAAAGAAAAATATGCCAGTGAAATTCTAAATATCCTGTATGGATGATAGTGCGTAGATAAATATAAATGTACTGCTTTCAGATAGATAGTGAAGATCTTCAAAAATTAGACTGTTTAAATGATTTGATATTTAATATTTTTCTAAACATGGAACCTTAACTAATTTCCTTTTGGTATTTATAGTATGCTAAAAATCAATCTTTCCAAAACTTTATTTGGCTGACTTATTTCAACTTATTTAATTGCAAATGGCTATGTAAATTGTTCAACAATAGTAAGAGAGTAAAACCAAGGGAAAGGTGGATTGATAGTGTGGAAGAAGATCTTAAACAACTCAAGATTATTAACTGGAAGAGATTGGCATTGGAGTGAGACAGATGGAGAGCTGTTATGTTGGAGGTTCAAGCCTATACAAAGCTGTATTGCCAGTAAAGAAGAATTGCAAATGGGCAATAAATATTGATTCTTTGGTATGGATTTTAGATTTCCCAAATAGAAACAACAGCGAAGATTTAGTTTATATATTCAAACTATGTTTCAGTACAGAACATAGTAATCAACAATTTGATTAAGTATATAATAAGTATATCATTTGAAGTGATTGTTGTTTTAAATACAGATTTTTTTAAACTAATTATTATTTAATTATACATAATTTTCATGAATACTTCTTTCAAATGTTAAAATTTTATAAGTATTAACTTCCGAGTTAAAATCGATCTATTTTGATTCAAATTGCTTTCCTCATATCAAAATAACACCTGTTTGTCAAAAACAATCTATTGTTAATTTCAAAATAGATATTAATGTTTTCATAAAATGATACTTGCCAATATATACATTATTTTAAAATTTAAAAAAATCAACTAGTGTGTGAAAACAAAAAATTTTCTGTAGGTTAACAGTAATTTCATTATAGATGATTGATTTTCTGAATTTTATCAAATTTTTTTATATACTTTATTAAGTAAGATATTGTATTGTGAAGCATAATTTGAACATCGCCTGTTTTGAGTTTTTATTATTATTATTATTATTATTATTATTATTGTTTATTTATTTAAAATTCTATTTGATAGCATGGTGATGTGAGGTTTATACTAGATTCATGATATTTCTATTGATATAAAACCATAATTTATTTTCTGCGGAAAATTAAAACTGATCTCACTCATATCCGATTAACAAGTACCAGAAACACTTGAAAAAATTTAAATCTACTCAAATTAATCTAAGAGAATAAGAATGTACCAGCAAAATGTGGGGAAAAATTTAAATCTATTCTAAGAATGAACCGGCAAATATTGTATAAATTTAAATCTAACTTTAATATAACTACGGGTAAAAATCAGCTAGTTTAAAATTAGCGTCGTTTTTTGTTATACTTTCCAATAAATAAACACAATAATTGCCTTTAATGGATTTAGATTAAAGAGACAGCAATCAAGATAAACAAAATTAAAGAGCAATATTTTATTTTTGAGAATATTCCGCCTCTAAATATACTTTCTCAATACAAAATTTAGCGATACCACTCCATTGAAAATATTCTCTTTTCATCGCTCACTACTACCGAAACGGTGAACCCGGAACGGTATCCTGCCGACATCAATTACTTTAGCTTCTGCAGTTTTGAACTTATAAAGAAATACTCGTTTACGTTCTTTTCCAGTTCTTTCTCTCAGAAGATTTGCTGAGATTAGGGGCCACCATCCGGCTGCAAACCCTTTCACAATACTTTTATTGTGGTGTACTTAGCAGTATGGTGATAAACTGGGAGTGCCTTTAAAGTACTCTGGAGCAGTACTCGTGGCTGGCTTGCTTTCGGATAAGATTTTCAGCTCTAATCTTTCTTGAATTCTTTTGAGGGTTTCACCGCTGTCAGTCATTTCATTGGGTGGAATGCGGTTGAACCACCTGACGGACACCCACGATTTTGTTCACTATTGGCTATTTTTATTCATATGGTTATATTATAGATCAGTGGTTCTCAAAACTTTTTGAATTGGGCCGCATTTAAAATACTACAAATAATTGTAGGCGCACTATATAGAAACTTATGAGAAATATGCTATAATAGTTAAGTCAAAACTTACCCCATGTTTATTTTGCATTTATGACAAACATGAACCTGATATGCCCTAGCGATTTCTTCAATTGGGATAGATTTGAAAAACAAACTCTTCTTTCCTCGTCAATACGTTGAAGATTTCTTCTTTTTTACACTTAATTGTAGTGAGAGCAGAAAATGCTAATTCACATAAATATGTTGCAAAATTAAAAATTAAAATTGTAGTAAAATTTGCAAAAAGCTTTTTTAACGACATGCATTTTTCTTTTGTGGGAATTCAAAGGTTTCAAAGACAATCCCTTATGTTTAATCGCTAATCTACGGTCAATGGATATAACCACTAGTTCTTCTTCAATACAAAGTACTTAACAAACTGCGGAATTCATAGGCGGCAATAGAAATATATTAAAAAGTTATATAGAAGCTAACGCTTCTTTAGTTTCTCAGAAACATTCTTTAGCGTATTATCACTATTTGGCACTTTTTATGTGAATAATAATAATAATAATAATAAAAGCCACCAGAAAGGTTAATTGTTTATAGTGACTTTGAGTGGGAAAACTGATATGAAAAAGATTTATATTTATTTTTATATTTGGACACATTTCTCTCACTACCACATAGCTCAACTGGAAATTATCTAAGAAATCTTATATGGTAAGTATGATTAAAACTAATTAAGATGTCGAATCCTCTTTAGCATTTCTGTAAATACTCGTCTTCAGAATAAGATGAAAGAACGATTTGAATTAAAGCAAAAAGAACCCAATTTGGCACCTACAGTGACTTAATCAGCAAATGAAAATTACCTAACAAGCTAATCCATTTCATCAAGAGAAGCTATTCTTACTTCTCACATCACAGTGTGAAATCCAAATCATCCATAAAACAATCAGCAGCATTTGCAATGACTTTAGCTCGCTCAGAAACGGAAGAGAAAAAAAAAAAAAAAAAAGTCAAATCTGCAAAACAAATTATCGATTCCGGTGCCCATGACTGTGCAATAGCATACGATACATAACAACCAGTGATCAAAATGCATGAGATCATTCCATTCCTCTTGCCATCACCCGACCTGACCATATCTGCTTTCAATACCCGCAGAGAATCAATTATCCTAAATTGCTGCTTTTTTTCCCCTCTTGCTTTCTTTCGATTGCAAACCCTCTTGGCAGCAAACGAATCTCATAAAAAAGTCCCCCCACCACGCGATGAGACGTCTTCGGTTGCAATTATAGTCTGGAAACCGCTAGGTTGCCTGATACCACCTGTGCATGCAGGCGGGTGATTCTCCAATTTGTGCGAACCTTTAGAGATAGGTGGGCAAAGTGGATGCCTTGATTTACAATCGATTCTTTTCATACATTTGCAAAGGGGGTGGGGTGGAGAAACCCCTTGGGAGACTTTCGCTGTCAGCGGCTTGTGGTGGTGGATAGATAGAGAAGTGTTCCTTGTGGTTACGCACCTAACACTGTATAAAAAAAATTAATAAAGGTATACTAATGTGTCCAAAAAGCGAGACCCACTATTTGTTTTTCAAAAACTTTTTATTTGTCCTTCAAATTTATTTCATCGCCTTCAAAGTAATCCAATCCAGACACAATGCACTTATGCCAACTTTTTTCCAATCCTCAATGCAGGCTAAAAGTCATCAGCAGGGATGGCTTTGAAAGCGCAAGCCGATTCACGTTGAATTTGTTCAATCGACTCAAAACGGTGTCCACGGAGTGGTCTTTTGAGTTTAGGGAATAGCCAGAAGTCGAACGGTGGGAATAAGGTAGTTGTGGAACGATATGGGTTTCATTTTTGGCAAAAAAGTCACGAAGAATCAATGCAGTGTGAGCTGACGCATTCAGTGTTTTCGGTACCAATCGAGATTTGACGCGTTTTGAGGCCCAAAATAGAAATGACCGATCCTTTCGAAATTCCAACATAAGCAGCAAGGCTTTTAATTGTAAATCGGCGGTTTGCAAGCACCAAATCTTTAATTTTATGGGCGTGAGCTTCGTTCAAACATTTCTTTCCGATATAGAAATGCTCACCGAATGCCTTCCTGTAACATTCTATACTTTTCCGCAAACAAAATTTAATGCAAGTTCTTTGCTCATATAATTCAGACATTTCAAGAATCTCCGGAATCAGTTTTAGCGTCTCACAAAGCCAAGCGTTACTCAAACACTAATGAATATTTTGAAGTCAAATTTCACACAGTTGTCAAGGACAGTATCGGCAACCTACAAAAGAAAAAAAAAAAATCGAAATTTCATAAGCCCCGGAAATTTAAATTGAAAATTCGTCTTACTTTTTGGATACAATAGTATGGTAATTAACATTGAAGAGAAAAAAATAATTAACGTTACAAAATTTTGTTGCAAGTATTTAAATAATGCTTTAATTTTAATCAATTGGGAATTTTTCAAACTGTTTATTTGATTTGATTTTAGTAACAATACACAAATTATACAATGTACAAAGCAAAGTACACACCACACTAGTGGCCCAGTGATAATAGTGCCCTTGTTAGCAAACAAAGACAAAGATTCGAATCTACGGTTTGAAAAACGAGTAGATTGCATGGTGATAATGATACGGAGAGTGACTTGCATAGACAATCGGACTGCCTCCATGACACGCAAATCTGCGAGTCCTCACCGAAGACATTGATTCCTCCATCTTGAATGCGGGACTTTTTATTCCGTAGTGCACCTCCAGTAAAGTCGAATCTTCTACAATTCCGTCATATCAGTTTGGTAAATAACGAAAGGCAGTATCTGTTAGTGGCAAATAAATGACAAGATAGTTATGTTCAATAAAAACTTAAAAGCAATACAAATATTTGAAACGTCACGTGAAACGTTCATCTTTTTTACATGCGTTCTGTTTAAACTAGTAAAATTCACCTTGTGAGAGAGTAACCATCATTATTTTGAATTAGAAAAAATTCAAAATTACGATTGATCTTCAATCATAGATCTGCATTCATCACATGCAGATCTATGAGTCACTTCGAGTGCTCCCTAAAAACATTGGTTCTTCCCTCTTGTAGGCTGGACTTCTTCCATTGTGCACCTTGAGTAAGATCGAATTTTTTTACGATTCCGTCATATCAGTTTAGTAAATAACGGAAGGCAGTATCTGGTAGCGGCAAGTAAATTATATGATAGTTATGTGCAATAGCCATACAAATATTTGAAACACCATGTCAAACGTTCAGCTTTTTACATGTGTTCAGTTTGAACTCGTAAAACTTCCGCTGTGAGCGAGTAACCAGCTGTCCTTGGGCAGATCATAAATTTGCTAATAATGTTTAAACGTTGCAGTTTGAATTAGAAAAGCAAATTCGCTTGCCGTCCTTTATGAGTGAGCTTCCAGTTGTCTTTCGAAATCCTTTGAAGTGAGACAAAACGACTCTAGACCGAGAAGATATATTTCCCCGAAAATTGGCAAATGTCTTCACGTACAAATCGGTTCGGAGAGCATTCATACGCGGCACTCAAAGTTCTCACATTCCATAGTAGACTCTCTTTTTAGCGAGGGAAACAAACAGACTTCGCTTTGAAATACTCTGATTTGTGACAAGGCAAACAACTTACTTTTTGAGTTTCATCCATATTGCAGCAAACAACTTTAAATTGTTGTATGCTGTTACGGACACGGCTTAAAAGAAATACAATGTTTAAAGTGGCAGTATGATTTAAATGACAGATTTACGATTAGTTGAGTTACCATGAGGCGTGGAGGTTCTCAATAATAACGAATTCATTTTGTTTCTGGATGTAGTGTGTTAGATTATTATTTCTTTCGTTATGTTTACAATTAATTTATTGCTTATTGTTTTCTAATTAAAAGTTAAAAATGTTAATAAAACTATATTTTTGAAAGTTAACTATTTTATTTTGGTAAAAAGCGAAGACATTAACCGTAACAAATTGAGGAAAATCGATGGCGATTACGATAATATGTGTAAAGCGTCTCCAATCGATAATCAGACTGATTGGTGGGAGTTTTTGAGTTTCAGTCCGTACGACACACAAAAATGAGAGACAGTTATACCTGAAAATCCTACCAAAAGTAATGTTCTCCAATTGTCAATACCCCAGAGCTTCTTGTGGCATATATAAATGGAACACGAGGCTCACCGGTATTCAAAATAAATAAATAATTAATAATAAAAAAATAAATAAAATACTTTCTGGGTTATGTAAATTAGAAAAATAACTAATGACATTTGCAAGTATTAAAAATCAGATTTCAAATTAAATTCCGAACTTTTTTTTTTTATTTGGATCCAATTTGATTCGAATTACATGCTTTTCTAACATTTATTTTTCATGCTTTTATTTATGTTGAAAGTTGAATCACAATAGATGAAGAAATTTTCTGTGCCAGATCTCCTTGAAGATTAAAATAAAGAATTTGTTTTAATGGAATATTAAGAAGAGGCTTTCGTAATGATTAGATTTTAACCAGTTTTAAGTTTTAATGATTTTCTTAACCTACTTAAAGGAATTTAAAAATAAGCAATTGTATCGAATAACACAGGATCATATTCCTCACAGAATTTTTTTAAATGTAAAATTATATATCGGCTATCTAATCCGCAAATATGCATTAGGACAAGAAAAAAAATTTTTTAAAAAACTTACTTAATGCGAACAAACGTTCTTAAATTTCTCGGAATTAACTAATGAGGTTATTTGAACTGCAACCCGAAGACCTTGGAAATAAAACAAATACAATAAAATTAGCTTCATTCAATACCCAGCAAGAATTGCCAATATTCTGCTTTGAATATTGGTGTCCTGATTTTCAATTGGATTTTGATTTTTTTTTTTTTTAATACACTTTTAAGTTGGAAAGATCTCTTAAAAATTTTGATTATAAAATAAAAATCAAGGATGAATGTATGTTGGTGATTTAAATAAATTGCAATAATCAAAAATACATATTTAAACAAAATTAATCTATGGTTTTATTTGCTTATTTCTTTTTCAAATTTACCCATCTTGTTTATTTTCTTTTGATTGCTGGAAAGTACGTGCAATGATTCTTTTCTTTTTAAATTGAATTTGTAATCCACCATAGTCAATGAAATCAAGATTTTCGAGTTTTAGAGTAGTTCCTTTATAAAGGTTAAATTTTTAATCTTTGTCAACTTCTTTTAACTGTAGTATTAGTTCGGTTTGTTGCTCTATGGGCATTTTTTACACTCTTTAGGCTAATTAGACCGCCACCCACAGTTTAAAATGGATCCTGAACCCCCTCACAAACATCCATGCCACCGCTAGAATTCAAACCTGAAGCATGTGGTACTAAAGGGCAGAACATTAGCCAATTGGCCATCAAGCCGCTTAATTATATGGAATTTATGTTACTAAATGCTTTAGTGGCATGGTAAGTAGTCATATAAGCCTAATTCTAAAAAAATCTTTTACTTGCGAAAAATTGTCTTGGACGTTGTCTAACATTCTACAAAATATATATATTAATGATTTAAGTTCATTATGATTTGGAATAAACAATTCTAATGACACATAAAAAGCCAGGATTCGATATTCATGCCAGCGGCAGGATTCGAATCTGAAGCCTGCTGTAGCAATGGCCAGAACGCTAGCCAGTTGGCCATTAGGCCGTTCTATAGTATTTTTTAACAGAGTTTGATAAATTCCTATAAAGCAGCATCAACCAGCATAAACCTCAGTGGCCTGATGGCCGAGTGCCTAGAGCTTTAGTACTAGGTACCACAGGTTTCGGTTTCGAAACTCGGGGGTGTCATTAATGTTTGTAGTGGTTCGGAATCCACTTTAAGCAGTAGATCCCGGTCTCTTATGATCGTAGGGCTTCACAGAACCCACAGCCCTTAATTTTTAGATACATATCAGATTTTGAATAATTAAATTAACATTCAGTGGATAATTAAATTACATTTTGACATAATTATTCTATTTGTTAATGTAGGGCCTGATGGCCGAGTAGCTAGAGTTCTGGCGCTCGGTACCACAGATATCGACTCGAATCCCCTTTAAGCCTTAGGTTCCTGTCTCCTATAACCATAGAGCGTCACAGAACCCAATCCGACTTCCTCATCCATATCATTCCCAAACTGTAAAGGAGCAATTCAGCTCTAGGCACAGTGATGTGGTGTAGTGGTAGCAGTAACATAAATCTCAAAAGCACCTAGTCAAGTCCACTCGAGCCAAAATTAATAAATAAAAAAAAAAAAAAATTTCTTTATTGTTAAAAGATTCTAGTGCACTTTTTAAAATATATTCTTTTTAAAAACACCTAAAATTATTATAAACGTATAAGCAATCGAAGAATACCTCAAGAAATATTTCAAGAGTTAAATTTTACCAATATATTTGTTTTTCTGATTCGCATTAATTAAAATTTTATCTGAAAACCTTTTAAAGAATTATTCTACTGTTATCTAAGCTACGACATTAAATCATCATACTCTGTATGCAAAGGACACTTATTAACCATTCTAGTCTCGCGCATATTCTTTTTAACTTGTCTCTCATCGTCACTTTAACCGTATTGCTTAAGTGAAGCTTCTTTTAAAATATGTAGCTTCCTTACAGGGTTTTTTTTTTTTCAAAGCTTCAGTGTCTGCTATTTGAAGTCTGTGTCTTCATTGTTTAAAGTTCTTTTCCTTTGAGGGCTTACTTTGTGGGAATTCAATTAGCAAAGTGATTCCACACAGAGATAAAAGTGGAGACAGAATAGATACGTCTGGTTATTATAATTTGTATCACTTTATCGCCTATGGTTTCTATTTTCCGTAACTCAAAATATGTTAATGTGTGATGTTTATGACCGTTGACTTACGTCAAGTCATTCATATTCATGTATTCGATTTTGTCTTGTTTCCTGGATGGATATTTTTGTATCTTCTCACGATTTTACAAGTCTGTTATGAGCAAATGAGATTACCATAAATAAAATATGAATAATGGACCTGGACGAGTTTTTTTTTATTGTTGTATTTGTGATTCTGTTTCTATTTCTGTTAGATAACTTTTGTATCAATTTTAAAAAAATCGATCACCTCGAGTCTGAACTACTATTTCAAGTCTATTGATGGTTCTTCAGCAAATAATAACGGTTGTTAGTAGGCATTTATTCGTCAACAATAGTAAACTTCGATAATAAACTTCAATTGTATTTTTGATACATCAAGGGAATCACACAGTGAAAGTTACAGCTTATTTTTGCTCTACCCAAAATAAATGATACTAATAAAAATAATTGCAAAATGAAGCTTTTTCTGAATTGAATCAAAATATTACTTGACCGGCATGATATTTTTAATTTTGCTTTTTCACTGCGCATGCTCACCAAATAGTTTAAGAGTGAATCAGAGCTATCACAATGAATTCCAAACTGATACCAGCATCGCGCATGGTAGAACGTCAGCCATTTAGAAGCCAATGTCTTCTGCCCATTCAGGCTGCTTGATGGCCAATTGGCTGGAGCTCTGGCCTTTGGTACCACAGGCTTCACGTTCGATTCCTGGCGCTGGCGGATGTTTGTTTGTGGTTTGAATTCACGTTAAACTGTAGGTCCCTGTCTAATTAACCTAAGTGTGCACAAACTGATTGTAGAGGGACAAATCAAACCAAACCTGCCCATTCAAGCTTCTGATTGGCTGACGTTATGCGTCGTGCGATCTTAGGATATGGTGAAAACCCAGCTTAATAATTTGAGTATCTAGTGTGCAAGGTTCGAAAGTCAGGTTGATATCGACATCGATAGTCAGGTTGCTTTAGTTTTCTTACACATGCCACCAAGTAACGGATAGTTACCTTTAACAGTTATTCGAATGTATAGTTTACCGTAGGTGAACTGTTTGGGCATATGTCAGTGGAACCCGAGGCTTCATGTGGAAACAAACAAAAAAAAATAAATGAATAGTTGTAAGTTTATCAATTCAAATTGAAAATAAACTTTTAGGATATGGCGTCATGAAAGTAAGTGGTTAGAGACCAAGGCCCCTCTCCTACTGGCAAATTTCGAGAAAGGAGATGCTTTCTTTTTACGGGTAGGGTTGTCAGCCTTACGCCCAACGCTATATAGTCATATTAGACCGAGACCTACGGTTTTAAAGTGTATTTCGAACGACTACAAACATTTATAGCACCGCCGGAACTTGAACCAGAAACTTATGACACCGAGCACCAGAGCACTAGTCACTCGGTCATCAAGCCCATTTTAATAATTAATTCACGTTTTCCGAGTGTTTTAATAATTCATGTTTTTCAGATTCAGCATTATTCAAGGTGAGCAACGAAGGTGCAACTCTGCACCCATATTTTGCCACCACGATTTGGAACATAAAGTGCCGGGGAGGTTTGCACCCTTCTCCCCAATTCCTCCTGAAAGTCCTACAACTGCAGTGGACTAAGACTGTAGTCTGTCAAGTGTAAGACAATGGCCGGCAAATTTATCGTAGTGTTATTACAAACACGATAGCTTTCGGTTAGGCTGCATTTGTTGGGTTTCGCATTCGCTTACCAAGACGCTTACAGCATTTGCCTACCAAGTTGTTCGGATACGTAACAACTAGGTTATTCTATAAGTTATCAATTATCAACCAGACCGCTACTACTTCTATTTTGCAAAGGATGGACAGACAGCAAAAATCTTATAAAGAAAAGATACCCCAGTTAAGAAATTTTAGCTATCAAATTGCTTATTTTATGACATAATTGATATATAATTAATTATATGTTTTTAAATGCTTCGTCTAGTGTTAATTATAAAAACACTTTTAAAAAGTTATATATTTGTCTTTCCATGAATGCTGCATAATTGGTTATTTAACTTTTGTTTGTCTTAAGTAAGAGCTACTTTAATTAAATTCTTTCGAAAGAAAGACCATTAAAAAGCAACTAATGTTGGTCTTCAATATATTTTTATAACTTGATCCATAAAAATAGCACTTCACAAAATAGGATATTTTGATTAATATTCATAATGAAGCCAGATTATTCAAGGCGTTTCAAAAAAAAGGAAAAATGATAGTAACTCCATAAATTTTAAAATCTTTCGCACAGAAAGTTGCAGACATTCTTTTTCATAGTTTTATTTCCGAGATTTTTATATCGTGTTTAAATGTTTTCTTTTCGAAGCTGCCTAATGCATTAAACACACAAAGATGAGACATGTCTGTCAGTAATTTTTATTTTGATCATCTTTTAAAAGGACATGATTTGAATTTTCTTAACTAATATAAAAATATTTTTCTCATGGGTGGTAAATTAAATATGGGAATTAATAAGAAAACATGTATCTTCTTCGCGCTTTGAAAAATTTGGTTTTTGCTGCATTTTTGAAATGTGAGAAAAATGAAAATAAATAAATAAATACATAAACAAGCAGTAATGTTGATACTTTTTCATAAATCTTTGCACCAAATAATATGGAAAGTTAATAACAAACAAAGAGTTTTAAAAATTTTTTAAAAATTGGGAATCGATGATAAATAAAATTGTAATTTAAAGCTTTTTTTCCCTTTTTCATGCCGTCATAAATTTTTTTTAAAAAATATGATGGAATTACGATAATCATTTAAAAGAAAAAAAAAAAATTGAATAATTTAGCAACATATGTTTAACAGACGTATTATTTTGATATTTAAAAATATATAAATATATTTAAAAAAAAGAATCAAGAACAAGTAAAAAGAAAATTAAACATTTTTCTAATGAACATTTACAATAAATAAAATAAGATGATACATAAAAGTAAAAATAAATAAATTTTAACCTGTCATTTCCAGCAATTACATCAGTATAAAAATTAGCATACAATGACAACATTTTTTTTTTTCCCCTTCTAATGCAGCTGGCAAATAGACCGTGATCTTTCGCCTTAAGGGATGCACCGATGTTACTCATTTTTGCATTACCCAGGGGGCGCGTGTAACTTGATGGTAAGCTACGGACGCGGAGTAACAATGCCCCACAGCGCTCTACGATCCTATTAGGACCGGGACCTACGGCTTAGAGTGGATTCCGAACTACTACAAGCACCCATGGCAAAGCCGGGATTTGAACCCGATACCTGTGATAGCGAACGCCAGAGCGCTAGCCATTCGGCCATCAGGCCCCCACGATGACAACATTAAATAGATACAAAAAGTTATAATGTATATATATATATGTGTGTGTGTGTGTGTGTGTTTTGTGTATGTAAGTATGTACGTGTGTGTGTATGTGTGTGGGGTGGATGGATGGACCTGAAGACAGAGCGACTAGAGCTCTTGTGTCACAGGTTTCGGGTTCTGTCCGGCGGTGACATGAACAAAATTATATAACAAAAATTTACAAAATCATCTTAAAAGTCAGCTCATTTAAGGCTCTTTGTGCTCTCCATACTGCCTGAACTCTTCACTTGACTGTCCACTCCATTTTTTTCTCCCTCTTTCCCGAATCCTATATTCTAAGGTCGAACGTGGAGGGGGGCAGGGTGCAGAAAAGAAAATAAGAGTTGCTAAGATCAAGATCAAGCTCTAACGTAGGGGTCGATCCATGCTTAATTTATCATCTTTGAAAATCTCCCCCCGTTGGCTATAATTTGTTTCGGGAAGGCATGGTGGATCCTTAGTATTAATATTGTAATTAATTTGATATCGATAACTTATAATTGCTCAAAATTCTCTTTTATACAACAAATATTATTAAGTCGGTATGGTTAAAGGGGAATTTGATGAAATCAGGGATTTTTTTTTTTTCTTCCTTAAATATTAACGCATATTAAAAAAAAAATACCACAAAAATAATTTACTAAATATCATTGTCAATAATCCTTTTTTTTCATTTATAAAAGAATATAATTTTCCTGTTGTTATCCTAAATATAAATGCTTACAACAGGAAACGTTTTAACACAGTTCAAATCTTAGGACAAAAGAACAAAATAAAAGGGGAAGAAAGAATCCCTTTACATATGTAGAAGGGAAAAGGAAAAGCATTGAAAAATTCCCTATAAATATACACTTTCATACACCCTTTTTTCCTGAATCATCCCCTTACCCATAAGAAAACTTCCCCAGTCGGGCTTTCTCAAAAGGAGCGGAACAAGGCATGTGTCTTCCCAAAAAACGGCATCATAAAAAAGCAGGTATTGTATTTAGGATATCTTTTTCTCTCTCTATATTTATAACCCGAAACAGTCGAAATGTAAAAGATCTCTTATGCATGAAACCGAGACAGAAACAGTGAGACAACACCATCCCTTTTTCTTTCTTTTTGATTTTTTTTTTTTCTTTTCTTTTTATATTATCTACTGTTTTGTTTGAACTCCATAGAGTTCTTGTGGTGATTTTGTGTTCCAGTTTTTCCTTTTTCTTTTTCTAATATCAGGACAGCGAGCTGGTGCATAAAGAGTTGGAGAAAGAGGAAAGAAGTATAAACTTGTTTTTGCAGGTGGAATGCATGTTTGGATCCGTATTTTGAATTGTGAGGCGTGTTATTTGAGTACGGCAAGCTTGCGTATGGTGCATATTGAAATGGAAGTTTGTCCAAAAAGTTCAACAATAGCAGCTTTATTCAAATTAGAATCCAGTACATTATACGTGGGTGTATGTATATATATAGAGATATTATAGAAACTACCAGAAAAATGTTTTTCATTAAATTAATTTTATTCCTAATTTCTACCTCCTGAATTAGCTTATGTTTGGGATATATATATCAGAAATAAATTATAAAATCCTTGAATAACAAAATTTTGAGAAATAGGTTAGGAGTCTGATGGCCGAGTGACTATCGCTGTGGTGTTCGGTGCCATGGATGTTTGTAGTAATTGGGAATCTACTTTAAACCATAGATCCCTGTCTAAGATGACTTTGGCACACAAGGGTCTCTTGTGCCAATGAAGAAGAAAGAGAATTCTTATTTATAACTACCAGGTATGATCCACGTTGTTTGGATTTAGTTAGTAAAAATATCTAGTTTAGTTTAAATGCTGAATTGATAGACTAACTGCAGTCAGATAATTTCTAAGAGTTTTTTTGTATGACGTATTGATAAATATTGTATTGACCATGTTTTCAGTTTTCTAAAGCCTGTTTAATATGACTTTAGAGAGTTGAGTGTACGGCTGACAACCCTACCTCGTAAAAAGAAAATACTCTAGTCTCAAAATCTACCAGCAGGCAGACGCCATTGGCCCAACATGGGGCTGATGAAGAAGGCTAATGAAGGGAATGAATGAAGGCTAATGAATTTCGGCTAATGAAGAAGAGGTAGGTTTACTAGAAGAAGTAATCAAAGTTGTTCGTTATTCCAAAAGAAGAATACATTGATTGACATTAAAACCATTATAAGATATTAATCTCTTAGTTATAACTTAAAGTTATCTATTTATTATAAGAAACAACGGATTTTTATAACGGTTGTATTTCAGAGAGTTGAAAACTTTTGATGATTCTTTTATCTATTATGCTATTGATAATTGAAAAAATGGGAAAGAGAGAGATACGAAAAGAACAATTTAAGATACAATTCTACTTTCTAAAAGAAAATAAATAAAGGAACTACAAATTATCCAATTATTGCTTTAAAAAAAAATCAAATTGATTTTATTGATTTTCTGTAATAATATCAAAATAAAAAAATAAAAATTTAAATTTCACAAAAACAAATACAGAACAAATTAAATTGATTTAGTTTTTATACTTTTTAAAAAATACTACAAATAAAAATCTGTATCTGCTTAAACTATTTCAAATAAAATCTCACAGACAGCAAATACATTTTAACCAACCTAATAACTGGGGGAAAAAAAAAAAAAACAAGAGCTATCAAAGATAATGGCCTAATATTCTTTGAATATACTTAATAAAATATACTTAATTATACATCATAAACAGATATGGCCTGCATACACCCATATTTATAAATAATGTGATTGCTTCTTTATCTTTACGGGGACTGCAAATAATCCTCATTTCAATTCCTAAGCCTTCACCACAATCATTCCACTCTGCAAGCTGAATGTCCTCCACCCAAACAAGCAAGCCACCTACCGAATTTTCTAATTACTCAACCGCAACCGGTTTTGAATTTCCTATTCCCCAATTCGCTGTTGCGAGAGAGAAAGAGGCAATTTGAATGCATCCCTCACCGTGGGGTCATTCAACACCCCTCGGAACCCCTTTTCCGTCATTATCCATTGCCTACCACCACCCACCAGATGGTTACGCCACTGCAGACGATTGCCAACTGGTGTGTGTTGACGTACTACAGACGCGGGGGGCCCTCTGATTTGTTAAGTTCTTCTGCAGTGCCAAACTTTGGATTTACATGAGTGTGAAAATAACCGAACCCCTTCCATTGGGAAACATTAATGACCGGTTTCTTCCGTCACGTAAAGACATGGTAATCGAGTTTTACATGTTCTTTCAATTCGAAATCATGTACTGTGGTGCCTTTTTCGTGTTTACATCATTTTGAATATGGATCAACATCGATAGTAATAGGGTTCAAATCATTTTCTGGTTCAATGACGAAACTGTATTTTTCAATTCCTGCTATTAGCTCACACTCTCCCTATATGTATCTTGTTCAAATTTTCAATTGTTAATAAAAGGCTTTTTATTCATCCACTCAAGTTCAAATACATTTTTTTTTTTTTTTTTGAACTTGTAGTGGATGACACTGGATGTTAATACAGTTTTTTCAAAGATTAATTCATTAATTAAATTTAATTCATTAATTTTAGTTTTATATGGGAGAAAAGAATTTCTCTTATATAAGATATTTAGCAGGATATAAATTTAGGAATAAATACCGTCAGTGGCGATCGCTGGAAAAAAATTTCTTTTTCATTGTGGGTTCTAGTCTGAGTCAAGGAGGGAACAAAATGGAAAATGAAACGCGTGAATAAATTAGTGAGAGACATGAAAAGTGTGTATGTAAAAGAGGGAGAGAATTTTTTTCTAACTTAAAAAATTAAATGCAAATTATTTATAAAGGACTTTCTGCAATATAGTAGTTCTTTCAGTGATAATTCGTTTGGGTTAATTGAAATATCCTTAATTTCGACAGTCTTTCAAATTTAAATCATCTACTAAGGTGGCCTTTTATATTAATTTGAATACATGCAGTCTAAATATTGAGTTTAATCATCACTGCTGATTATATGTTTCAAATCATTTTCTAATTGGATGAAGGAATAAGTTTATTATTATTATTATTATTATTATTATTTCAAGTTGTTTCAATGATATTGGTATTTTGTTTATTCTTTTTCTCTGTTGAATTTCACATGGTTACATGAATTTGAATATATACGCAGTTGCAGTAGTTTGTTGCATGTTTCAAATCATTCAGATATTTTCCGAGATGCTTTTCTGTTATTAAGGAATTTTTTATAAACTACATTTTAGATCGTTACGTCTTTTATAAATTACATTTTAGATGTTTTTTGCTGACGTAAGATACAAGGGGACCTCCGATTTGTAAGTTCTTCTGCAGTGCCAAACTTAGGATTCACATTAGCGTGAAAATAACCGAACCCCTTCCATTGAGAAGGATTAATGACCGGTTTCTTCCGTCACAGTAATCGACTCTTCCATGTTCTTTCAATTCGAAATCATGTACTGTGGTGCCCTTTTCGCGTTTATATCATTTTGAATATGGATCAACATCGATAATAATAGGGTTCAAAACATTTTCAGATTCAATGACGAAACAATGACTTATTTTTATTACAAGTTCAGTGATAATCCGTTTGGCTTAATTGAAATATCCTTAATTTAGACAGTCTTTCAAATTCAAATCATCTACTAGGGTGATCTTTATATTAATTTGAATACACGTAGTCTGAATTTTTGAGTTTAATCCTCACTGGTGATTATATGATTCAAATAATTCTCAGGTTCATTGGCGAAACTGTATTTCTTTTTCAAGTTATTTCAGTGATAATCCGTTTGGGTTAATTGAAGTATCCTTAATTTTGACAGTTTTTCAAATTTAAATAAGCTACTAGGGTGATCTTTATATTAATTTGAATACATGTAACCTGAAGTTTTTTTTTTTTACTTTTATCATCAGAGGTGAATATATGGTTGAAATCATTTTCTAACTATATTAGAAATTTTTTACTTCAAGTTGTTTCAATAATAACCCATTTCTATGCCATTAACATTGATATCTTATTTATTCTTGTTCTCTGTTGAGTTTTTCATGGTTACATGAATTTGAATACGCGCAGTCACAGTAGTTATTGCACGTTTCAAATCATTCAGTTTCCTTCCGAGATGCTTTTCTGTTATTAAAAAAGAATTTTTTTCATAAACTACATTTTAGATCGTTATGTCTTTTATAAATTATATTTTAGATGCTTTTTTGCTGACGTAAGATACAAGGGGCCTCCGATTTGCAAGTTCTTCTGCAGTGCCAAACTTAGGATTTACATTAGTGTGAAAATAACCGAACTCCTTCCATTGGGAAACATTAATGACCAGTTTCTTCTGTCACCTAAAGGCATGGTAATCGACTTTTCCATGTTCTTTCAATTCGAAATCATGTACTGTGGTGCCCTTTTCGTGTTTACATCATTTTGAATATGGATCAACATCGATAATAATAGGGTTCAAATCATTTTCAGGTTCAATAACGAATCTGGTTTTTTTCAAGCTCTTTCAGTGATAATATGATTTAGTTTAATTGAAATATCCTTAATTTCGACAGTTTACTTGGCCTTTCAAATTTAAATTATCTACTAGATCAGAAGTGGCCAGCCCAAATGATCTTGAGGGCCACTTAGGTAATTCATCATAACTCCGCGGGCCTCATATAAATTTGTATATCCCCATATTAAATTTAGATCCACTATAGACATTTTTATATTCATATTATAACCTGTTATTAGATGTTCCCAGGTGTGCGCATCATGAGTTCGCAGAATATAATTTAATTATTCTGTGAACTCATAAATAAAACAGGCAATATCTATCATATATTCGCAAGAATATTAGTTTAAAATCAAAGTTTATTTTTTCACATAATTTCGACAATTATTTTTGAATACATAGATGCACAAATAATGTATTTTTTTCAATACATTGGTTTTCACTTCTTTGACACTTATAAACTAAATATATTTTTGTAAAAGTGTGATAAATCTCAAGGGCCAGAAAAATGTTCAAGGCATGCAGCCCGGGGTCGGCTACCCCTGTACTAGATGATTTAAATTTGGAAGACCAAGTAAACTATCGACTCACTAGGGTGACATTTATATTAATTTCAATATATGTAATCTGAAGTTTTTTTTAGTTTTATCATCAGTGGTGAATATATGGTTCAAATCATTTTCTAATTGGATGAAGAAATAGGATTTTTTTTTTTATATTATTTCAAATTTTTTTCAATGATAATCCATTTGTATGGCATTAACGTTGATATCTTGTTTATTCTTGTTCTCTGTTGAATTTTTCATGGTGACATAAATTTGAATACGCGCAGTCGCAGTAGTTCTTGTATGTTTCAAATCATTCCAATTTTTTCCAAGATGCTTTTCTGTTATTAAGGGATTTTTTTATGAACTACATTTTTGATCATTATGTCTTTTATAAATTATATTTTAGATGTTTTTCGCTGTCGTAAGATACGAGGAGGCCTCCGATTTGTGAGTTCTTCTGCAGTGCCAAACTTGGGATTTACATTAGTGTGAAAATAACCGAATCCTTCCATTGGGAAACGTTAATGACCTGCTTTCTTCCGCCACAGTAATCGACTCTTCCATGTTCTTTCAATTCGAAATCATGTAATGTGGTGCCCTTTTCATGTTTACATCATTTTGAATATGGATCAACATCGATGATAATTGCATGGTTCAAATCATTTTCTGGTTCAATGATGAAACTGTATGTTTTTATTTCAAGTTCTTTCAGTGATAATCCGTTTGCTTTAATTGAAATATCCTTAATTTCAACAATCTTTCAAATTTGAATACATATAATCTGATTTTTTTTTTTTTTGCTCCATCATCACTGGCGATTGTATGGTTCAAATCATTTTCAATGACGAAACTGTATTCCTTTTTTCAGTGATAATTCGTTTGGGTTAATGAAATATCCTTAATTTCGATAGTTCTTTCAAATTTAAATTATCTACTGATTTAATTAATTCATCATTAATTTGAATATATGTAGTCTGAATTTTTTTAGTTTAATCATCACTGGTGATTATATGATTCAAATCATTGTCAGGTTCAATGACGAAACGGTATTTTTTTTAATTTCAAGTTATTTCAGTGATAATGCATTTGCATTAGTTGAAATATCCTTAATTTCGACAGTCTTTCAAATTTAAATCATCTACTGATCATCTATTGGGCGATATTTACATTATTTTGAATACATGTAGTCTGAAGTTTTTTTGAGTTTTATCATCACTAGTGATTATAAGGTTCAAATAATTTTTTAATTGGATGAAAAAATAGGGTTTTTAGTTCATGTTTTTTCAATGATAATCCATTTTATATGGCATTAATATTGGTATTTTGTTTATTCTTGTTCTGTGGTAAATTTTTCATGGTCACATGAATTTGAATACACGCAGTCGTAGTTCGGTTTGGTTTTTCGCTCTATGGTCATCTTGTGCACACGAAGGCTAAACAGACCGGGATCTACAGTTTAAAGTGGATTCTAACCACTAACAAACATGCATGCCATCGTGAGGATTTGAACCTGAAGCAAGTCTATGATACCAAAGGCCAGATCGCTAGCCACTTGATCACCACAGTCGCAGTAGTTATTGTTTAAATAATAAGTACGCTCTCGTAGTAGTTATATTTCAAATCGTTCAGATTTTTTCGATATGCTTTTTTGTTATTACAGAATTTATTTTTTTCACAAATTATATTTTAGATGTCTTTTCAATTACAGCCTTTTTTTTTTTTAATTGAAAAATCCTTAATTTTAATTTTGGCAATGAATATTATTAAATATTCTTTAAAATCAATGTCTCCATCAATTTTTAACTTTCGGCTCTTTTAAATTATTTCAATAATTCTGCATCTAGGAATATTTAAGTTTTCTTTTATTTTCTTCGAAAATTTAATTTAATTATTCTCAATTCGATTGTTCAATCACAGCTGTTATCTAGATTGTGACGTATGGGAGAGTAAATTAACTGTAGCTCTAATCATAATGTCAATTATTTTACAAAACATTCATTTCTAATAGGATACAACCATGAAAATATGAAAATTTATGCTGACAGCATTAAAAAATACCGAAATGTGGCAACTGTCCTGACGATGAGCTTACTCCTGTTGCAGCTACCATGCATTGTCTGGATTATCTCTCGGAAGGATTTGTACTCCGAGCAACGTAGCCAATATTATTCGGGATCACGACGATTTCTGATTCCCTTGTAGTCTTCAGGGGATACGACAACAACAACAATAATGTACAGCAAATGAAGACTTAAAATTATAATTAAAAGAAGAAACCGTCGTTTTTTGTTTTCGTCATAATTTTTCCATATTTAAAAAAAAAAAAAAAAAAATGCTTGGTTTGAGAATCAACAAGCGATATCAAATTGTAAGCTTCAGTATCTATATCGGGGATAGGCGTGATAAATCTGTAAGACGATTTTTTTTATCGGTTGCCAGTTAACTTTTGGCGGGCGGGTCGGTCATAATCTGCAACGACACAATGGAGATACACTGCAACAGACCCTTTGTGGGGCATGCTGGATAATGCTGAATCTGCTATGGTTTTGGTGTTCTAGGGACGAATGTCCTTAAATCAATGTGCCCGGCATTCAAAAACAACAATATATGTGTGGTTACAGGTTGTATTATCTCGCTATGATTTCCGCATTGAAAAAAACAATGCATTAAAAAATTCATTTGACAAAATATCTTACAGTATCGAGCAATCAGAAATTAAAATTTAAAAAGAAATGTGAACTTGTATGTCAGTGAGAGATCATAGAACCTTGTTTGTTTTGATTCTGAAGATTAATCGTTTTTAATTTCATTTATTACCACCATTTTTTTATTATGACTATATTCTCTTTATTACGCTTTATTCAAAATTAAACCAAATTTGGTGAGTTTATACGACTGTTAATTTCGCACATTCTACGTACTCAAAAACAGATGAACATCATCCCCCACTTTCACTTCAAATATAATTAGAGGTAAAAAAAGAATTCTTAAGTGAAAAATGAGGAACTGTGTTGAAAAAAAAAGCAAGCCCTGTCATTTATTCATTAATTAAATTAGCGCATCTTTTTATGAACATCCGGAAATAAGATTTATTCTTAAACAAGAAGAAGTTGTGAAAGTGCTTCATAAGAAAATGCAACTTTATCATTAACAATGTTTCTAGGTTTGTTAACAATGATTTTTATGTACTAGAACTACATGGTAGAAACTTTTAGACACCGTAATAACCAACACAAAAGAAAATTGCGTGCTAATTTTTCATTAAATATTTTTTTGTCTTTTATGAAGATTTTTTTCTTCCTGTTATTATTTAATATGTTCTAATTAATACAGATATTGGGTATTTTGGATATAAATCTTTTACGCCTTAATTTTTCCCCGAGCCTATTGCTTTAACATCCGCTATTTTTTCAGGTTTCTGTTATTAGATCAAGTTCATTTGAATCATTTATTTATTTTTGTTATTTATTTATTACAGTTTGCGTGTACGTGCATTATGAAACAGCATTTTTACTTCAGTTTCTGTATCTTTTTCTTTTTATATTTATGTAATTTAATCATGGTTTGCAATTTTACTACATTACTATGATACTAATACACCACGCATCACATCACTAAACTGTTGCCCCTGCACAGTTTGGGAATGATGTGGGTAAGAAGACGTCTGATTGGGCTCTGTGACGCTCTGCAGTCATATGAGACCGGGACCTACGGCTTAAAAGGGGATTCGAACCACTACAAACATCTATGATACCGCCGAGGCTCGAACCCGAAACTTGTGGTACCGAGTGCCAGAGCTCTAGCCACTCGGCTATTCACGCCCCACATTACTATGATACAATATCCTCAATTTAACACCTTAAAACTACTTTATTTTTACTTACAATTGTCTCTGTATTGCTAACTGCATTAGAAAAAAAAAAAAAACATTACTATGATATATTCTGCATTACTATGATATATTCTGCCTCACTATGATATACCTCAATTTATTGCTTTAAATCTATATTTAATTTACAATTCCATTGCATTTTCCATTTTTATTTCTTGAAAGATTTTTATCTGTTTGTAAGTTTACTTTTGAATTTATCTACGCACATTACGCCTTTACTTAATATGTTTAGTCTTGAAACAACTTTTAAAGCTTACTACAACATATGGTGATGTAATAACAGCAATTTTTTTCTTTCAGCGTTAGATCAGAAGGTTAGTTCAGTCATATCCGATTTGCTGGAATTATTATTATTTTTTTTTTCTTAATATTATAAGAAATAATTTAAAAATTATTTCCAACCCAAATCGAAGCTATCATGAGTAATATTTTTGTTTATTTTTTTCTTGTTTCCGTGTATTAAATGTAGAAAATAATGACAGCGTGTCTTTCTCAGGAATCTCCACTCACATACACATAACATTGAAATTGTATCTCTGAAATTTATCCCCCTCCCTGACAGAATGTTGACCAATAACATTGTAATTGGTGCACTGTAACTCAAAGCTCGAGAAGATAGACAAAATAGTAACAAACATAAAAGAGACCGCCCGAAAATCAAACATTGTAAGCCTTTAACTTTCTTTTCATGCTACTTTCTGAGTATTTGCCTTGAAAATGTTTATTTAATGTATTCCATCTAATTTACTTCGAATAAGTTTGCTATATCGGAAGGTTCGTTCAGTCATGTCCGATTTGCTGCAATTTTTTTTTTTTTTTTTTTTTTAATATTGTAAGAAATAATTTAAAAAATAATTTCCAGCCCAAATCGAAGCTATCATGAGGTAATATTTTTGTTCATTTGTTTTCTTTTTTTTTCCGTGTATTAAATGTAGAAAATAATGACAGTGTGTCTTTCTCAGGAATCTCCACTCACATACACATAACATTGAAATTGTATCTCTGAAATTTATCCTCCTCCCTGAAATGAGACAGAATGTTGACCAATAACATAATGCACTGTAACTCAAAACCCGAGAAGATATACAAAACCATAATCAAATAAATATAAAAGAGACCGCCTTAAAATCAGACATTGTACGCCTTTAACTTTCTTTTCAAGCTACTTTCTGAGTATTTGCCTTGAAAATGTTTATTTAATGTATTCCATCTAATTTACTTCGAATAAGTCGTCCCAAAGGGCGAAACCTGTCCTCTCTAAACATGACGGATGGGATCCAAAGAGTGGAATAATAACCCCTTCTTCACCTCACATACTAAGCAGACCTTTTTTAAATAAATACCGCAATTCCGCTAGAAAAACAGCGCGGTCTTCCACCAACCAACCCTTGCCGATCGAAGACGAAGAGGATGGAAGATGAGCCACTTCTGAGTAATAGAGACATCCAGAGACCACCGGACCGCAATTTGACGGATGACTTCTGCAATTGGATCTCATTAGAAGCTGGCGGGCAGCAATTACGGGCAGATGTTTTCCGCTCTGTGCCTGCACGACCGGTGAGCATATGATTAGATGGTTGCAAGGGTAAAACAAAACGACTTTTGGACTGCCCTTCCTGTCAATCACTTGGGCGTCACGCTTTGCATTGGAAGAAAGGGTGTTGGTGGCTTGCACAATGATCGGTCGGATGCACCACAAAGGATGGATGATCATTTCAGCGTGAGAATAGGTCTGGGGATGCAATGGCCCAAAGAGACCAATGTTTTGGAAATGGTGTGGATTACGTACTAAATCTAAATTTGTAACTGGAGACATAAATAAATTGCGTAGAAAAAAAAAATAAAATGCATTATCTATTGATTCAAAAGTTGATTAATCTTTTAGCATCAATTTACTAATCTTTTTTGAAAAATGAAAGCACATGCTTGCAATTAAGTTAAACTTATGCTTTATTATATATATATTGTTCTAATGCAGCTGGCAAACACTTAGACAGTTGGTCTTGTATGCCTTAAGGCAAGAGCTGCACAGATGTTACTGACTTTACATTACACAGCGGGCGCGTGTAACTCGAAGATAAGCCACGGACGTGGAGTAACAATGCCCCAGCAACTATCTACGATCCTATTAGGACCTACGTTTAAAGTGGATTCCGAACCACTGCAAACATCCATGGCACCGCCGGGACTCGAACCCGAAACCTGTGGTACCGAGCGCTAGCCACTCGGCCATTCAAGCCCTATGCTTTAATATATGGAATAATAATAAAAGCTCAAACTGTGATCCTTTTACCTGTTTTTGTATAAATTAATACTGTAACGCGTATTTGGGAGGAGTAAGTTGCAAAATATTTTTGTGGAAATGTATTTACTTCAAATGAAATGCTTACTTGAAGTTCTTTCTTGTATATTGTGAAGATTATTTAAATATGCGCGCTGTTTTAAACAACCTTGCAAGAAAATATTTGGTAATGTTAGACATGTTTTTTTTTTTTAAGATATTCTGCAATTTTTTCCCCACTTTATTGCTGCAGTTTCGTCGTCTGTCCGGTTATAGCACAAGTTTCTCTAAATTTCTTTACCGCCATCTTAGTAGGCATACTCTTAGTTGTTGATTTCGTCCCCACCTCACTTCACACTACAATATAAGATGAACTTTTCAAACAGTATTCGAAGATAAAACACCTTTCTTTTAACGATAGTGACACTAAACATTTGTTTATTTGTTTTCAATGCATACTTTATACTATAAGTTTGGTTTATCATTCTACGGTCATTTCTTGTACACTTTAGGCTAATTAGACCGAGACCTAAGTTTGGATTCCAAACCACTCATAAACATCCATGGAACAGCCAGAACTCGAACCTGAAGCCTGTGGTACCAAAGGCCAGAGCTCAGTCAATTGGCCATCACGTTAGAGGACTTAAAAATAAAATTGTGAGTTGGACATGTGGGAGTATCTGTAGAAGATGAATTGAACTATGCTGTAATTGCAAGTATGCTTTTTAGTAAATGAAAACGTATTAGTAATTTTATGGG
This sequence comes from Caerostris extrusa, assembly GCA_021605095.1. Classification (NCBI taxonomy): domain Eukaryota; kingdom Metazoa; phylum Arthropoda; class Arachnida; order Araneae; family Araneidae; genus Caerostris; species Caerostris extrusa. The sequence goes on along the minus strand of BPLR01004793.1, from coordinate 219,165 downwards.
TACATCGACTTATAGTTATACAGTATGTTAGCTTTTCGCTGACTGTAGCAAATATTTTAAAAGATATTGGAATCTTGGCACTGGTAAATAAAATCAATCTAGTGCAAGTTCAAGAAAAATAGATTAGGATTTGTATGTATATATGAAGTAATATGTAATAGCATTGGATACAAATAAATAAATTTAAATATTTGGTGGAAAAAAAAAAAAAGCGAATAATTTCCTCCAAATATTTAATTTATTTTCCAATGCATCTGACAAACACTTAGATAGCTGTCTTGGATGCCTTAAAGCAAGCGCTGCACCGACGTTACTCACTTAAAACTACCCAGGAGGTGCTTGTAGCTTGAAGAAAGCTACGGATGCGGAGTAACAATACCCCCGCAACTCTCTACAATCATGTTAGACCGGGACCTACCGTTTAAAGTGGATTCGAACCACTACAAACATCCATGTCACTGCCGGGACTCGAACCCGAAACCTGGGTGATACCGAGCGCCAGAGCGCTAGCCACTCCGGCATTCAGGCCCTCACCTCCAAAGATAAAAGAAACTAATTAATTATTATTCTGCTTTTCGCTAAGGTGAGTTTCTCCCGGATAGAAAAAAACATTTTATTGCTGGTATTTAAAATTATAATCGTTGACATTGATAACTATATACCAATAAATCAATGCATAAAAACATTACTTTACTTCATTTTTTATGCTTGAAGAAATTTCATGCATACATACATACATCGAACAAATGTGTATTTTTAAGCGAAATAAAAATTTTTACTATAACTATCTAATTTCGAAAAATTTATATTAAAAAATTATTCAAAGCTAATTTCTTTAAGAAAGTGAATAAAAACATAAACTACAAAACATTAAACACATAAATTAAAATATTTCTAGGGTTGCACTTCCAACATTTTTGCATTCATACACTGCCATTAAGCCCTTAACATTTTATAAAATCTAAAATGGCGAGCAATAAAAATGGTAATTTGAACTATTGTATTTCTTTGCCTGGAAATACATGAATAGCAGATCAATAAAGGCTTCGTAACCTTATCTTATTTGCAAAAACAGGAAGAACTTTTATATTTGCACCAAAGGAGTACAAAAAGGTATGAATTTTTATAAGGCTCTTCTGTCTTCAACAAATAAAGAACCGGCAAAAGAAAGAACATGCAATATGCACCTTTTTTATTGTCTAATTAACACAGTTCATTGCGTGTTATGTTTAGATGTTCATATATTTTTAAAACAAAACAAATTGATGACTGAATCCAAATTTTCTTATTAAATGTTGAAGAATATTTCTCAGCTATAGTTGACGAAAAACAACTTTCTATCTAATAAAATAACTAGCTAACTCCTGGTACTATAGTCTACGCTAGGTCAAGTCAATTAAATATTTAATTTCTGAGCAATGTTACCAATAGATTATTCTTGTAAAAAGCAATCTTAAAATAGTCATATAAATAGATTTCATCTAAAAATATTTATCGCTAAATCAAATCAAATGTAGGACACTCCTTTTTCTGTTTTTTTTTTTGGAAAAAAAATGAGTATTATTTAAAACTATTTGCTTTGTGGTCAACGGGGCTTTTAGTCTGCTGCGGTTCTGTTCCATCCACTTACAAGCTTCAGTAGTTCTTTATGCAGGCAGTTCCTCACTTTTTTTGCAGTATGGAGTCTATTACAAGAATGGCTTTTGTCGAAAAAGAATGAGGGGCGTGTACACACCAGCTGCGTTATCGGAACTCAACCACAGCTTTCAACAATATAACCCACTCGGCTCTGAAGTCGGCCTATACTTAGAAACTGGAGTACAATACCACAGCATCCACTCTTTCGCAATGGCGGGCCGCATGCGTTAAGCAGAAAGAAAGTAAAACACGAAAACAACAAAAAAGGGAACAAGATAAATTACCAACCAATAATCATTATTAGGGGGGTGCATTGTATGTCACTGTTGGTCATTTCCTGCCAAGATGGACGATTCGATCCGTCTCACCCCTTTTCCCTTCCTTCCCTTCCCTGGTGGTAAATAAACAAGACCAGACTGGTAAGCTGGATGGCCTGTGTTGATTCGATATAGTTCTGGCAAGGTTCCCTGCTTGTCTTTGCTTACCCCTGTAAGACTGTAAGAGATAGCTAATATGATCCTAAGGTATAACAGATTAGGGGGTGGTCCAAAAAGGGGAGGTTTTCTGTTTCGTTACAATAGGGAGTTGGGGAAAGTTATTTGGTTTGCACGTGTTGTGAAAGAAGATACCCTTGCCGATTCTTAAAAAGTGTAACCAGTAGTCCCAAGTTAATTAAGCTGTTGTAACACCATTTACTACAGGGATATACAACTCACTGTCCATAGCAACTCACCAAGTTAGGGCCACACTCTTTCAATTCACGGTCATATGAATAAAAGCCAACATAAACACGTATTTTTTTTTTTTTTTTTTTTTTTTTTAAGCATTGAAAATTTTACTCACTTTTTGTATTTTTTTAAAATTCTAATAACATAAAAAACCACTAGAAATAATGAAGATAATAATGTTTTTATTTTATTGAAGCCAATTTATGTATCCTATTTATATTTCTAAGATATTTCTTGACTTTTTCCTTTAACCAATAATTTTAAAAAAAAAAAAAAAACTATAAAATTAAAAAATATTATATTATAACATTTTTTTCTAGCTTGTCATAATTGGATATCTTCTATTGTATACTATTATTTTGTAATTTGTTTTTTTAACAACTATCTTAAATTTAGTAACATGTTTTATGTGAGATACTTTATTTCATCAAATGCCATTCAAGATAGTTGATTACAGACTGTTCCATCAAGGAAATAACAAACTCTAGCTCAACCACAATTTTTTTAAAATAAAATTCTTTTCCACCTTATTTTTTGCTAGATTTTTTTATTGTTTTTAATTAATTTTATTTATGTAATTTAAGACATTTTATTTTTTAATATTAATTATGTAATAATCATTCATTAATATTTTTAATTATTAATTATAATGGTAAGGATTTCATGTCATGAACAACTCATACAGTTACTCCGAAATTGGTAAAGTGCATTGCCATTGCTCTAGATTCTAATGACACTTTCTACAACTTATTGAATCTAACTAGTTCAGGATTTTCAAGTACGAACAAGCATATAAAGTATGGAGGAAGGTATCCAATGACCTTCTTATCAATTCTTTACTACGTGAATGTTTTTGAATGGGGAATTTATCATCCGCATTATTTGCATTTTATCGATGAGATAAGATTCTATTGAGGATTATACTCCAGAACTGACAGCAGTTTGAATAGAAATGAATAACATTATTTAAGATAATGTGTTAAATATCATTTCGAATAAATGCTAATTCCTCATTCATAATGTAAGAACAAATGCAACAAAAAGTTTTCTGGCGAAATTATTTTCTTTGTGAATATTTCGAATTATAATTTTCAGATGCATTATCTGCATTTTTATTGATAAGATAGGATTGGTTATTGATCACTCCCCAGAACTGACAACAGTTTGAATGAAAAAGATTAGATTATTTTTCGAAAATAATCTAACGAATATCAGGTCGGAGAAATCTTAATTCTGCATTCAACTGTATTTTTCAATTGAATAGGATAAAATCCTTTATAAGTATAAATGCAATGAATTTGTATGATATATCGCATTTAACACAACTTATTGTAAATGGGGTACATTAAAAAAGAAAGGATTATATTTACAAAAGTCTTTCAAAGATATTTTATTATAATAGTTCAATGGTGAACAATAACCTATACATCAATTGAACTGGCAATATGTACTACAAAGTTTCATTTTGTCAATCTATCACTATATAATTATAAATGTGATATTGGACATATTGATTAATGTCTTATATTATTTAGTTACAATGGAGGCGGGAAATTGCTTGATTTGTAATATGGCCAGGAAATGTCGAATATATTCCTGGTTTTAACTCTAAGTGGAATGTTGTTTGGAATTCAATTGAATTTCATCTGATTCATTGAAATGATTTATCATTTCCTATTAGAAATATGATGACTTGTGGGAGTTAAACTTCAGCTACAATAACTAACCGATGCGTGTCATTTTAAATGCTTTTTGCTGAAATAATTGTATTTTAAAAAGAACTGAAAAAAAACTTATTACTTCTAATCCAAAATATTTACTGTACAAGAAGGATTGTCTTCCTAAATGTGGTATTTAGATGAATAACTGTAATAACTCAGGTAATTAAATTTGTGTTACTGTTATTGTTTGTTGATATATTTGCATGAATGTTTGTTTGATTTTCCTGAATGTTTGTTTGATTTTCATGAATGTTTGGTTTTAATGAATGTTTAAATGTTTTTGTTTATATATTTTCATGAATGTTTGATTGTTTATTTTATATATTTTCATGAAGGTTTTACAGGTTTGCTTATATATTTTCATGAAGGTTTCAAAGGTTTGTTTATATATTTTCATGAATATCTTGAATGTTTGTTTGTATATTTTCATGAATTGTTTGTTTTCAAGGAATGTTTGCATGTTTGTTTGTTTATATATTTTCTTGAATGTTTGCTGGTCATCATTGTTTGTTTATTTTCATGAATGTTTGCTGCTCCTCATTGTTTGTTTATTTTCATGTATGTCTGCTGCACCGTGATTTCTTTTTAAAGTACATCAAATTGATTGAAATTGTCTGAATTTAAGCAATAAAAATAAAGGAAAATTATTCTAACAAGATTTAAATGCTTTCGTTTTATAACATCTGTTTGTGAATTGTCCATTTTGGAAATACAATAAAAACAATTGTATGCACAGTACAATAAAAAAATTTAGGTGGCAGTAAGAAAAAGTATATTTTATTTATTCTGAAAGTTTGCACTTTAAATTAGAAACCGCTTGATTACTCTGAGTAATAAACATTTTCTGATTTTATTTTAAAAATCCCTTACAAATGGACACAAATAAAATATTTACAAATTATTCATAATTTGTAAATTGAAATAAATAATATTGAATAATTTATTTATTCTGAACAAAATCATTCAATTGAATAAATCATTTTATTCTGAAATTGTCACCTAGACATGGATTGTGATCCTCACTGAAGCGAAATAACCTTTGATCACTGATTTTTCTAATGCTCTGTCAAGTTTATTTCAAACACAATATTTGTTAAGAGAAGCTTTCAACTTCAAAGATTTCCATCCATGTCAACACGCGATTTTAACGGGAACTGTATCGAAAACTTTTCAAACAGAAAACTCCTTGTAGAGGTTCTAATAAAGTTAGGACATTGTGATAGGTTAGAAAATGTAGACTTTGTGGGAAAATAGAAATTTTTAGTTAGAATGATCATTTTAAACAATCTAACTTCAGCAATAACTTTTTAGTTTGAGTTATCGTTACGGTCCCATTAATTAGATTTTATGGAAAAGTTTAATTAAGTTGAATACATTAAACTTCTCTTAGAACAAAATAACTTTGCTGAAGAAGTTTCTTGAAATATATATATCAGGTGTCAAATAAAAAATTTCCTGCTCGTGATTTCTGAGTCAGATTTTTTAATACTGAAAAATACTTTACAAAATACTTACAAATTTTTTTTTTTACTTTACAAGTGTATAAATACTTTTTCGTATTTTTATGAGCTATGGTCTTTTATAATGGATTTAGAAAAATTGTGAAGTAAATTCAATGACTTTTATTGAATTCATATCTATAAAAAAATAGTTTTTTTTTTTTCATAACAAAGTTTTTTTTTACAACTATACAAGTGTGGTATTTGCATTAACTTAAAAAACATTCTTGACTTTAAATTTGCTTACAAAAATACTCATAGAATAGCTGAAGATAAGCAAAAGAAAATTATTGTACATTTTAAAAACAAAGATGCTATATTTGTGTACATGTTATACTGAAAATCTTATTTTTCTCAATATAGAATAGCTATTTATAATTCTTTTATTGCTGATACACTATAGCTTTTTAAAACATTAACTAAAGCATTAACTGTCTTTGCTACTGGCTGAATTATTTAAGGATACAATTGAATGGCCCCCCTTAATATTTAATTTTAGCATTAATTTCTAGAACTTTGGAAAATAAAAATAATTTTTGTAAAATAATTGGAAATAAAGTCTGATTTTTAAACCGACTCCTGACTCCGACTCCTTCAAAATTCTCGACTCTGATTTCGACTCCCACTGGTATAATGGTATAATATATGATATACATTTATGGCACAATTTACTTTAGTTTTTAGCTAAAAATATATAACTGATGATTCTCAAACTTTTTTGAAGTCAGGGAAGCATTTAAAAACTTAAAATAATTGTAGGCGTACTATGTACAAATTTCTGACAAATAAGCATCCGCTACCAACGCTGCATAGTTTTATATCCAGATGGCCAACTCCACAAATAATTACTTACAAACGGCGGAGTTTCAGAGGCTGCAATGATAATTTTTATTTATTTATTTATTTTTTTAGTATTGAAAATAACATAGACGCTAACGCTCCTAGTAACCAAAGATGAAAGTTACCGATTTCTAGTTTCTCCGAAACCTTTGGCGCATTATTGGTGACTTTTTTGTGGGGAGAAAAAAGGCTATTTTTTAATGGAAAAATAGACTAAGAAAAGAGTAGTTACCTTTATTTTTATTTCTGGATGCATATTTCTTTAGAATACCATAAAGAGCACCTTAGAAATACCTTGTATCTTCTATGCCACACCCTTTTTAGAACCATTGTTCTGAAATAAGAGTTGTGCATTCTTGTTATCCCAAACAATCAATCAATATATTTAATTGTTTAACTATATGTTTTTAAAGTTTTTAAGAATTTCCCATTTAACATTTTTTACACAACAACTTTTTTTTAACAATAAAAAAACAACAACATTTTTTTTTTTACCTAATCACTAGAATTACAAAGTTTCACCCAACCATATTTCAACCGACCCTTTCAAATTAAAAGACCTACAATTTCAACCAATACAACATCCACTACAGAAATCTTTTATAAGTCCTGCTTTGGCAGACAAACATTTCAGCAGATCTTTGGTAAAAAATAAGCATGATGAATTGGGGTTAATAATGATAATCAGCACATCCAAAAACAACATCCATTTTCCCTTGACCACTGGTTGGTTCTCTTCCTTTATCTGTTCTGCTATAAAGGGACGGCATCCCTAAAGGGGTGGTGAAGAAATATACCCCGGTTTCTTCGGTACACAGATCTCTATCTGAACAGGTTAAGAATTGATTACCTTGGGGTCTCTGGGCCCACCTATTTGTTTCCCCGTGCATTATTTACCTTGCCAATGTGCCTTTTTTTCTTTGAAGTATTGTTTTACGATGTTTTGGTCTGTTTTTACGAGTGGATACAACAGACAAATGTGGTACACTTTTTTTGGACTCAGCGAAAACAGATGCCTGTTGTCAGTTGCTTTATGGCAGTGCGAGATTTTCTGGAATGCAGCAATCCTAGCTTGGGATCACCATTTTTTAGATTTCTGAGTATTTTTTTCTTATACAAATATTCGTTAGAGGTGTTTAAAATTTTAAAATAATAAACTTGTCGGAGTGTTTAATAATTCGTGTAATGAAATAAATAAGAGCATTTATTAAAGAAATTCGTTTAACATTTTGTTTTCATCTCATACCTCATGTTCCATATCTAGCCAGATTAACGGAGGGCCTTGGTTGCATAGCAACCTCTATCTCCTGCTTCGTGAATGAGAGAAGCTTCTTAAGCTTTACGACCATTGATTAGATAGAAAAGGAGTAAGATTTATTATTATTATAAGACTTATGCATTATTATAATTTTTAAGAAGGTGATAAAAAATAAACAATAGAAAAAAACAATTGGTGGGAAATTGTGATTCAGGGGAGAAACTGCATGGTAGTACAGAAAGGAGGATATCGAAACGTTAATGAATAATATTCAGAACAGCGCAAGATCTTTTGCGATTTTGAAATCCGAAAAGTCGTAATCATAGTTGCTTAGATAATTCAAAACAGAATTATTAATATTCGGAATGGAGTTATAAAAATTTTTGTGCAATTTCAAAAAAAAAACAAATTGTTTAAAACTTGGGAAAGAGCGCGTCTGATGTCCTCATTTCAGAAAAACAGGGCGAATTTGTCATCATACGTAGGGATTTCATTTTCTAAGTTTTTGTATGATCTCGAAATTTGACGGAGCATTAGATCACCAAATAAGACTCGCATATGCAAGTATTGGACGCAAGTAAGCGAGATAAACGAGTTTTTTATTTTCCAAGGACATAGTAGAGTTCCTACAAATAAGAGAATGCCTTTTGGAAACACTTGCAGCAACTTCCAAGATTTGTGTGTCGAATTTATGAAATCCTACCATTCACTTAATTTGTTGATACAAAATATTACACATATGCTATCATATTTTCCATTGAATCTTCTTGTATGTCGCAGCACCGACTGCAACTGAAGCCACTATTATATTCGAATTTGTGTATTCATCCACGTTAAATGCAAGCATTATTATTATGCCCTGATTCAGCATTAAAACCACAGAAATGAGAAACTATTTTTAATTTTATAATTTTTTTTTTTATTCAATTATTATTTTTTTTATTGTTTAAAAAAAAAAAACGTTAATGATCATGAAAAGTTTATAATGCAGGAGACAATAAATTCCAACTGAAACAAATAGCATAATAAATATGAAAAACGGCAAATAGCAGAAATTTTTTATTAGATTTTAACGATATTTCAGTATGAATAAAATTTATTTTCCCTATGATATTAAATTGAAAGTAAAGAACTATTCTAGATGCACCATTTTTTCAGAGATCTATACAGCTACTGACTTACGCTGCTGGCATCGATATTATTAGTAGAAGTAGGCAGGTGGTTGCGAAGACTTTTATTTCATTTAAGTCTGCAGCTAGAAACATTGGATTATCTATTAATGAGGGAAAACAAAATTTATGACCGTAACAAGTAGAACATGTGTTTCCCTCCCCACTGCAGATAAAATATACATTCGAGAGTGTAGACCAGTTTACATATCTCGGTACTATCATTTCAATGATAATAATGTTAAACTTGACAATTGACAGTAGGCTATCTAAGGCTAATAAATGTTACCATTTTTAAGAATTTATTGAAGCCCACACTCTTAAATCTCAAGACAAATGATAATCTTCAGACAAATCTCATCAGACCTATCCTATTGTGTGGCAGTGAATGTTGGCCATTAATAAAAGCAGATGAAGACATACCTTTAATTTGTGAAAGAAAAATATTTAAAAAAATGTTGTGCTCCAGTTAGACATAATGATAGATGGAGAATTTTGTTTAACCATGCAATCTATAGAAAATATAAGTAGCCTAATATTAACAGATTCATTAAATCTTTTCGCATCCGATGGCTTGAGCATATTTTTTAGATGTGGTAAAAAGTGACTTTTTGCAAATGTAGAGAATACCAAGAAAAAGAGGTAGACCTCGCACAAAATGGATAGATTGCGTAGATGCAGATCTTAAGACATTAAAAATCAATTTTCGGCTGACTGTGGCATCTGATCGTGTCTGTTTACATTCACTAAACAATTCCGAGTTTAGTGAATGTAAAAAAAAAAAAAAGTTCATTATTTAAATTCTGAAATTTTATAAAATGTTCAATTGAAATTTTATAAAACATGACGGTCTAATAAACATTTTTTCAATTCTGTACACATTTTTAAAAAGTTCCATGGCAATTCTTAGTAACCTGTAAATTTTCATCATATTCAACACTACCTATAGTTTATACCTGCTGCGTTTTACTAAGGAATCTATGATATAATGCAATAACTTGCAAATGGTGTTTTTTCCTATTATGATGCCAATGTTTTCCTTCATTGTCAATTTCTGATATTTTATAAGGCATATTGTCTTTAACAAGATGTTTGAACTATTTTTTTTATTACATTACTATTCATGCTACTATTCTTCTTCTTTACAGTCCATTACAAGCATAGGCCCTCACAACAAGCTTTCTCAACAGATACGATCAGAAGCCAACGATTGCTTTTTAATATCCTGAAATCTGCCTCTACGTGTCTATCTAGTTTGTATGAGGTCTACCTAGTTTCCTGCTGCCCTCTTCATTTGTAAAAGCCACATTTTTAACAGGGCGCATATTATCACATCTAAAAATATGCCCAATCCATCTGATGCGAAAAGATTTGATGACTCTGGTAATATTAGATGGCTTATATCTTCTGTAGATTTCATGGTTAAACAAAATTTTCCATCTACCCTTCTCTCTAACTAGACCAAACATCTTTCGAAGTATTTTTCTTTCAAAATTAAAAGTCAGCCTTCTTCTGATTTTGTTAATGGTCAGCATTCACTGAATTACCATGTATTTATCATCACCATGTTACTATTATTACTGCGAATTAAAGGATTTGATCAGACGCCACAGTCCGCCAACGATTGAGTTTTTAATGTCTTGAGATCTGCCACTACTCAGTCTATCCATCCTGTGTGAGGTCTACCTCTTTTCCTAGTACCCTCTACATTTTACAAGTCACCTTTTTAAAAGGGCTCATATTATCACATTTAAAATTTATTACACATGCCCAATTCATCTGATGCGAAAAGATTTGAGAACTCAGGTAATATTAGACTAATTCTCTTCTATAGATGAATGGTTAAACAATTTTACAGTAGTTTGTAATGGATTGGTTTTAAGAGCTTGAATCCGAAAAACTTCGTCGAAAGGGATTATGAACACAACAATACATCCTGACATTTTTACATACCTTAATATTCTTAAAATTAATCCATTACATAAATGATTGGCAACCTGAAAATATTCATCATGTTTGATTCATCAATTTTGATACAAATAATCGCCATTACCTGCAATGCATACCTATTGCGTTTCACTAAGAAGTCTTCGGTATAATGTAATAACATGTAAATGGTGTTTTATTCTATTATGATGCAATATTTTCTTTCCAATATTTTGCCAATATTTTCAATATTTTCTTGTCTTCAACAAGATGTATGAACCATTTTTTTTTTCATAACATTACTGTTCATATTACTATTAGTGCTGACAATTAAAAGTATACAAAACTTTTTTTGAAACATCAATATTTAAAAAAAGAAGAACTACATTTTAGAATTCTATAAAAGTTACAATAGTTTGTAATGGATTGATTTTAAGAGCTTTAATCCAAAAAGCCTCGTCGAAATGGATTATAAACACAAGAATATATCCTGTCATTTTTACATGCCTTAATATTCTTAAAACTTAATCCATTACATAAATTTCAGAACCACGACTCAATAATTCAACTTAACGCCAGTGTGAGCAACCTGACAACCATGAAATCCTAACACATCCCTGGACACCAGGAAAACAAGAGGGAGAGATCTCCCTAGGGTCATTGACTCCCATCCCCAACCTTCCTAAATCTCATCTCCACCCTCCACTACCAATATCAGGTGGGGGTGGGTGAAGGTGTGCAGCAGATGATCTGCCTGAATAGTAGATGTCGATAGTCATTATGCTCATTAATTCTTGAACTCCTTTGATTTTTCGGACGACGGCATCCAGATATGCCAATAAGATACCGATCAGTTTCGGTGGGAGCATATTCCCTTGGGGTTGGGATTTGGTCCCTGAAGATTTTTTCCTCTCCCCCACCCCTTATTAATCCAGCTTACACCGGAATGAGAGGGAAGTGGGCGTGGTAGAGGGAAATTTATCCGTTGTTGGAAGGGAAAAAAAAGTGCCACGCAGAAATAATTTAGTCTTCCGGTGTGGTTTTCGTGGTCGAATTTCAGGATGGTTCAAAAGTGCTGGGAAATTCAGAGTCTTCATTAAAAAGGTTTTTGGAAAGGGTTTGAGAAAATTGTTGGTAATTAAGTTGTTAGCGCGTATAATTGGGTAATTTTCGATCGATTACAAAAGGTGAATAAGATGTTATTTAAGAAAATTATTTAGAGATGTCTTTACTTAAGAATACATTATGTCTATGGGCCTGATGGCCGAGTGACTAGCGCTCTGGCGCTCGGTACCGCAGGTATCGGGTTCAAATCCCGGCGTTGCCATGGGTGTTTGTAGTAGTTCAGAATCCATTTTAAACCGTAGGTCCTGGTCTAATAAGATCGTAGAGAGTTGCGGGGGCATTGTTATATCTGCGTCCGTGGCTTATCTTCAAATTACACGCGCCCCCTGGCTAGTGCAAAGTGAGTAATGTTGGTGTAGCCCTTACGGCATAAAAGTTCACGGTCTATTGGCCGGCTTCATTAAAAAAAAAAAAATTATGTCTATCTGAATTTATTGAGGTTTTTTTTTTATTATTATCATAACACACTTATTGTGAGTATTTTAAAAATTATTATTTATTAGTTCGCTAATCATCATTATCATCTCAACCTAGAGAGCCCAAGGTCATCCGAAATTAAACGTTGCCATTCATTGTCAAATCAATTAACATTGACAAATGTCATATGTTTCAGGTTCGAGTCCCGGTTGGTGCCATGGAAGTTTGTGGTGGTTCGGAATCCGCTTTAAACAGTAGGGTCCCGGTATAATATGACTGTAGAGCGTTAGGCATAAGGCTGATAAACCTACCCTGTAAAAAGAAACCATCTCCTGCCTGGAAATCTGCCAGTAGGCAGATGACCTTGGCTCCCAAAGGCTGTAGTACCAAAGAGTTAGTTATTGACAATAGTTTCGCCCGACTCGAACCTGAAGCCTGTGGTACCAAAGGATTGAGCGCTAGCCAGTTGGCCATCAAGCCATATAATTTCGGTGGGGTTTTGGTTACAATAAAAACGTTTGCATTTGCTACTAATCAAGATTTTAGTATACGTAAAGAAAAATGACGTAAAAAAAATGCACATTAACTATTAAACTTATTTCTTTCAAAACTATTTTAAACACAATTGCTTTCAACTTTTTTCTATTGAAACTAATTTGATAACAATTATTCAATTCATTCGTTAAAACGGATGTTTATCGTTCCACATAATCATTTATCGAACTATGTGATTAAAAAAATTAAAACAAAACCAAAGACATATGATTATAGAAATAGTTCATTATAGGAATATATTTGCAACAGAATGTCACCAATGAAGAAAATACCTTTCTAACAAATATAAATTTATCAAGATATCCTTAACTTGATTTAAAATAAATCAAAGGTTCTGTTTGTTAAAGCAATAAGATTAAAAAAAAAAAAAAAAAAAGAGTTATTCGGAAATAGCTTCTTCATCAAAATAATATATCGGACAAGATAAATAAATTATATATGGATGATTGTATAAAAATATTTTATTGAGAACATATTTAAAGAATAGGTTTTCAATTCAAATATTTGCTCTATTTTTTTAAAATTAAGAATTCATAAGCAGAATATTTATAGCTAGAATTTCAATAATACAATACAAAAATTGTACAAATAAGATAAAAACAAATGTCATTGTTTGCGAATTGTTATTCGAATTCCAAATTATTTCTCTATTCAGTATATTGTTTTCATGTTTGACTTCGTTTTAATGCTTCCAAAGCAAATTTTAACAAAAACATTTAACATTCAATAACATTAGATATATATATATATTTATATTTGCTATATTTTTTTAAAAAGGACTAAAATGGAAAAGAAAAATAAATTTGAGCTTGATAAAAATATAAAAGTTAAAATATTTTTTATTTAAATGTAATTGCAAATATTTTTTTTAAAAATAATAATGTAAATATAAAGAAATTTTTTAAATAAAATTCTCATGTTATAAATAATAATTCTCATAAATAATGGATTAAAGTTTGTTATTTGGTATTGAAGAAATATCCTCACTAAAAGTTGACGGAGTCTTTATAATGATGATGTTATATTAGGATTTAAAAATAATTAATTAATAGATTAGTTTAGCAAAAATGATTTGTTTCGTTGAATTATTCTCAGGTAAATGAAACGAAATTAAGTACAATTTTATTATTAAAATTACAAAAAATGTTTCCTATTCAAATCATTTTACAGAAATTCATTTGGATATATAAAAATATTCGAAATTTGCAAAGAAAAAAAATTGTTACGTTTTCTGTTAGATAAATCGTCAATTTTAATTATAACTAAAATAATAGTAATATATTTATAATGTAACATGTTGTAAAAGAAATTGAAATTCTGTTAAGAATTAAATAGGGAACTGTTTTCTCAACGGAAGTTAAAAGAATTTTTTGATTCCATTTCCCAATAAATTTTATAAAAATTTGTAAAATTATTAATTTTTTTTTTTCTTTTTTCTGTAAATTTTGATGATCTTAAGATTCAAATGTAAAAAATAAAAAATAAATAAAGTTTTATTCTTAAATTATAATCACCAACAACATTTTTTTATAATGTCACACTCGTAAATCATTGTTTGAAAAGGTGTACTTTAAAAGTGCATACTCAGAAGTCCAAAATCAGCAAACGTTGAAACAACAGAATTCAAACAGAAGTCCGAAAATCAATAAGTAAGATACGATTCATATAAATTATTGTAATAAACAAATAAGGATAATACTAATAATAAATCCGCTTGATAAATTAAAGATACTAAGATGGCACACTGCTGAACCTCAGCCATTCAGAAGTCTGATTTCTTGCCCACACAGGCTTCTGATTGGTTAATGCGATATTAGTATCTGGTGCGAATCCAACTTGGAAATTTTTGAAGTAAATTATTTGTGCCCATGAAAAAATTAATTAATGCTTTAAATAATAATTTTAACTGTTGCTTTTTGTTAATTTCACATTTTTAATAATATTAGGAGTTAATAACCAGAACACACACACCAAGAAAGGGTTAGAAAGAAAGAAAACTTTTTTCCCCCTATTTCGCTATTCTAACTAACTCCCTAGCATTACCATTAATTTAAGCAAATACATTTTATGCAAATATTTTAACTATTTTAAGATGTGGAGGTTTTGTGGTTCTTAAAACTACCTTGGAACTCCGTAACCGGTACGCCCGTTGCTCCTAGCACTACAGCCCATGGTATGCCAATGCACTTCTGTCCAGATTTCGAGACAGCAGGTTGTTACTTTACCTACAATCAGCCTTAGACTAGCACCTACGGTTTGAAGACGATTCCAAACCACTACAAATATCCATAGCACCGCCTGTACTCGAACCTGAAACCTGTGACACCGACTGCAGAGCACTCGACTCGACCATCAGGCGAGTTACTGTATTACTACTCGAACTTCTACAAGACATGAACCCTGTGGCACCGAGGGCCAGAGCGTTAGTCACTCAGCCATCAGGCACCTCGCTATTCTGTTTATATCAATCTTTGTAATGAGATGTTATGCTAAACTGTACTTTTTATGTAAATAATATAAGCACCATAATCATGTATTATCGCTTATCGAATGCTTTCATTTGTAATTTGGCTTATTTATTATCATACACTAAATATTCCATAAAGGAGCAGTGGAGAAAATCTCAATAGATAAAAAAAAAAAAAAAAATAATTGAAAATAATTTGATTTAAGCTGCAAAGATAAAGATTTGGAAATTTATCTGGGAAATCTAACAATTCCAATTTAAAATTTCCATTTATAAAAAGGGTATTCTGCAAGTGTGGGTGTGTGGGGGTGAGTGAGGGGGAGGTATCTTCCACCAAAGAGGAAGTGGAAGTTTTAATAGTACCGTTTTATCTCCTATGCAAGATTAAAACAATTCATACACATTGCATGCCATCAAAATAATTATCATCAGTAATTATTTCAAAATGATAAGAAAATTAAATTAAAAAGATGTAGCACATGTATTCCAAAAAAAAATTTAAAAACTCATTTGAATTTTAATTATAAAACAAAATGTTGTATTTTGATAAGCAAGATCCATCGAGCCTAATTATAATACACGTCAACCGAGAAAACTTCAGCAGTGGACGATAATGGAAATTCGGATCGAACCAGTTTTTACATCAGTGCACCAACAATACCAAATTACAGTAACAGATAACCGCACAGATATGCACATTGCCTGCTGAATACACATTATAAGTTTCCAGATACTAAGTGAATAAATAGCCACTAAATTACCAAGCAGAATCCGGCAAAAAAGAAAACGAATAGAAAAAAAATAAGGCATCTGATGGTGACGACATCCATTAAGTCCACCCCCCTTTTGCCTGATATAATTAAAGATCTCACTCCCCCTCTTAATTTCTAAACCAATTAAAACCCCTCGCCTCCACCGAGATTGCTATCATCGATTCAATCTATCGGCATCGTATCGTATCGAATCCGGCATTTAATGAAAGATGAGTCAAAGGAAGAAGAAACCCGAGTGGGAGGCAAAAGTCAGCTCATCCCTCAAACCCCCGTCCCCTAATTTTGGGAATGAAAGCGGCCGTCTGCACTCCCCCTCTTGGATCCCTCGGGGACGTGAAGTGAAGGGGGAAGGTGAAAGGTCAAAAGGAAAAAGAGGAAGAAATATTTGTTTTTTTTTTTTTTTTTTCCCTCTTGAAAAGTAATGCATTTGTTTTTGGACATAAATACTATGTGTCTCAGGGGTGGAGAGCTCACTTAAGATGAATGAAGGCAATTAGAGTTTATGGTTGAAGTTTATTGTGGAACGTTGATCTGTCTGGGCTTGGAGATGTCCAGCGTCTTGAAGATGCTGTAGTGAAAGTTTTGAGGATTCTCAAAGTAATTGGCATCTCAGCGAAGCGTTAAGAAAAATAATGAAATTTTGAGAAAAATAATATTTACTCAAATAATTTCCTTTCTCATAACAGGCGTACTTCCTTTTTCCCATAACGTGTTTTTGAAGTGTTTTCTTTGCTATGTGTCAATACACAGAAGGGAAAGTTCGCTGCCAAAAACTTTCTGCTCTTATTTCAAAGTTTTGCCATAAGATGTTCAGAGAAATAGTTAACATCGGCTAACTATCTGTTTCTGAATGCAGACTATATATTCCAGTTCTTGTATGTTTGCAGCCACACTTTGGTAGATTTTGGTAAGACCCTTGAGACCAGATTAATAAAGGCATAGGCCTGATGGCCAATTGGCTAGCGCTCTGGACTTTAGTATCACAGGCTTCAGGTTCGAATCCAGGATGTAGCATGGATGTTTGTTAGTGGCTTAGAATCCACGTTGAACTGTAGGTCCCGGTCAAATTAACCTGAAGTGTGTACAAAATGACCGTAGAGCGGCAAACTAAACCCAATCTAGAGGCCAATTAAAACAGTATGCTTAGAGGAACTGTATTACAATTGCTATGAGAACATTTTTTAGCAGGAAATTACAATTTAAAAAAAATAATATCTTAATCTTATTGACAATTACGTTATAATTTTAATTTATTATAACTTACACATTTTAACTTATACATAATAATTGTTGAAAATCTTTCATTTGCCCCTTTGTAATTAGTTTTCGTGTGTGCTCCAATGAGTATTTGTAGAAAATAAGACATTAGCAATTCTACACTAATATGTCGCAAAAATATCATACACGCAATGTTTAGTTTAGAGTGATTTTAATTTAAGTGAGTTTTTGTATTTGGTTTGCCGCTTCACGATCATTTTCTGCACAGTTTAGGCTAATTAGTCCGGGGTATACAATTTAACGTGGATTCCGAAACCATTAGCAAACATAAATGCCAGAGCCAAGATTCGAATCTGAAGCTTGTGGTATCAAGGCCAGAGTACTAGACAATTGGAAATCTGCCCACTATGAGTTCTTTTATTATACATATTTCATTTCCGAAGAGAAAGATGTATTAATGAAACACGAATGATGTAGTAGATGATGCATCAATGAATCATGAATGATGTAGTATATGATGTTTCAATGAAACGATAGTGAACTTTAATGTTATAATGCATTATCTCAATTTTCAGTGAATATTTATAATATTACTATATCTTTTATTGTGTTTTTTAGTATTATAAATAATTACATTATGTTAGGAATTAATAGAGAAACTAATATTTATGTACAAACATTGAAAAAAAGTTAACAGTCAGTAAAATGATCCTACAATTATCGTCTATACTATGATGAATAACTTTTGTAAAATAAAATTTTTAAGTGTTGCATAATGTATATAATTTTTTTTTTTTTTTTAGAAATTAAATTCTTAATGATAAATTATTGGTTATTAATGAAAAAAATTTCAATCTTGATTTCAAATAATTATTGAAACAAATCAATTTATGTCACCAACCCCATCACAAGAGCCACAGAAAACATTAAAATGAATATACCCTAATTGATCTCAATTTTTTGCTAATAAAATAACCAGTATTTGATACATGATTCAACGTCTCTATTGCTATAGAGAACATATTTAACAGGAAGAAATCCACTGTTGTCATAGCAAGACGACATCAGACCAAATAGTGCCTCCATCATATCCACCATCTATCTTTGGGTACAGATTCCAAAAATCTCCATACTGTCCAAATCACACAGACTGATCGAGGCTTTCGACAGCAGCAGGTTCTGTTTATCGATTCGAACAGAACTTCGCAAAACAGCACAGAACTCTGCAAACACTGGTGTCCTGGTCTTATTCCTATTCGAAGAGAGGATATATCCTCCGAATCTCTTCTGGCAAGGCAAACTCTACCGAGGTTACTTAAGCCACATTTACACATGACTGGCTGAGCAAAGCTTTTGGTGAGCGCTCAGACATAAATCATTGCTCATGCAATTCCTGGCTTATGCAAGGAAAGGGGGTGAGGGGTGGAACCTAGCGATCAGGCGAGAAAAGGGGGACAGGACAAACTAACTTTTCAAGGAAAATTCTCTGTGGGCATATTTGAGGGGAGAGTTTGGGGGGGGGGGGAGACCCTCCCTGAGAGGGGTGGGAGACTTTTAGATGGAGGAAATCCCGCTAAGAATGGTCAGAGTGTAAACATGGATTAAAAGGGAGATTGCTGGAGTATTGTCTATTGATAGAAATCCCCGTTTACCTCCCCGGTAGAATGAGAAAAGATTTGAAAATTATTAAGTGAGTAAAATTAAGATTAGTTGCTAATGTTCATTTGTCGGGATTACGTGCTTGTGTTACTGCAATCAGCAATAAAACGATTATTTAAATTCTACCGATCAAGGTTAATGTGAAAGAGGCTTAACGTTATTCACATAATTTAATACAAACTCAATAATATTACTGCAGATGTTAGAATTAAAAATTTCAATCACAGAATTAACATTAACTCACGTTTTAAAAAAAATACATAGTACGAACTCAAACTTAAGATATTCATTAAAAAAAAAAAGTATATATTATAAGTATCTAAATTTAAAAAAAAAAAAAAAAAAAAATGTTCAAATAATTTTAAATTATTTTAATCAAAATAAGAAAATTTTAAGATATAAAATAGAGCTAAATGTAAAAAAAAAAAAAAAAAAAAAGAGATCGAGAACTTTAAGTTTTTAGTAGCTATGGTTTGGTTTAGTTTAGTTTGTTACCCTACGGTCATTTCTTTTGCACATTTCAGGTTAATTAGACCGAAACCCACTGTTTAACGTGGATTTCGAACCACTAACAAACATCCATAGCACCGACACGATTCGAACCTGAGACCTGTGGTACCAACAGTCAGCTAGCCAATTAGCCATTAGGCTGCTAGTAGCTATAAGTTGCTGCCTAAAGCACTGACTAAATATTACAAATATATCCATTAAAGAGCATCAGAAGGGCCTGATGGCGAGTGATTAGTGCTCTGGCGCATGGTGAAACAGAATGTTGTCATGTCCCGGTGGTGACATGAATGTTTGTAGTGGTTCGGAATCCGCTTTAAACTGTAGATCCCGGTCAAATTAGCCCAAAGTGTGCACAAATGACAGTAGAGACACAAATCAAACCAAACTACCTTTCCCTCCTTCCATGACACCACATGGTTTGTTGTACTTGGTCTTGATGTTGTTGTCTACCAAGTGGAATAAGAAACAACAACAAAAGTATCAGAAAGCAGGGCTTACATAATCAAGAATCTAACCTTTATTAGATTCATTTACCAATTCTAAAATTGTTAGAATCATAATCTAAAGAATTAGTATCTATCTAATAAAATAATCCAACCATTTTTTTCTTTCAGAAAGGCTTTACCCAAATTATGATTTGGTTGGAAAAAAAAAAATGCAGATAAACTCAACATGTGAAGTTTGACATCTTTTAGTAAACATTCGAATGATTAGAATTTGAGGACTTAAGCTTTAACTATTACAATTAACTAATCCTCAGAACTTTCTTCTCCATCTTAGTTATATTAGAACAAATATTTCCATAAATTGTTCCAGAATTTTAATTCCAAATGAGAAATTCTGTCACGCTTTGGGAACTCATTAAATATAATAACATATAGAAGCTTTGGCGGTTGCTGTAGGATTTCCATATTCCGACTCATATTAAAATTACTCCTGAATTTCATTTAAAACAATTGTTATGAATTTTGAAACAGCCGCTTGTTAGTGGGAAATTGTGAAAACGATGTACGAAAAGATAATTTACGAGAGTATAGTATACTTTTAAATAATTATTAAAAGGAATTCTTTCTTTATAAAATTTTTTTTTTTAAACTGATTTTTGATAAATTATTAAAATGTTTCTGTTGTATTCAGGAATTTCATAATTAAAAGTAACTTTAAAAGTCAATTTTTTTTTAAACAATAAAAAATGTTTAGTTCGTGAAAAATATCTTATAATTTGTGTCTTGACAACATACAGAAGCTTTATTACTTGCTCTCTAATGCTGTTTTACTGCAATTTATCCAAATGTTATTAAAAATACTAGAGATAAAAGAAGTCAGATTGTGCTTGGAATTGCATTTACTACTTACATTTATAATAACAAAATTATTTGGCATGTCTTCTACGTATGTAAAATGCAATAAAAAATAAAAAGAATCGTATAATAAAGTTTATATAATTAGAGGGCAAAATAACTGAATAATTTTCAAATAAATAAATCGCGTCTTGTCTTGGATAAATTATGTCTTGTCTCATAACTTTGAGATTTATGCACACTGATGCTGCTTTATTTAAATTTATCCAAATGATATTAAAATACTAAAGATAAAAAATTTAAACAGAGGTGAAATTCGAACATTTATCATGGAATTACTATAAAATTCGAAATCCTTGATTCTTGGAATGTGTTCCAAATTCCAATTTTAAAAAAGGGAACCGTTGCACAAACTTTTCGGCAAAAAAAAAAAAAAAACCCAAAATTATTAATATGAATAAATATGAAAAAGAAAGAAATCAGCAGATTAAATAGACCACCATATTTTAACAGTGGAAAGATGATGAAAAATATGAATTACAACACTAACTAGAAATAAAAGTGAAGAAAAAGTAATAATATACCGAAAGAAAATGTGGCGTACCCTGTAGCTTATGAGGCTTTTTGTAGAAATCAAAGTAACATTACAATCTTATACTATGTATCCTCAGATATATCAAACATCCAAGAGAAAGAAAGATCTTTGTAACTTTGGATAAATACGAATTATTATGTTGTTGGTGTGTGATGTAGTATGGTGTAGTGTAAGTAGTGGAGATTTGAACATAACAATTAAAGAATGTATAATTACTCGCTAAAGAAATTTGATATTGTATTGAATAAATTATATCTTGTCCCATAACGTGGGGTATCTCATAGCTTATGGTTTGGTTTGTCGCTCTACGGTCATCTTGTGCACACTTTAGGCTAAACAGACCGGGACCTACAGTTTAAAGTGGATTACCTCTACAAACATCCATGCCACCGCCAAGATTTGAACCTGAAGCCTGGGATAACAAAAGGTCAGAGCTCATAGCTTATGAGTCTTTTTATAGAAATCAAACTAGCATTGCAATCTGATAATATTATCTTCAAACATATTAAACATCAAAGAGTAAGAAAAATCTTTGTAACTTTGGATAAATACAAATTATTATGATGGTGGTGTATGATGTAGTATGGCAGGAGTGGCCAACCTGCGACCCACCTTGAACATTTTTCCGGCCCTTGAGATTTATCACACTTTTACAAAATATATTTATTTTATAATGGCCAAAGTAGTAAAAAACAGCTGCTTTTGAAAGCCGATTCAGTAATTTAGAGTTAAACAAATGCAACAATTTTTTAAAATACACTCAACAGCGAAAACATTATGACCACCTGTCAATAACGAGTTGGCCCACCTTTGGCGTGCAACACAGCTTCAATGGATGTTCTTCTTGGCATGGATGTCACAAGTCCTTGGGAGATGGCCGGAGACAGATTGTACCAGATGTTTAAGCAACGGTCAAGCAAATCCGAGATATTGCGAATTGGTGGTCTTTGAATGAGTTGCCGTTCCAGGACATCCCAAATGTGTTCTATCGGATTGGAGATACGGTGAGTTAGGCGGCCAGGACATTAACTGGAATTCAGCATCATGTTCCTGGAACCACTCCAACACAATTTTAGTCTTGTGATAAGGGGCGTTGTCCTGTTGGAACATTCCATTTCCAGCTGGAAAACAGAGGCCATGTAAGGGTGCAACTGGTCCGCAATGATGTTCAGATACCCTGTAGCATTCATGGTCTGCTCTACCACAACCATGGGTCCCAGAGACGCCCAAGAGAACATCCCCCAAAGCATAATACCGCCACCACCGGCCTGTGTATGACCTACTGTACATTGAGGGAGCAACTGTTCGCCTGGAAGACGGCATATCCTGACACGCCCATCGGCGTGATGAATGACAAACCGTGATTCATCTGACCAGGCAACTCTCTCCCACTGATCCATGGACTAGTCACGATGTTCCCGGGCCCAGCGCAGGCGCAGTTGGCGATGACGCTTGGTCGGCAAAGGCACACGAGTGGGACGTTTACTGCGTAGCCCCATATCCAACAGTGTCCGCTGAACAGTGTGCTCCGATATTATTCTACTTGGCTCTGCATTGTATTGGGCTGTCAGCTGAGCCACTGTTTTTTACTCCGGTTTTGCTTCACCATGCGAGACAGTTTCCGACGACCTTTTTCTTTGATAGCGTGTGGACGTCCAACACCATGTTGTCTACTGCTGGTTTCACCATCATTCATCCACTTTGCATAAGTACTAACAACTGTAGATCGCGAACAACCCACGAGTCGTGCAGTTTCGAAAATACTTGTTCCGAGCCTCGAGCCATTACAATCTGCCCTCTATCAAAGTCGCTTAGATCCGCAGCCTTTCCATCAGACACAGAAGTAAGTGAAAGAATGATTCTTCAGACTCTCCATCAGCAGTTAAATGCCACTTCCACCTGATCACGTGCCTTCCACGTCATCCAGGCGAGTTCTTTGCAAAATGTAGGAGTGGTCATAATGTTTTGGCTCTTGAGTGTATTTTCATCTCCTTTTCATGCTGAAATCGAGTCGGACCCAGGATATCCCCAAATGGAACTGGTTGACTTACAATGCAATATTGAATTAAAACACATTTATGAAGCATCAGAATAAAAAATAGTTTTTTATAATACTTACGTCACAAAAGAGAAATTTTACAATTGAGTTGTTAGCTCTTTTGGTTCAACTTACACCTGCTAATCGTTTTTTTCGAAAAAGGAAATTGACCAAACACAAAGCACGCTCAAACATAACGGACGCTAATCTGCAACAATTACGATGCGCTAAAAACTGAGATCGATTTGCAAAAGCTAAGTGGAGAAACAAATGTCGTTCTAGTAAAATAAATATTTTTTAATGATTTAATTTTTTTTATTTCGTTTATATTTATATATTTTTTATATTCCATTTTTATTGTTATATATTTCTTTACAATGTGCGTTTAGTAACATATATAAGAGTAATGTTACTCATAATTATTACTCATTTTTCTATTTTTCACTCCAAAAAATGTCTGTAGTGGGTCTAAATCTAATATGGGCATATATAATTTTATATGCGGCCCACGGAGTTATGATGCATTTCGAAATTGGCCCGCAAGATTATTTGGGTTGGTTACGCCTTTAGTACGGTGTAGTGTACTTACTATAAGTAGTGGAAATTTGAACATAAACAATTAAATAAGCAAAACAATTATCTGAACAAAAAAATGATTACAAAATTAGTTTTTATTTCACCAAACTGGGGCCTGAATGGCCGAGTGGCTAGCGCTCTGGCGCTCGGTACCACAGGGTTCGGGTGCCATGGATGTTCTAGTGGTTCGAATCCACTTTAAACCGTAGGTCCCGGTCGAATATGATCGTAGAGCGTTGCGGAGGCATTGTTACCCCGCGTCCGTGGTTTATCTTCAAATTACACGCGCCCCTGGGTAATGCAAATGAGTAACGTTTGTGCAGAGCTTGCCTTAAGGCATCCAAGCCCAAGTGTCTAAGTGTTTGCCATCTGCACTAGACGAAAATTTCACCAAACTTTTATTTTGAATAAATAAATCCATATAGGGGGTTAGAAAAAAAAAAAAAGCTGTATGCAAATGATGGGAATGGGAACAAGATTGGTAAACAGGAAGACAAGTAAGATAAGGGAGAGAGAGTGACGACTTCAAACCGCTGCCGAGATAAAAGTCGATCTGTGCATAACATTTGCACCACAAATCCAAACTTCCAGGGGGAAAAAAAAATCCCCACTTCTACCCCTAACAATAAACAGATCGACAGGAGGGAATTTAAAGCATTTTCATTCATTCCCTTCTTCCTTCAAAATTTTTTTTTTATATCCCTCAAATGATACGATCCCGCATCATTCTTCTACAGCCCCTCACTCCCCTGGGATTAAGGACATTGGGAGATGGGGGATGGAAGGTTGAAAGAAACAATCCCTTTGGAACTTGGTAAAAATCGGTAGATTTTTATCGCATGATCCATTTAAGGGATGCTATTACAACAATGTTTGCGGTCCTAGGATTACAGTGTATCGGACTAGAGGGGGGCTACGATTCCCTGTACTGGTTTTTTTGCACGTTAAGAATAGGGAGTATCTCCAATGGGCTCTAAAAGCATCGATCTTATCCTTTTTGTATATCCCCTCTTGTGTGTTAACAAGGTTTTATTTGCCTTGTATTTAATCTTTTGCTCGATTTTCATTGTTACTTTTTTTGCGGGGAAACAGGAGTAGTCGAAAGTGTATCTGGATAGGCCATCGCAAATATCCATTTATGTAATCTCTGTAACAAATCGAGGTGTTGGCTCATTATTTTTCACGTCTACTGCTTACAGAGAAATGAACAAATTTGGTAGTAGACATCTTGCTTCTTTAAGTTCCCCTTATTACACGTCTTTAAGTTTTCAGTGGCAGACATTTTAAGGTACATTATGATGTAGATTCTTTTTTTTTTTTTTTTTTTTTTTTTTAAATATATGTATGTCAATTTTATTCAATTTTTTCCTTAATTGTAATTTTTCCCCAAACTTTAACGTGGAAAGAGCTATCAGATTTCAGAGAGAGATTTTAGATCATCATTTTTTTTGTTGAAGAAATTAAAAAAAAAAATATCTTTTGCAATTAAAAAAGTATTTGTAATTAAAATTAAGCTCTTGATTTAATCTAATTTCTATCTGTTTACAGAGAAATAAACAAATGTGGTAGTAGACATCTTGCTTCTTTATTTTAAGTTCCCTTATTAACATTTTATGTTTTTAGTGGCAAAAAATTTCAAGGTACATTTTGATGTAGATTTTTTTAAAAGATATTTATGTAATTTTTTTTTTTAAATTTTATTTTATTGTTTCCTATTTTTCCAAATTTTAACGTGAGGAAGAGCTATCGAGATATTTCAGACCATCCTTTTTAGTTAAAGAAATAAAAAGTCCTTGTAATTAAAAAGACTTTGTAATTGAAATTAAACTCTTCATTTAATCAAATTTCTATCCCCTTTATTATTACTATTATTATTTATTATTTTTCTTTTCCAATTAATAGCTTATGTTGATTTTTTTTTGTTCTTACGTATTTAATGATAAATCATCAGAAGAATGTTATTTTAACTAGAAATATTAAATTAAATTTGATTAGTATTTATTAATCAGCATTATAAAAAATAAAATTCAATTTTTTTTTTCATTAAAATTAAAATGAGTTTCATTTATTGACAAAATCTACTAATTTTTTTATAAAAATTGTGCAGAACTTATTTAAATAAAGGTTTTCTTAATTTCTTTTTCTTTTTTTTTTAGACAAATTCCTGACTGACCCTTATATGTGAGAGAAATGAGATCCTTAAATGTTATATGAACCCTGAAGGACGGCTAAAAATCCAAACAGATTTAATTTTTTTCGTTTCACATGTAAGCATGCACATGTTTTATTCTATCTAATTCAAAACACAATTCCAAAAATCCTCTTGTTGATGTAATGAATAAAAAAGTCGGATTATTTCAGGAGATAACCAAAACTTCCTGACAACTTGAAATTCTAAAACAGATATACTTTTGTAAAAAATTAGACACATTGATTCGATTCTTTATTTTAAAAGCATTACTCAGAGATCCAAGCATACCTTTCACGCAAGGATTGCTTTTCCTTAAAATCAACACCGTAAAACCTTTTAAAAAAACCACTAACCAGTTAAACAACATGTTCTGCTTAACTGCATTACCAAAATCATTATTTTGTGAATTTACCATCCACTTCCAAGAAGTATTAGTTTTGCTCTCTCTCTCTGAATCCAGTTTCTACAATTCTCCCCTTTTACTTAAATCTACAATACCAATCTTCCACTTCCTTTTCGAAATATTAGCAGTTAAAATTTGGAGCTATTCCCGCATTCAATTTTCTTGGCTTTTTCGCCCGACAGGCAACTCTAGCTGGTGCCACTCGGGATTTGTTTGCCTCCGAATTAATTCCAATCCAGAAAAGTTTTCCCGTTTCCGAAATTGCGACTTAGGAATAGGACATACTACACGTTATTACTGTCGAATTAATATTCTCTTTCCTCCCAATTATAGATTCTACTCCGCCATCGTGGTATTAGCATTCCTTTGTTACGAATTCGCGTATCGCTTTTGTTAGGACTTGAGTGGTTTAAGTCCGAAAAATTAATAGCGTAGCATCAGTCACTAACTGGATTTCCTGGCATGGTGTAAGACCGGCACGCCGAACTCGTTTACCACCAAGGGTCACATTAATTATTATACGTAAAAGGGGGCCGCACAAAAAAAATTGGAAATAAATAGTAAGCAAATTTTTTATTATTATTTCCATTGTAGAAATTAAAATAAGTGCATACACATACTAGCTAATTAATTCAATGGCATTGCAGTCCATGTTGGACCATGGCCATCTTCCTGCTGGCAGATCCCGAAACAAGAGATGTTTTCTTTTACTGGATAGGGTTGCCAGTTTTAAGTCCAACGCTCTGCAGTTAGACCTTTTGGGGCGGGTTCGAGTCCTGGCGGTGCCATGGATGTTTGTAGTGGTTCGGCATACACTTTAAACCTTAGGTCTCGGTCTAATATGACCGTAGAGTGTCACAGAGCCTTGTCTGACTTCTTCTCATCCACATCATTTCCAAATTGTATAGGGACAATTCAGCTCTAGGCACATTGATGTGGTGTGGCGTAGTAGTAGTCATATTAGACCGGGGCCTGAATGGCCTGAGTGTCTAGTGCTCTGGCGCTTGGGGCCATTAGCCGCTTAATTGCCCAAAGTGTAATTGTGTTTATTGTTATGATAAAGTAAAAAGAAAAAAGAGTGTAATGTAAATCTTAGAAAGTCATGTAAGTTTTTGAAACTCGCATCTACGAATTTAAGTCAGGATCTTTCGTAATTTTTAACATATATATTAAGTACGTTTATTGTTGAATGGATACTATTATCTGAATAACTCTTGGATATTAACGTTGTTGGTGTCGTAACCCCAAAGAGTACAAAGAAATCAAACATCGTGGTACTTCCGAATAATATTGGCTATGTTGTTTGCCACCTCGGAGTATAAATCCTCTTCCGAGGGATGGTCTTGATAATGCATGGCGGCTGCACAGCTGGGCAATCACAGATATGAGGAGGAATTGTCACATTTTTGGTATTTTTTAACGCCATCAGCAGAAACTTTCATACTTTTGTGGTGCTTCATCCTTAATCTTGTGAGAGCAATAACTGTTTTTCTGTCGACATTTAATTCTGTAATTTGAATTTAATTTTAATTTTAGAAGGAATTATAAATCTAGATTTGGCCAAGGCATTTACATCTGCATGGAAAGTAGGAATGGCTATCTGATCCAGACTTCTGGCATTCTTCGCTAAAGAATCTGCAATTTGATTAAATCTAAATCCACATGAGCAGGGATACTTTGCAATATACACGTTCTGTAGGATATTAATGGATAGCGCTATTATCTTGGAAATTAAGAGCACTAAAAAAAAAAAATTTTCAGAGACATAATAATTAAAACAATCTTTATATGCTGCTAACGTTTACTGAGTCACAAATATATTTGTTGTGAGCCGCGAGTTTGATAATACGGCAGAATCATCGTGGAATAATTATGTATGATATTTGAAATTGAAATAATAATTGACTTTCTAAAAATCAGAAAAATGAAAACAAAATAAAAATTCGCAGAAATCCAAATAAAAATAATAAAAACAATTAAAATTAAAATTCGAAGAAATATTTAAGTAAGCAGTTGTTGATATTATTGTTTTTGACGAAAAGGCTTGGATTTTTATGTCTATAGAAAGTCTGTAAACTAAAACTTTTATCTTTTTTTTTTTTTTTTTTTCCTTTTTAATTTTTTTTAATGGCAAATACCAAATTGTATTGTTGTTTACTAAACTATTGTTATTGTTTATATTTAGTTTTTACGTTGAAAATGAGTTTTATATGAAAACAAAAAGTTTCGAAGGCAAAAAAAAAATTATCGCCAGTTATGAAATTTTTTTGTATATTAAAATAAGTTTTTAGTATACATTTTAATGGTGTAAAGGATGAAAAAAAAAAATTATTCATAAGAATTTATCTTGATATAATAGAAAAATAAAATAAAGCGTTTTTTAAAAATCTTCTTCAAGTTTATAAATAAATAAATAATTCTAAAAAAAATCTTTAAAGATTGTAGTTAAAAAGTACTTTTGTTTTCAAAAATGTTCTTTTCTATCACGTAATCGAACTGAAAAACGTTCGATTTTTGGGTCAGTATAACTCGAAGGGTTTCGAATCACTCTTCCACAGTCTAGAAACTCAGAGAGTAATTCTTCAGGTCTCTTAGGTTTTGTGACTTAATCGTTCTGCATATCGTCTCTATTATAAAGAATTCTCTATGGTAAAGAATTTAGAATGTATGATAGATAAATTTTAATGTCTCTATGTCTTCTATGGTAAAGAATTTATAATGTATAATAGAGAATTTTAATGTTTCTATGTCTTCTATGGTGAAGAATTTAGAATGTAGGTCGATTTTAATGTCTTCTATGGTAAAGAATTTAGAATGTATGGTAAAGAGATAGTAAAGAATTTAATGTCTTCTATGGTAAAGAATTTACAATTTAGAGAATTTTAATGTGTATGGTAAAGAATTTAGAATATTTGGTTGAGAATTTTAATGGAAAAAATCTATCGAAAAAATTTAGAATGTTTGGTAAATAATTTTAATGTATCTATGTCTTCTATGGTAAAGAATTTAGAATTTTAATGTATCTATGTCTTCTATGATAAAGAATTTAGAATGCTATGTAATTTTAATTCTATGACTTCTATGGTAAAAACTTAGAATGTTTGGTAAAATAATTTTAATGAATATATGAATGTATGAAAGAATTTTAATGTCTCTATGTCTTCTATGGTAAAGAATTTAGAATATCTGGTAGAGAATTTTAATGGAAAAATCTATGGAAAAAATTTTAATGAATGTTTGGTAAATAATTTGGTAAAGAATTTTAATGTATCTATGTTTTCTAAAGAATGAATGCATGGTAAAATTTTTAATTTAGAATGTTTGGTAAATGTCTCTATGTCTTCTATGGTAAAGAATTTAGAATATATGGTAGAAATTTTTGTTTTCTATGGTAAAAAGAATTTAATGTCTCTATGCCCTATCGAAAAAACTTATGTTTGGTAAATAATTTTAATGTATCTATGGTATGGTAAAGAATTTAGAATGTCTTCTATGATAAAGAATTTAGAATGCATGGTAGATAATTTTAATTCTATGTTCTATGGCAAAAAAACTTAGAATGTTTGGTAAATAATTTTAATGTCTCTATGTCTTCTATGGTAAAGAATTTAGAATGTATGGTAAAGAATTTTAATGTCTATGTCTTCTATGGTAAAGAATTTAGAATATCTGGTAGAATGGAAAAAATCTATGGAAAAAAAAACTTAGAATGTTTGGTAAATAATTTTAATGTATCTATGTCTTCTATGGTAAAGAATTTAGAATGTATGGTAAAGAATTTTAATGTCTCTATGTCTTTAGAATGCATGGTAGATGGTGGTAAAACTTAGAATGTTTGGTAATGTCTCTATGTCTTCTATGGTAAAGAATTTAGAATGTATGGTAGAGAATGTCTCTATGTCTTCTATGGTAAAGAATTTAGTATGTATGGTAAAGGATTTTAATGTCTCTATATCTTTTATGGTAAAGATTTAGAATGCAAAGTAAAAGAATGTTAGTGTCTCTATGTCTTCTGTGGTAAAGAATTAGAATGTATGGTAAAGAATTTTTATGTTCTATGGTAAAGAATTTAAATCCCGGAATTCTCTGATACAACATTCTGATTCTACTAACGAGTAGAAACTAAATTGAATTATTTCAAACAACTTTACTTTTTTAAATTTCATAATCTTCATGGTGATAAAATGACACAATTTTTTTTACCAGTGGTAGATACAGAAATTAAAAATTTTTTTCTAATAATTACAATTTTTATGCAAAAACCCAATTTATAGTATTTATTGTTCTAAACAAGTAATATTTTCTTTATTAACAAATCGAATTAATTAAAGAAGTATCTATTTTTAATTTTAATATTGAATGTAAATAATTTAATAAAACGCTTTGAATAAATCAAAGTAAATAAGATGAAATGAAATTTTCAGAAATTAATGTTGCTAAAATTTAATAACTAGACAATATTTTAGCTGTATATAATCCCATAAGACTAAATTTTTCAAAAATATTTCATCGCCTGAATAAATTAAATTTTAGAATCCATACAACTCAACTCCAAACATAAAATAATACCTTTGTTGGATATCTAAATTATTAAAATGTTTTCAAAGCACATACGGCGTATTTGATGTAATCTTCAAGATTAATAATTGTTTTGTGAGAAATCTCTTTAAAAAATGTTTATGACACAAACGTAGACGAGACTTATACCGAATTAGTTTTAAACCATTTATGAATTTAATATTTTATTCTTTGGTATAAATCTTTTCGTTCTACATTTATCGTATTGCAGCTCGTAGATAACACAGTATTTGCAGAGATATTTTAATATGTTTGTTTAATTCCCATTTAATTTGCTAGAATTTATTATTGAGAATTCTCTCTTTGTTAAACTATCTGTGTAATTGAATCGTATTTCAGAAAACTTGTTAACAAATAAAATATTCAAAAGGAAATTCCGCATAATTTAAGTAAAACATTACAAGCAACTATTTCTTATTCACATAGTTAAATATTTAAATGTCATGGACACTGAGTAATTCATATAACTTAATCTAACTAGGATATAAGTCATATCTTTAATTACGATACATAGCCTTAAAGATTTTCAGTAATTTACCTCAAGTTTATTCAAGATTCAAGAATAATTAATGGGATGTCTAACTATTTCAGTCATTATTCTATGTCTGCACCTTGAGTGCCAAGTAAGAGGTGAATCTCGCAGAGAATTAGAATGAAGTGTATCGTTGTATATTAATGTATGCTTACATTGTAATGCGGAATACAACTAAATTGCGATGTAAATTACTGCTGGCATTCAGTTCTTACTGAATATTAATGTTTTTATGGATATGAAATTGATTTTTTTTTTGTTTTATAAATCGGACTTTTGGCAAGATCTGATGAGGCTCATTTGGGTATATTTGAGAGGAAGATTTTAAGGGCTATTCATAGAGGAAAGTGATTGTTGGAGAAGACTCAGAAGCAGACTTGGAGAACTTAGAAATTCATAAATGATATAAAGATCCAGATATTATAAAATATAGATCAATAGATTAAACTGGGCTGCTCATGTATTTATAATGAATGATTTAAACCCTGTAAAAAGGCTCATTTCGGAAAAGATAGAGTGACAAAGAGGAAGAGGATGACCCAAGTCGAGATGGATAGACGCAGTTGAAAAAGAATTTAATGTACTAAAGGTTAAGAATTGGAGAGCCATTGTCACTCAGAGGAATGCATGGAAATCTCTTCAAAGGAAACCCTTGTTCCTTTGGGCTGTCGCGCTATTGAGGATGATGATGATAATTGGACTTTCAGTATCAGTTTTTACTGACACTAATTACTGATTATCATGATGAGAGTTTTCAGTGGGTCAATTGCAAGTGTAATATGTTTAGAATTGCATGCAGTTTGAAGATGAGAACTGTTGTTCTAATGCAGCTGGCAAACGCTTAGTCTTCGATGCCTTAAGGCAAACGCTGCACAGACGTTACTCACTTTGCATGACCCAGGGGCCGCGTGTAACTTGAATATAAGCCACGGACGCGGAGTAACAATGCCCCCGCAACGCTCAACGATCCTATTAGAACCAGGACCTACGGTTTAAAGTGGATTCCGAACCACTACAAACATCCATGACACCGCCGGGACTCGAACCCGAAACCTGTGGTACCGAGCGCCAGAGCGCTAGCCACTCGGCCATTCAGGCCCTAGGATGAGAACTGTAACTGAGAATATATGAATTTTAGATTCAATAACTTAGATAGAAACTGTCATAAGACTGAAAAGTTTATCTATTTTAAACTAATTCATATATTCAAAGTGTTTCTAAGACTCGTGTAATCTTGATCTAATAATTCAAATTACAAGCGTCAGTAGAGTTTTAACAGCAGATATTTGATTATAAAATCCATAAAGTTCTAATCAACATTAAACATGTTATATTTGAAATAACCATCCCTGTCAATGGTTCATATAATTTCTGGATTTAATTCTATTCAAATACATGGTTTCTAAAATTGAGAGATACGATTTCCGTTAATGAATACAATACAAAAGAAATTTCACGTAATTTAAGTAAACCTCAGCAAGCAAATATTTCTCATTCACATAGTTAAATATTTAAGCACCATGGACACTGAGTAATTCATATAACTTAATCTAACTAGTATTTAAGTCATATCTTTTAGTTTCAATACATAGCCAAAGATTTTCAGTAATTTGCCTCAAGTTTATTCAAAATTCAGAATAATTAATGCGATGTCTAACTAGTCATTATTCTATGTCTGCATGTATTCCAAGTGTGAATCTCGCAAAGAATTAGAATGAAATGTATCGTTGTATATACCAATGCGGGGCCTGAATGGCCGAGTGGCTAGCGCTCTGGCGCTTGGTACCATAGGTTTTGGGTTCGCCTGGTAAATGGATGTTTGTAGAATGAAATATCGTTATATAAATGTATGCACATTGTTACTCCTTGAAATTACACGCAGAATACATCTAAAATCTGTGCAGCGCTTGCCTTAAGGCATCCATGACCAATGTCAAAGTGTTTGCCATGCTGGTATTTAGTTACTTGTAATGCAGAATACAACTAAATTGAATAAATTACTGCTGGCATTTTGCTTTTTAGTAACAAGGAAATTGATTTCTTTTTGTTTTATGAATTAGTCTTTAAATATCAGTTTTTACTGACACTAATGACTGATTATCATAATGAGCATTTCTCAGTGGATCAATTTGCAAGTGTAATATTATGTTTAGAAATGCATGCAGTTTTAAATGGTTTTTGTTTGGTATATCTCTCCACTGTTATTTTATGCACACGTTGGTCTAATTAGACTGGTAAGTACAGTTTAACGTGGATTTGGAATCATTAATAAACATCCATGACAGCTTCAAGATTCGAACCTGTCGAAATTGTAGTACCAAGCAATTTTTAGAATGAAAACTGCAACTGAGAATATGTGAATTTTAGATTCAAAACTTGGAAAGAAACTGTAATAAGACAAAGTTTTATCTATTTTAAACTAATTTATATATTCAATGTATTTCTAAAACTCGTGCAATCTTGAACTAAGAAATCAAATTACAAGATTCAATAGAGTTTAACAACAAATATTTGATTACAAAATCAATACAGTTCAAATCAGCATTAAACAAGTTATAATTCAAATAATCATCCATTTTAATGGTTAATATGATTTCTAGATTTAAATTCTATTCAAATGCATGATTTCTAAAATTGAGAGATTCGTTTTCACTAAAGTAGTTCTATGTCGTTAAATTGTCTATTTGAAATCATAATAAACGTAAATCCTTAATATAAATATTTTGTCAATTGCTATACTCACCTAAATTCACTTTAGGTCCAAGACAGTTTTTCTCAAGGAAAGTACGGATTTTTTTAGAAATTAGGCTTATATGACGACTTATCATGTTACTATAGCAGTTAGTAACAGAAATGAATATCAAATAATCAACATACAAAACTTTTCAGGGAAATATGTTATTACAAAAATATAATAAATTCCTTAATTGTTTTCTTATCCCACTTGGTAGATAACAACATCTAGGCGAAGTCCAAGAACCCGAGTAGTTTCATGGAAGGAAAGGGGGGGGACAGCTTCTGTTTTGATGGAGCACTGGTAGGTAGAAGTCTGGCTTGGCTAAGTGTCACTGAAGAAGGAGGACAGTGACTTCCGGGAGGACTTTTAAGGGGGAATTTTCTCTACCCCACATTTACAAATCGTATGGGAGAAAATCCTGAAAATTCCCTGTCCTACGAAAGATGAAATATGCTGAACATCACAAATGCCATCGTGTCTCCTCTGTTTTTTTGAATCAGTGTCTTCAACAAAGCCGCCAGCTGATTGTGTATTAGCCTTAATACTCAACAGCGACGCGAGTTGTCATCTGAGCCACGAGCCGGGCTGCTTAATTGTGAGATATAATATAAAAGTGATTATACTTGTAACATATTTTGTAATGACTACATATACATATACTGTATACTACACACTTCTTCGACAATCAATATTAATTTTTACTGATATTCTCAAGTTCTTAAAAATCTATTTGAATTGCTAGTATAATACATACTTCATCTTTTTATCTTTTTGCTTTATTGCTACTAAACGCACAAAAATCATGGCTAAATGGCTGACAAAAAAGAACTTATTAATACTTTTTGTTCTTGCATTGTCAGTATGACAATTAATTTTACTAAAGAATTCCATTCAAGACAATGATCTTATTAAATGACCAAATCAGATGTGGCAATTATAATGCTCATTTAACACCATCTTATAAAAAACTGATCAGTAGAACTTTTGTTCTATGAGAAGTGTTCATTAAAGTCATACATTTCAATACTTCTTCCACTTAGAAAATGTGCTATCCCCTAAATTCTAATCTGGGAGTAATTAATTTTAACCACACTCAATTCCTGTCTTCTTAAAACTTTCCTTTTTCTAAATTTCAAGCACATTGGATGGCCTGTTTGAGATGAAGAAGTGAACGAGAGCAGTCTTTCAATCAAAGTCCTTGGGTTTTTTTTTTCTGAGCCCAGCGTCAGGGTGGAGGGCGAACCATTTTGCATACTCAGCTGTATGAAAAAGCATTGTAAAAAACACATACCGGATAATGAGAACAGGAAAGGCAGTGAATAAAAAAATGGTAGGGCGAACAATGGCATCCTTTTTTGCATACGCCCGGTCGTGGGGTGATCTGGTTTTTCTTTATCTTTGTCACGTTCTGAAGCATTTTGATGCGTCTTCCTTTTATTTGGAGAATCTTCTTCTTCTCAACCTGCACTGTCTACAACTCAACCACCCTAATTTTTTTTTCTTTTCCTTTTTTACAAGTTTAGTTCTTTCTTAGAGATTCCGCTGAAGGAAAAACCCTTGTCGAAATGAAATCTTACTCTATTTGTTGCCAGTTGGTTCTTGGTCTTACTTGTTAGAAGTTGTTCACGAAACTGTCTTTGGAGAAACTCCTGAAATTACATTACCATATGTAAAAACACGGAACGCGGAATCTTCTGTACTACTGTGTCCAAAAAGTAACACCAGTTTTCAATTTAAAATTCCCGGGGATTATGGAATTTCAATTTTTTTTTTTTTTTAGGTTGCTGGCACTGTCCTTGACATCTGTATGAAATTTGACGTCAAAATATTCATCAGTGTTTGCGTTACGCTTGGCTTTCTGAGACACTAAAACTGATTCCGGCGATTTTTGAAACGTCTGAATTAATTGAGAAAAAGAACTTGTATTAAATTTTCTTTGCGGAAACGTATAGAATGTTGCAGAAGGCATTCGGTATCGAAATATATTCCTATATCGGAAAGAAATGTTTAGAAGTGGTATAAACAGTTCAAAGAAGGTCGAAATGCGAAGAACCCTCTGGACGACCATCAACCTCAACCGATGAAGCTCACGTCCAAACAATTAAAGATTTGGTGCTTGCAAACCGTCGATTTACAATTAGAGATCTTACTGATGATGTTGAAATTTAAAAAGGATCGGTCAATTCCATTTTGGGCCTCAAACAAATTAAATCTCGATTGATACCGAAAACACTGAATGCGCCATCAATGAATTCCTGCATTGATTCTTCGTGACTCTTTCGCCAAAAATGAAACCCATATCGCTCCTCAACCACCGTATTCACCTGATTTAGCATCGTGCTACTTCTGGCTATTCCCTAAACTCAAAAGACCTCTCCAGGGACACCGTTTTGAGTAGATTGAAGAGATTCAGCGTGAATCGGCGAACGCTTTGAAGGCCATCCCTACCGATAACTTTTTAACATGCATTGAGGATTGGAAAAACAGTTGGCATAAGTGCATTGTGTCCGGAGGGGATTACTTTGAAGGCGAAGAAATAAATTTGCAAGAATAAATAAAGAAATTTTTGAAGAAAAAAAATAATTGGTCTTACTTTTTGGGCACAGTAGTACAACTCAACACCCCTAATTTTTTTTTTTTTCCTTTTACAAGTTCAGTTCTTATCTCAGAGATTCCGCTGAAGGAAAAACCCTTGTCGAAATGAAATCTTACTCTATTTGTTGCCAGTTGGTTCTTGGTCTTAGTTGAAGTTATTCGCCAAACTGGCTTTGGAGAAACTCGTGAAATTACATTACCATATGTAAAAACACGGAACGCGGAACTTTTGTACGTCTATGTGGATGGATGGCTGTGCTCTCAAGTCTGGGATTCACGCACCAGTTTCTCCTTGCAACAAAATTTTTTTTTTTTTTTATTAGTTTAGATTTTTTTTGGAAACACCTTTTGTTGCCTTTCGTTACCTATTGTTTGTTTCCACTGTTCGTTCAATCTTGAATCGAACTATTTTGAAATGTTCAAAGGTTATGATGAAATACTCGCATGGAGATTTTATAACAAGTATAGAA
Source organism: Caerostris extrusa (assembly GCA_021605095.1). Lineage (NCBI taxonomy): Eukaryota > Metazoa > Arthropoda > Arachnida > Araneae > Araneidae > Caerostris > Caerostris extrusa. The sequence goes on along the minus strand of BPLR01004793.1, from coordinate 181,646 downwards.
GCATCAAAAAAGGAAAAGGAAAGAATTTTTTTCTTAAAAAAGAAGAAAATCAGAATATTATTGCACGATATTAAACACTGCTTTAATGTCTCTTTTTTAAATTATGTATGTGCCCCACTCTTAGTTCAGTGGCAACGCTCGCCGCTGATGAGCATTAAGGCTCGTTCCCACCAAATCGAGAGACGTGAAGATTCAAGAGGCAAGTGACAAAATTTTTTTCGCCCCTTCACAGCGAAACGTCAGAAATAGCATTACGCCTAGTGAAAAACCGCTTCGAGTTGAAAGTTGGGCAACTCAAGCGGCGGACTGCAAACCGGTTTCAGGCGACCGCGGTGAGGCTAGTGATTGGTCAAATTTTTCGCTTGCATCTTCTCGCCTTGGTGAGCATGAGCCTTTAGGGCAGATGTTCAATCCTCTGGTGGCTTTGTTGTAGACACTGTTTCAAATGACGAGAAGACTCGATGGCGTTTGTGAGATATAATTTATCTGTGTAATTGCCAATTTTATATGAAATATATCTATATTAATATACAAAATATATAATTATTTTCTGAGGAAATGCTTTTAGAAATTGAACCAACCAGCGATGTAGCGCCAAATTCTAGTACGAAACGAACGGGAGATTTTGGCCTCAACATTCTGTGCCAACTTAAAAGGACTTTCGAAAACAACAAAAAGAACTTCTTAACCTATGGATTCATGTATAAATAAGGGAACTATTTCATGATACTTTACGTGTCAGTAGCCTGATGCCTTAAACATGTGATCTCTACAGATCCATTTCCTTTAATTATTTCAAAACCGCAGTAAAATAACTAAACACATCTGTCACCATTTTACGTTCTCTGTATTCATTTGATACCCGAACTGAAAAATTGAATGTGTAGAATCACCAAAAATGTTTTTTTTCTTTTTGATGTATTTGGCTAAGAGGGATGGATACTTCCAATTTCATGATCAAGTAACAATTACTCTGATAAAAAAAGGACAGCTAATATGGATGAGGATTTTGTAGAAAAACCTTCCCCTTTGATTTTTACAGCTTCTTTGAAATATTTGCAAAACATATCAAGGCAGTTGAAGTAGCATTATCAGAACCAATGATTGCAAAACAGATAAACATCCTCTACATAAAAAAAGTATCGTAGATTTTTCTTTTATATTTGACCTTTTCAAAGACATTGGCCACGTGTATAAGTTTAGTTTAAATAAAATAAAAGTTCTTCCAATTGAAAATAATCTGGAAATCTGTTGAAGAATACTTTGCTAAAAACATCTTTCAAAGAAAACAACGAACTCGTCGAATGTCAGTTCTGATAATATTTTATTCTACATACATTGATAAATTGTACTGTATTGGATGTATTTACTGTATTGTATTTCATTGTATGTACTGCATTATACTATTGTACTGTATTGTATTTCATTGTATGTACTGCATTATACTATTGTACTGTATTGTATTTCATTGTATGTACTGCATTATACTATTGTACTGTATTGGAGGTATTTACTGTATTGTATTTCATTGTATGTACTGCATTATACTATTGTACTGTATTGTGTATTTATTATTGTATTTCATTGTATGTACTGCATTATACTATTGTACTGTATTGTATAATGGCTGTACTGTTCTACTGTATTGTATGTTGACTGTACTGTTGTACTGTATTGTATATTGACTGTACTGTTGTACTGTATTGTATATTGACTGTGCTGTTGTACTGTATTGTATGTATTTACTGTACTATACTGTATTATTGTACTGTATTGTAGTATTTAAATAATGAAGATTATTATTAGGTACTTAAATAATATAAGACTGACTACATAAGCTGAGTGTGTATATCTTATTAGAGTCCGAACTAAGTAAGGTTGTTCCCAAAACCAAGAAAAATATCGAACCTATAGCTTCTGTGTCTAATGTGCCGAGGATGAGCATGACACATTCTAGGCTAGAGAAGGAAGGTGGATGCTACTACATGTGCTACTTTTTAAGGTTGTTCGTTTCAAATTGTGGTTGAGAAAAGGTGATGCAGTGTAGCTGGCTACCGTCGGAGTCAATGCTGGGTAATGCTGAATATATTACGTATCTCGGATTGTAGGAAGATCATAGATCATTTTGATATAAAAAAACAACAATAACAATATTCTACAATTCAAATATTCTAAAAAAAAATTGTGCAAGGTGAAATAACATTTTAGAGTTAAACACCACTTATCACTTATGTCGGCAATATATTATTGTATTTTTAAAATTTTTATAATTATTTTTCATACATATACATAGATATTATATAAACTATAAAAGCATAAGAAAGAGAAAGAAACACAAGAAAAGAGAGAGAGGGAGGATACAATAAGTACAATAATGCCATGAATTTATTAACACAATAAGTTTGTATAAAATAGCATTCACTATGCACAAATTCTTATGTTTCGAATCAAAATATGTTATGTATATATATATGCATGCTCGGTTGCATAATAAAAAAATCATTTTTAATTTGGGGAAATTGACATAGGAAAAAGTACAGGTTAAAAGTATAAACTACTGTATTAAGTGTAAACTACTACTACTACAAAGGAAAAATTATTCTGAATAACTATTTATAAAAAATAAAAAAAATTTGAAATAAACACAAAGCATATTGAAAAGATAACAGAAACCACACATTTCAACAATTTACTAATTTTAAAATTTAGCTTTTGTTTGCCATGTGTAAGCCTAGTGTGTCTTGAAAAGCAGGCAAGATAAAATGATATAGAATATTATCAATGTACCGTAATACTGTAAGGGTGTCGCGAATGCCAAGCAAAGGGATCTGAGTATCAAATTAAATGGTTTTGGGGAGGACAACAATCATATTAGTATCCCATCGCGGCCATGGACTTCTCCAGAATCTTCGCCTGGCATGGCCACTCAGTTCGAAGCAGAATTAGTTGCTAAAAACAATTCTATTCCACTCGGTGATAATCCAGATCGGTCGGTGGTCATAAGGAAGGGATAATCTTCGCAATGGGATCCTCACACTTTCCGCATTCCTGAGACGGTCACTTGCATCCTGGTTGCACATCGGATAGTTGATAATGACAAATCAGGGGCAGTGAGAGCCTGTCTGATGGTCACTCTGTGCTCAAGTTCTGTTTTCTCTCTAGGAAGACAGCTGATGATGACTCTTAGTGCTATATTCAAGCAAAATTCAATCATTCCTGACCAACGTCAAAAGGCTGCATTGCTCTAACCCAAGCTATGAGTGACACTTCCATTTGATCACCTTGCTGCCTTTAACACCTTATTGCTTGTTCTCTTACAAATGGTAATATATGTCCATACTGTAAGTGAGCTTGCACGTGATGCAATTTTTTTTACGATTTTCCCCCTGATGTATGCTGGGTACAACCTATCGAAGGGAAATTAGAGGAGGACATTGCCGTTCGGGACGACTTTCAAGGATAACTACCATGTATTTGGGACTTATCGTATAGGAGAAAGATGGGGAGGTATTGATACAGTCAAAATGAGTAGACGGAATCAAAATTAAAATGAAATTTATGCCATGAATTTATTGGATCTTTTACATACAATTCTTGGGCTTAGACGTGTTCACAGGTGCTCTATTGAGCATTAGATATGATTTATTTCTACATTGAATCGAAAGTTGCTTGGATATGAAATTTCGTTACAATCAGAATATTCTTTCTTAATGAGTCAGATTCTTTTGTGTTGGACACAAAAACAATACAATAACACAGTAATAAATTAAACAAATGTCATTTCATTATTAAACCCTCATAAATATAAATTTATGTGATAATATGAGCATTGTTAAAAAGGTGTCCTTTGTAAATGTAGAGGGTACCAGAAAAAGAGATAGATCTTCGTTAGACCTTTCCCCACCCCTGCGTAGAGGCAGATCTCAAGACATTAAAAATCAATCACTTGCTCACTATGACATCTGTTGGAGGAAGCTTGTTGAGACAGCCTTGGCTTGTAACAGACTGTAGTACAAGTAAAGAATAAGAAGGAGAATATATATAAATTTAGAAAATGTTTTTATAATATTTCAAACCCATACATTCACCCATTACAAAATAGGACCATCTTTTGCAAAAACTCTTACACATAAAAAGCTGCATAAATTTATCTCCCGAACATTAAGTCCTCACTTTCAATCATAGAAGTTGCCAGTTTAGCACTTTCCGTATTTACATCTCTGTAAAGATATTCAGAGACTTACATCGAGAATATTTATTACCATAACTCATTTACCCGTATCAACCCCCCAAGAAATAATCCCCACCCTCCCCTTTACCATCATTATTGCAGAATTGTGCACCGACATAGTGGGTAGCCACAAATGCCTTTATGTATGAATAATATCCAATAATAAGTTTAAAAATCGGAAAGAAAAAAAAGTAGTAGGGTCTAAAATCGTTTTTGTGGGAGGGACTAGAAGTGTATCTTATTACCAACAAAAGGCTGTGCCCCCCTAGTTCGTTTAGAGGCTACCCCTTTCGATAGAAGGGATGACGTATCACCCTCTTGGGATCCACGATGTCGTTTATCATGATGCATCCATCATCCAGACTGTTATTCGGAAATTGGCAGAGTTGAAAAGGTTGGAAGATCGCCCGCCGAAGAAAGGGATATTCTCACGGTTAGTTGTGTACAACGCACAGTATAAAGTATATCGTTACAACATTGGATGGTGTATATAGGCAAATAATCATTAATTGCTTTAAATAATTATTATTAATAATTATAATTTCTTTGTTAAATACTTAAATAATAAATAAATACAACAGGAAAAATATACGTAATTAATATTGACCTTAATATAATAATCAATAAATAATTTGAATAATTATTATTAACAATAATTTCTTTATTAATTAAATTATTTATTGGTTGTTAATTAATATAAACAATTGTTTTGTTTATTAATTTTATGCACAATGTAGTGCATAAATTAATAAATATAATCAACTGTATTGGTTTTATATTTAATTTTTCTCTGAAAAGAATAATAACTGAAATTATTAATAATAATAATTTCTTTATTAGTTAAATTATTTATGGGTTGTATAATATGAACAATTGTTTAACTTAATTAGTTGTTAATATGAACAATTTAGTTCTTAAAAAAAAGCCAAGAAAAAAGATAAATTAATAAGCATAATCAAATGTATTGGTTTTATATTTAATTTTTTTCTTTTTCTTTAAAAAGTAAACATCATGAAATACAATTGCTGAAATTTAATATTAATCTGAACTTTATTTAATGATAAAAACAAAACAAGGGTTTATATTAATTTAAAGCTATAAATATAATAATAAATAAATACCATAAGAAAATATGACTAACTTATATTTATCTTATTTTAGTAATCATTAAATACTATAAATAAGTAATAATAATAATAATAATTTCTTTATTAATTAAATTATTTATTGGTCGTTACTTAATATGAGCAATTGTTTAACTTAATTAATTGTTAATATGAACAATTTAATTCTTAAAAAAAAAAAAAAAAACGAAGAAAAAAGATAAATTAATAAATATAATCAAATGTATTAGTTTTATATTTAATTTTTTTTTCTTTAAAAAGTAAACATTTAAAATACAATTGCTGAAATTTAATATTAATCTGAATTTTTATTAAGTGACGAAAAAAAAAAAAAAAGTTTATATACTTATAGCTTATAGCTTTATATACTTTAATAATAAATAAATAATTTTGAAAAATTTTGCCTAATTTATATTTACCTTATTTTAATAATCATTAAATAATTAATAACAATTTCTTTATTAATTAAATTATTTATTGGTTGTTACTTAATATGAACAATTGTTTTGCTTGTTAACTTTATACACAATGCTACAGTGCATAAATTAATAAACATAATCAATTGTATTGTTTTATATTTAATTTTTTTTTTTTTTAAAAAGTAGACATTTTAAAAATACAATTGCTGAAATTTAATAATAACCTGAATTTTTATTAAGTGATAAAAGATATACAAGGGTTTATATTAATTTGAAGCCTTAAATACTTTAATAATAAATAAATACAATAAGAAAAACATGCCTAATTTATATTTACTTTATTTTAATAATCATTAAATACTTTAAATGGTTAATAATAATAATAATTTCTTTATTAATTAAATTATTTATTGGTTGTTACTTGATATGAACAAATTGTGTTATTTAAGTAAATTGCTCATTTTAACATCTAATTAAAGTCAAGAAAAAGATAAATTAATAAACATAATCAACTGTATTGTTTTATATTTAATTTTTTTTCTTAAAAAGTAGACATTTTAAAATACAATTGCTGAAATTTAATATTAACCGGAATTTTTATTAAGTGATAAAAGATAACAAGGGTCTATATTAATTTGTATAATTAAATAATAAATAAATGTAATAGGAAAAATAGGCCTAATTTATATTTACGTTTTTTTAATAATCATTAAATACTTTAAATAATTAATAATAATAATAATAATAAAATTATTTATTGGTTGTTACTTAATATGATCAATTTAGCTTTTAAAAAGTCCTCAAAAAGTATTGAGGGTTTTAAAAATATTAATAGTAAAAATGATGATTTAATTACAATTGCGAATTTCATTAATTAATGTATTTGGAAGTATAATCATTATAATCATTAATCATCACTATAATCATCAGTATTATTAAGACTTATGTTGTACATTTTTTAAATGTTTACGGTGATCATTTCGTCTTGGAATTAAGGCTTAATATTCCCGATACACACACAGACACAAGTACAGTAGAACCTGTTTGACGTCGAACCTCGATAAATCGAAAACCTCCACAACTCGAAAAAGCTTTTTGTTCCCTTCCCTTTTAAAAAGCCCCAAAACCACCATTACTGAAATTTCAACCCTATAAGTCGAAATAATTAGTCAATCCCTACAAGCCATTTTGGTATATATTTTCCCTCCGTAACTAGAAAAAAAAATAAAAAAAAAAAATTGGACCTCTGTATCTCGAACATTAACAATGTTTGATTTTTACAATCTTTTTACAACTCGATCATTTGAAACTAATTATCTCTATAGCTGGAAGAAAAATAAGTTACCGACTTTAAGGATTTGCCGACAATGGACGTCATTGCTTCTTAGAAAACAATGCATGAGTATATAGTAAATTTGAATAACCAATTCTAATGAAATAGCAACTCAGAAGAAAAGAATTTTCTGCGCTTTATAGCTTAGATAATGCTATAGATAATAACGATGGAATTGTCTAAAGCAAATAATAATAACAATAATAATAATAAATAAATAAATAATAATAACTGATTTTTTTAATACATAATATTTTTAATTTTAAGGTTGTTTCGAATTATTTTGATTTTTTATTGTAGTACATAATATAACTTTTAAGTTGCAAATAAACATGCTTATTACCTCTGTAACTTGAGTTTTTATTTATTTTACCTCTCTAACTCAAAATAAGTTAGAAAGAATCTAAACCTCTACAAGTTGAATATTTCCTTACAAAATCCGCCTAAGTCGAAATCCTCCATAAGTCGAAAACTCTATAACTCGAATTATTCGGCGTCTCCCTTGAAGTTCGACTTACAGAGGTTCTAGTGTATATCACAGTGAATACAAACTTTACCAGTGTGACTGTGTATTTTCAGTTCCAATAGTAAAAGGATAAATATTATAAGATATATTTGATAGGCTTCTTAAATAAGGAGATGAGAATTGAAGGTAAAAAAAAAAAAAGGGTAGGGGGTGATCGAAAAGAAAAATAAATAAAGACAGGAACAACACAGAGAAGAATAGAGACGAAAAAGAAAAAAAACACTCTATAGTAGTCCATAGGTTACAAGGAAATATTGCAGAGACGTTGTTTGTACTTAGTGTGCTTCATACAACAGAAATAAGAAAACAGCAGACAAAAAAAAAAAAAAAAAAAAAAAGGAATAAAAATATCTTATGAAAGAAAAAAGAAAAGATAGAAGCTAACCAAAGATAGCGTTAGAAAAAGAAAAGAGATAGAACAAAGAAAAATAAAAAATATAAAAAATAATAAAAAAAAAGAGTATAATAAAAACTGGTGGAAGAGTGAGTGAGAGCTGGGGACATAAGTGAACGAAGAGAAGAGAAAAAAAATGGTAATAAATGGCGAAAAAATCTCTTGGAGAGCATTCCATGTCTCTTTTACTTTGCTTGGGTTGCCTGAATAGGATGCCAATGGCCATCGCCAAACTCTCAGTGATTCCTCATGCCAGTGCCCTTTGAAGTGTTGTATATTTGCAATTTTTTTTCTTTCGATTTTAACTAAAAATATCAACAACATGTAATGGGCTGAATTAGCGATTTTTTTTGGATGACTTAAGAATTTATGGTACAGTTGAAATTTCATCAATAATGGACTGATCGACAAAGACATTCTTGCAAAGACAAATGCAAAAACAAATTGAGAAACCACTGTGGTTAGTATTCATGTTGGTAAAAATAGATAAATCATTGTTCACTGTGAATTGTCATTTCCTGTGTGATTGTTATTGACATCAATGACTGATTTAATGGAAAACAATTGTTTTTAATTCGGGCACTGATTTACAGTGTTGAGTTTGGACTGCCAGATTCGTAAGAAATTCCAAAATATTATTGTACGACGTACTCTTGCACATTCCAAAACCAAACCACGGAATTCATCACATAGCACTATCGAGACATTGGAAAATCAAACAAAATCATTCGGTTGACTACTTCTGATCACTGCTTATGATTCATCCGTGAAGAACTCTACGCATGAGTTGAGTTCCATTCTACCTCACCAGGTCAGTTCACTCAATATGTTGGTCATTGAAGTGATGTTTACTTGACGGAGCCGCGATGAGTGATTACACAAATAACTGGACGCAAATTGCTTAAAAATCAGTTCATGTGTAAGGTGAGAAACATTTGCCCCGAACTTCTATCAGAGGATGACTCAACTATGATTGTCTGGCTCTTCATGGTCTAGATACAGAAATTGTTGTTGTTACACTAACAAAGTCTTCATGGCTTTATATAATTAATTCATGTTCTAGTTGACTTCCATTTGCATCTCGCACGATGTACTACTGTGTCCAAAAAGTAAGATCAATTTTCAATTTAAAATTCCCGGGGCTCATGGAATTACAATTTTTTTTTTTTTTTTTTAGATTGCTGGCACTGTCCTTGACATCTGTGTGAAATCTGATGTCAAAATATTCGTTAATGTTTTGAGTTACGCTTGGCTTTGTGAGACTCCAAAAGTGATTCCGGTGATTTTTGAAATGTCTGAATTAATTGAGCAAAGAACTTGCATTCAAATTTTGTTTCCAGAAACGTCGTAGAATGTTGCAGAAGGCATTCGGTAGGCATTCCTATATCGGAAATAAATGTTTAGAAGTGGTATAAACAGTTCAAAGAAGGCAGAGAACGCGTTGAAGACGAAGAATCCTCTGGTCGACCATCAACCTCAACGGACGTAGATCACGTCCAAAAAAATTAAACATTTGTTGCTTGCAAACCGTTGATTTACAATTAGAGATCATGCTGATGATCTGTCAATTCCATTTTGGGCCTCAAACGCGTCAAATCTCGATTGGTACCGAAAACACTGAATGCGCCAGCTCACACTGCATTGATTCTTCGTGGCTTATTCGCCAAAAATGAAACCCATATCTTTCCACAACCACCGTATTTACAGCGTGCGATTTCTGGCTATTCCCTAAACTTAAAAAACCAATCCGCGGACGCCGTTTTGAGTCGATTGCTGTTTGAAGGCCATCCTTGCCGATGACTTTTTAGCATGCATTGAGGATTGGAAAAAAGTTGGCCTAAGTGCATTGTGTAAGGAGGGGAATTACTTTGAAGGCGATGAAATACATTTGGAAGAATAAATAAAGAGTTTTTGAAAAAAATAATGGGTCTTACTTTTCGGTCACAGTAGTATGTACAAAACCCTTTGCAACGCATTATGTTTAAATTATATCAAAAGACAGAATGTTTTGAAAAAGATTGTTATACATATCGTATAATTGAAATATTTTTAATTTTAATAATTAATTTAAGCGCCTTGCATGCATTGATAGTCAGGATAGCTGATGGGATTTTCGAGTGCGACAAGAAGATACTGTGCAGTTACGCTTAAAATTCATTCTAGAAGACAATGCCCTCCATTCATTCTCGTACCACAGGTTCTGTAGGCTATCCGTAGTATACATCAATGAAACACCAAGACCACAGATGTTCAATAATAAATATAATAATTATTTTACCATGTATTTCAAGACGATAGTGAGTTTTTCTACAAAAAATTTATCTTAAGATCTATACCCGTATATAAGTTGAAATAAAAAATATGACATTTTCTTTTTGTGAAAAGGTTGTATTTAAAATACACAAAAAAGAATTAATAACCTTTAAAAAAAAATTTCGTTTAAAAATTATTACAAATTTAGTATATCTAAGAAGCAAATTGGGGGCCTGAATGGCCGAGTGGCTAGCGCTCTGGCGCTCGATACCACAGGTTTCGTGTCCGAGTTCCCGCGGTGCGGTGATTGTTTGTAGTACTTAATCTTAATTTCTTTATTTTATTTTATTTTATTTTATATTAAACTTTGTTTAACCTTAACCTTTTATTTTTGGGCATTGTCAACGGACTCCTAATTGTACCGATAGCTTTAGCTTTTTCGATCTCCTGCTTTAATTGCTAGCAAGCAGGAGGTGTTTTTCTTAACTTTAAACCCTTTGTTTATCCTTTTCATTTTATTCATTTATCTTAAGCAACCCCATTTTGTGCTAATGTTTAAACTAAATTAAGATGTGGAGGTATTGTGGTTCTTAAAACCACCTAGGAACTCCGTAACCGGTACGCCCGTTGCCCGTTGCCCGAATGTTTGTAGTGGTTCGGAATCTACGTCCCAGTCTAACATGACTGTTGGGCGTAGGGCTGACAACTCTACCTCGTAAAAAGAAGATATCTCCTGTCTCGAAATCTGCCAGTAGGCAGATGGCCTTTGCCCATCATTGGGGCTGTTGCGGCAATCATGACGATTATGAAGCAAATTATTATATTGAAATCAAAATTTAATTTTTATATTAGCATAATGAAGTTAAAGTATACTAAACTAATTTGCGTGATGAAAATCTCATTGGGTCCCATCAATGAATTTAAAAGATTATTCTGGCTTACATAAATTTATCAATGCAAAATTTCTGTACAGATCTATGTGAAATCTATTCTATTCTGAATTAAAGTAACCTTTTTGTTTAATTAATTTCAATTCTAGTTTTTTTTTTATCAATGGTAAAAAAAGAAGATTAAAAAGTAATTTTCCTCTTTCCATTGTTATTTTTAATGCTCCAATTATTTACGGTATTCTATTATTTTATTTCCGCCGGCACTTTTAACCGAGTGCAAATGTAGCTAACCTCAGAATAAACTTAAGGCCTAATTTTTAAATATAGTTCTTTTAAATATTATTTATTCATTATTTAAGTTCACAGAAAATAATTTAGCATATTTTTTATTAAAAATAAATATTCCACAGCAAAATAGCATTTATGAAACTAATTTCATTAAAATGATTTTTTTTTTTTAAAAATATTATTCTCATTCTCTACTTATATAATAGGATGTCAACTGTAAAGAGAAAAAATTTTTTTTTCTTTAAGTTGAATTTTATATTTGTTTTATTATAAACATGTAGAAAAAGACAGGAAAATAGCTATACAACTAGCCCTGAAACATATTGCTTGCCGAAATTCTCATTAATATATTAATATCACTAATAAACATAAATGATCCTTGTAAACTTTTAGCCGGTACCAACTTCTGGCAACCAATTGATATCTTTAATAATAAATACTGCTAATTTTTTATTAATATAAAATAACTAATTTTTATATCTATATAGTAATCCGAGTTTTAATTATTTTTTTATGAATTACTTATTAAAATTCCTGGATTTTATATACACGGAAAGTTATAATTAAAAGGAGACTACATATATAATAAAGAATTATTCGTCTTAATATAGATCTAATTCTGGCAACCAACAACACACTTACCAATACATACATGTACACAACACAATTTCCCAGCACTAGTCCCTGATGGTCCAGCCCTATGCTCACCGCACTTTATTAATTAGACCAGACGCTTGGTGGCAGATTAACTAGCTCTCTGGAACTCGGTATCGCAGGTAATGGGTTCGAGTCCCGGTGGTGCCATGGATGTGCGTAGTGGTTTGGAATTCTCTTTAATTCATAGATTATGGTCTAATATGACTGTAGAGCGTCACAGAGCCCAATCAGACTTCTCATCCACATCATTCCCAAACTGTAAGGGGCAACTCAGCTCTAGGCATAATGATATGATGTGGTGTAGTCTTATTAGACCGGGACCTACGGTTTAAAGTGGATTCTGAACCACTAAAAACATACATGACACTGCCGGGACTCATACCAGAAATCTGTGGCACCGAGTACCAGAACGTGCAAATGTTCATTATATATATATGGTATATATATATAATATACATGAAGGACGCAACACATGAACGTAAGAACCAAATGAGAACAAATGGCAACACCGAAATGAAAAGACGACTATTATACATGCTAAAAGCTACTATCGGTATTTGTTACACATAAATTGCTTGATAAAATTATAATAGCATAATTCTGCGTTACCTCATATTCAAATCTAAATAATTCATATTCAATCAGAAAAAAATAGGAAGAAATTATTCAAGATTTGAAATGCGCATGTGGTGCAGCAATGAAACTAAAGATAATTTAATAATCATAAAGACATAAAGATCAAATTGTGGAACATCAAAATCGTAATATATATATATATAAATTTTTTATGCACCACAAAGACATTCATTGTCAAATACGTCAACTGTATGTCAAACATCCAAGCCTGATTATAAAGCTAATAAGATATCAATCAACCTTCTGTCTAATGCAGTACATGCGAGCCTGTCCAATTATCTTCTAAAATTCCACTCAGTTTGGCAACCGATTTTGGGGAAATCCAGTTTCAGTCTTCGTTCTAAATCCCGCGAATGGCGAAATGTCGCCAAAAGTGACCATCTCTCTGGGATGGAAGAAGACTGTCAACTGAGAGTGAATCTGTCACTGGGAAACACAACCATTGTCACATGACATATGTAGAGCCTCTCCTTTCTTGGTCCCATTCACTACACTTCAGAGCGTAGAGTAGTTATTCTTGCTCTATGCTTCAGACGATATTTTTCTATGTCTTCCACCCCACTGACGTAATTGTAGATAGTTATCTAACGAGGGGGCGAAATATGTGTGAGAAAGTTGCCACATCAGAAATTTCTCGGGTTTCTGTTGTAAAACTGTATTTAAAAGTGTAATGCATTAGATTTCTGGATGGCATCTTTCTTTTATTTGAATTCCTTCTATTAACTCACATTCTCCATATATATATCTTGTTCAAATTTTCAATCGTTCACAAAATACTTTTTATTCATCCCCTCAAGTTCAAATACATTTTTTTTTTTTTTGAACTTGTAGTGGATGACACTGGATGTTAATACAGTTTTTCAAATATTCATTCATTCATTAAATTTAATTAATTAATTTTAGTTTTTTAGATTTAAGTTGCATATATCTACCAATAGATGGTGCAAGATAAACTTAAAAAATGAATGAAAATTATTTATGAAGGACTTTCTGCAATAGAGTGGAAAAAAAAAGTTGAACTGACTTCAAAATAATTTTTTTTTTTTTTTATATTACTTGTTTGAATGCAAGTGGTTGTTAATTCATGCTGTTAAAGTAAATTGTATCGTATGCGTGGTAAATTAAGTTAGTTTAATCAATTAGTTTTTAGTTAAATAGTTTTACATTACAAAATATAAGTTTGAAAAATAATGATGGATAAAATAAAATAAATAAAGTAAAAATAGACTAAGAAACTCAATACACATTTTTCGGTGATAAATTAAACTAATTAATTAATTAAATAATTTTAAATTAATTAATTTTAGACTAAGTCCATGAACCCGTGCGGTCTCATGGAAGGAGGGAAGGGAGCAGCTTCTGTTGTGATGGAGCACCCGTAGGTAGAAGTCTCACTTGCATATCGTATCTGACTTGGCGTACTTTGAGTATCGTATGAAAGAAAACCAGGAAACTCCCACCAGGTAGTCCGATTCACGAGACCAGATGCTGAACATCTCAAATGCCACCGGGACTTCTCATTTTTTGAAACAGTGTCCACAACAAACTGCCAGCGGATTGAACCTCAGTCTAACTGTTTGAAGGGCCTGATGGCCGAGTGGCTAGAGCTCTGGCGCTCGATACCACATGTTTCCGGTTCGAATCCCGGCTGTACCATGGATGTCTGTAGTGGTTCGGAATCCACTTTAAGCTTTAAGCTGTAGATCCGGGTGTCATATACTATAGCCGTAGAATGTCACAGAGCCCAATCAGACTTATCACTCACATCATTCCCAAATTGTATAGGGACTACTCAACTCTAAGTACAGTTATGTGGTATGGTGTGGTGGAGTAGTAGTTGTTCAACTGCTCACCAGTGGCGCACGTTGCCACTGAGCCACGAATCGGGCTTAATTTAACATTGATTAATCATAAAGGTCCACATTAAAGATGCATGCAGAAATTATATGATAACATATAAGAATATAGTTTATTAATTACAATATAATGATGGTAAATATGATTTTGGTGAATATTTTATAGAAAACTTTTAATGTAATTAATAATATCAGTGGAAAAAGTGTTTAATCGCTTTTAATTCTTAATTTGAAGAAGAAAATCTTTACAAGATATTAAAAACATTTCATATTCAACTTTTCATCTTGTACCAACAAAAGAAATTTTTTTTATAATTTATCATTTCTTGTGTGGAAATATATTTTAAGGGCTGTTCTTGGAGGTGTTAGGGAAAATGATTGTTCTAGACGACGGTACAACGCAGAATTTTATAAATGCTATAAAGACCCAGATATTATAAAAGTTATTAAGATCGATAGATTAAACTATGCTGCTCATATATTTAGAATGAATGATTTAAACCCAGTAAAAAAGCTCGTTTTGGCAAAGCCACAGGAACAAAAAGAAGAAGAGGACGACCCAAATTGCGATGTATAGACACAGTTGAAACATAGTTTGCTGTATTAAAGGTTAAGAATTGTAGGTATGGTTTGGTTTGTCGTTCTACGGTCATCTGGTGCACAGTTTAGGCTGAATATATCAGTACCTGCAGTTTAACGGGGATTCCGAACCACCAGCAAACATCCATGCTACCGCCAGGATTCGAACCTGAAGCCTTGGTACCAATTGGCAGATCGCTAGACAGTTGATCATCAGGTTGTCTAAGAATTGGAGGATCATTGTCACCCAGAGGAATGCATTGAAATCACTTCAAAGGAAAGCCTTGGCCCACCCTGGGCTGTCGTGCTATTCATGATGATGATGTGAATAACAGCTTACAGAAATATATTAATGTTGGATTTTATTTGTCATAACTTTTTTTGTAACATTATGTAAAACTAGAATAAGAAACTAAATATTAATCACACAAATAAATTTCGTTTGAAAACAGATGTATTGCATTTTTTTTTTTTTAATACTAGCATAAAAGAATTTCTATAAATATAGAATCAGATATTTTTTAAAGAAAGCAATTCATATACATAATGTTTCACCAAAAAACATCTGAAACATTTATGCCAAATTCGTTAGGATATTTAACTGAAACATAAAAATCTAAACAAGAGAAACCTCATTGCTTTTCCTGATTTTAAAAGTTTTAAATAAGAGCTTTTTTTTTTTTTTTTTTTTTAATTTCATTTTCAGTATGTATAAAAGTTTCAACACTTTTCCAAAATATGAAAAATTTATTTAAATAACTTTCATAATTGACCTGGAATTCTAAAGTTTCCAATTATTTTACCATTTTTTCATCAATTTATGCTTAAAATAGAAATGCAGATTATTTAAAAATTACACCATAAACTGTGGGCAATAATTTATTTATTCATTTATTTTCTGTATTTTTGAACAACAGTTTATAAAATCGAAATTGAAGAGCTCAAAATATTTCAAACATTTGATTGTTTTTCTAAAAATTTCTATTTATTGTACTTTTTGGTATTTAAAAATAAAACAACAAATACTGTAAACAAATTTTAATTCCTCACCATAAGCACTTTGTTTTTCAAGATTTCGCTTTTATTTATTATTTACAAGGTTTCTCTGTTAAGAATACTTTCAAAATATTTTTGTAACGTAAATATTTTGAATTGCGATTTCAAATATTCTGAACCAAATAACCTTTATATTTTGAGGAGATTTTTCTAAACCAAATTGTTTATGAAGTTTTAAAACCGTTTATAGAAAACATTTTTTTTTTTTTTTTTTACATTTATTTTTAAAATTCTTTTGTTCTACTGTTCTAGAAAAGTAGTACATTTCAGTTTAGAGAAAAACCTTTTGAATGATTTAATGCTTGTTTTATATGAATATATATATAGATAGATAAATAGAACACAAAATAATATATATTCTAAAGAATATGATGTTTCAACAGTGGGATTAAAACGTCGTTTACAGAATTCTTGTTTTTTAAAGCAGGTATAACGATACAAAAATATAAACACAACAAAATGTTTACTTACTATGTTGAGAACTTATATTTTTATAAATATTCAAATAAATGGTTTTAAGATGCAAATGTAGAACAATCGTGTCTGAATAGAAGGATTTCGGTTCGAAATTTTATAAACAAAGCCAAATCAAAAAATTTTATGTCCATGAAAATTGAATATATATATATAATTATTTCAAAATATATCTGAACTGCACAATCAAAATGAATTTTGTGAAATAATAATTTCCTTGCATTACTAAATCAATACCAAATAAAGAGATTCAAAGCCATCAAGTGTTTAAACTAATTCGCCATGTTCATTGGCGCAACAGCCCCATGGTGGGCCAAGGCCATCTGCCAACTGGCTACGTTAAACTTAAGTCCCTGTCTAATTAGCCGAAAGCGTGCACAAAATGACCGTAGAGCGACAAACCATGGTGGGCCAAGCCCGTCAGACTACTGGCAAGATTTCGAGACAGATGTTTTCTTTTTACTGGATATAGGCTCAACAGTCATATTAGACCGGGATCTACAGTTTCAAGTTTATCCCAAACCACTACAAACATCCATGGCACAAAGCGCCAGAACGGTAGTCACTCGGCCTTTAACTAATTGTTCTTAACTAATCTTTACCTTTATTAATTAATCAACTAAAATTGTTCTTTTTCAACACAACCTGATTGTGATAATTTTAAGAGGAAATCAGTAGAAATTATTGATTTATTATTTATTATTTATGTTTTTATTTTTGTTAAGCAATTTAAGAACTTTTATTATCAACTTAAAGGATTTTATAGCAAAATTTCTTTATGTCCAAGTTCTTTAGTCACGCAAATATTACGAACTGCATTCAGTTAATTGCATTGTTTTAATTAAATATGCAAAAGTTAAATTTAGAGAAACAATGAAACGGTTTAAATAACTTCCTCCAGTTTTTAAAGAAAAGCTATAAGCTTATAAGCTTTTAAATCTTATCATTTATAGTAGTATAATTAAGTTCTCCTTTTTACCTATTTCCATTTATATTACACGCAATTTTTCTTTTAATTTTAATTTGTACTATAATAATCTCTTCATTCTTAAGAAATCTTATCTAGTTTTTTTGTTGTTAGCATTAGAAAATAATAGTTTCTATGCTTAGAATTAGTTTTGTAATAATAATAATACTTTATAATAATTGGGTTGGTTTTACTTAAAATTACCATTGTCAAAGTTTGTCTATGCATTTTATGTTTCAAATAAATTTTAAAATTATAGTTTATTGCAAATTCTAAGGAATTGTATCAAAGATTATTGAAAAATCTGTACTATTTTTTAATCTATAAAACTCATTCAGCAATTAGTTATTGGAATAATCTCCAAAATTAATTAGAATCTTGTATGAAATAAAAAAATTATGATAAAATTATAAAATTCATATTATTAATATATTTGCATCAAAAAACAGATTTTCCATGCCAACAATAACATTTTTGTTCGAATTAAAATTTTTCCTTATTATCTTTTTTTTTTTTTGAACTGGTATACCATTGTAATACCATAACTGGTATACCATTTTAAAAATGACTCACAGAATGTGATGCAAACTTTTACAATAGATAGCTGTAAATACTAATAATAACAATTTTAACGGAAGAAAATATCTTTTCTTCTTTTAAAAAAAAAAAGGATAAACGATAATCACCTGGTATATGTTAATATGAATAATTAAAGATTTTAAAAAATAAATGAAATGAAAAATTTGAAAGATTGCCATTAGAATCAATAACAATGCTTACTTGGTATAATATACGCTAAATAAATTAAAAAAATTATCCGAAGAAGCCAAAGAGTTTTGTATACAAAATTCTTTTGAGCCTGCCTGTAAATCACCATGTTTTGAAGCCAAAAATTATTGAACGACTGAACATCAAAAATATTAATGCTGGGCACCCAGATGGTGTGTACAAGAGGAGAAATACCAATTCTAAATACGGGTTAAGAATATATTATACAATTTATAAGAGAATTGGTTTGAGATGGTCAAATGGAAAGATGGATCAACATTTGGATCGGAGTGATGCCGCCATTTGTTGATTTAGTTTGGAATTGTTGAACATGATCGTCAATGAACATGAATGGATCGATCAAGATTCGATTCGATCAATTCAATCAAGACATGGTGTTTCAAGATGGACATGGTCGAATTTGGAATACAAAAATATCACATAGTAGAAAGCCAGCCAATCTGAAGTCGAGTGTATAGGCTGGCATTCTACGTCATGAGATTTTAAAATCCAGGAATATATACTTTTAGAGATGACAAAACAGGAAGACTTAGTCATTGCCACAGCATATAATTCATTATTTCCTATATAATCTTTGAGTTCACCTACACCTTGTATATAGGTACGTGTGTAGTATAAGAATAATGCCGTCAACTAAGGAGAATGTGTAACTGGAATTATTCAAATAGAGAAAACTGCATTTTGATATCAAAGGATCGCTCTACATTTATATAGAAATGACGACGACATTTGATAATATTATCAGAAATGTTTGAGTGTGAAAAATGCAACAGTTGACCAAGAGAGACAACAGAACGAAAAAATATGACGATTGCAATTTTTGGTCTCATAGCACTTGTTACATCATTATCAACAATCAACAGGATAACTGTAACGGTAACCCTAATAACTATCAAATGTGGAAAGAACATCATTAACCACATGGAAACGTGTAACCCGAACATCATTAAGGAGTTCCGTTACATCGAAGGATTATTTAGAGAACGGCACCTACTGCGCCAACTACATAATTGCTGCAACAATAAGCACATTTACTGTAATGCCGTGTTCCTGGAATTTTACCTAGAATCTCACTGGCTGGAATAGAATTATTTTTTAACAATTGATTCCGAGGATAGACACAGACGTCTCGGTCGGTGGTGGGATACTGATTGCTCGCCAAATAGTCCAACAAGTGGGAATTATGCTTTGAGTTATCACTTCATTTAATAGCGAGATCTTTTTGATTGTCATCCGATATTGTCCGTCATTTTGATACCTTTATAACAAGTCATCGGCGATATTTGAAGCATAATTGTATTGCCCTTTCTTTTAAGAATTATTGTATTACCCTTCTTTCAACAAGATAATATCTTATCGCACACTGCAATTATTTCGAATGATTGTCTTTGTCAACTTTCCTGGTCAGATCGCCAGATATCTCTCGCAAACAGAGAACTTTTGATGTGTGACAACCAGGTGCTTCTGACCATCCTAGGTTTCGCCGATCTAATTCGATAAAATGGAGATGTCGGCAAAAAAGAAAACCCTACAAGGGGGCATTCACGAGTTCTACCAAAACAGATAACAACTTGCATAAGGGTCATAGATGGGCCATCTTCTATAGATTGGTTTATTATATATTGCTGTATCTACCGAGTAAAACAATTAATTCCTTTGAAATTTCAATCGTCCCTTTTTTTTGAATTTATATTATCTATTGATTTTCATTCCTTTCAAGATTTTTTGTTTGGTGACTAGATTTTTTTATTATTTTTGCAAAAATTGTGGATTAGGTTGTGCAGACAGCTTGAATTTATTTATTTGTATTATGAATATCTAATTTATTCTGGTTTGGAAAATATTAAATATATATATACCCCGGATTTTTAAAAAAAGAAAGTTTAATAATAATTTAATTAGTAAAATAATAAATGCATAATGCTATCAAATTCTACAAAAATGGATAAATTTAGATAAATTATATGATATTAGCGAGGGAATTTAGAGTATGCGAGATATATGACATATAAATAAAATAAGTTTATAAATAAGATATATAAAATATATCTCATTTATATATAAATAAATATATTATGTACATCTATATATGATTTAAATATAAATAATCAGTACATAAAATACCTATAGATTGCATATAAATGATTTTTATCATCATACATTAGCGCAATCATAAAATTAAAAAATAAAAAGCTGCAATTTTAACAGCTTTGTTAATTGTTAATTTTTCAAGCACGAATCAATGAACTACTTTTGTGAGTCGTAGTCACAAATGTGTTTATGTCACAATGAATTTTTTTTTGATGCAGTCACAACTGTTCATTAACATAAAAATATCTTTAATAAACTGTATTTTAAGAGAATTGCAAAGTATAAATCAATGAGAGACGAATCTGATATCAATCACCCTCTTCAACTATAATTTTCACTCTCTAATTTAAGAGATTTAACTTTTAGAATTTGCCACTTGTCTGATGTAAAATGTTAATACTCAACTCAATAATAATGTAGGAACTAACAGACAGAAAGAGGGAAGTTTGATTTCACTGGTGGGGCTCGTTGCAGGCATTGTTTTTGGCGATTTTGACACCATGCAAAAACATCTTGCATTGACAATCAGGCTACATGAACTGAATTTTTCTGATTTCCAGTCATGTGACATGCGAATGTGGTGTAAATATCACTAAAATTCTTACTGAAAGGACTGCTAAACCTTCTTCACCCTACAGGTGGGCTGTTAGAGGTAAACTAAAGTGGAACTCCCTATTAGTGGGCTGTTAGAGGTAAACATAAGTGGAACTCACCTATTAGTGGGCTGTTAGAGGTAAACATAAGTGGAACTCACCTATTAGTGGGCTGTTAGAGGTAAACATAAGTGGAACTCACCTATTAGTGGGCTGTTAGAGGTAAACATAATGGAAACTCACCTATTAGTGGGCTGTTAGAGGGAAAACATAAGTGGAACTCCCCCTATTAGTGGGCTGTTAGAGGTAAACATAAGTGGAACTCACCTATTAGTGGGCTGCTAGAGGTAAAACATAAGTGGAACTCACCTATTAGTGGGCTGTTAGAGGTAAACATAATGGAAACTCACCTATTAATTGGGCTGTTAGAGGTAAACATAAGTGGAACTCACCTATTAGTGGGCTGTTAGAGGTAAACATAATGGAACTCACCTATTAGTGGGCTGTTAGAGGTAAACATAATAGGAACTCGCTTATTAGTGGGCTGTTAACATAAGTGGAACATGAGAACCTGTAGATAAAAAAAAAAAAAGGGAACCAATCAATTTGCTGACTAAACATGTTTAATGTTAACATAAAGCTTGTATAAAAATTTGTATTCCAATAACAGAAATCTAAATAAGAGTTTTAGACATAAAATACTAATGAAATGCTGGGAAGATAAAGCATTGATAAAACGGAGAAATTTACAGTGATGATTGCAACTATTACATGAGTTTCTGTTAAATTTACAGTTAAAAAAACATCTTTAATCAACAATATAGATATTTAAGTAATTCCAATGCCTCATTTATCTGACAAAAAACTATGAAGAACATGTTACTTTTTTTCGTTTTCGTTTGAACAAATTTTTGAACTCTTTCTTTCTTTATTTTTCAAAATGTTGAAATAGTCAAATAAATTTAAAAAGCTTTCCAAGAACCAAGATGGGTAATTTTTAGCGTAGTGAAAAAGCATTTTTTTTTCTTTTGCTGCTAAATCTTATTTATATCCTATTGAACTGTGAAAGCAACCCTGCAAAAGTAGACTTCTGCACCTTTCCGAGACTTGAATGGCAACATTTCGTTGCATGTGACAGAACTAAGACTTCCTGTTCTTAGGGAGCTTAACTTTTGAACCTCCCATATCAACAACGATGCATGTTCTAGACATCCCAGAGAAGATAAGGGATGCACTTTTTGGGGGGTTGTAGAGATAAGAAAGAGTCAGCCGGAATCTATCTCTCGATGTCCCTTTTTTTATGGGGAAGTTGGAAAACTGGGGGTGGAAGAGATCCTCCCCTCTAGCGGCAAGAGATGTCACTTTTTGGGGGAAACATCAACTGGGAATCTTGCAGAAGGTTTGACATACCTGAGGAACATATGATTAAAAATGGAATATGTCTCAAGCAAATTACGTTTTGGATCAATATGATTTAACTGTTTGGATATAAATAACATTAAAATTTTTAAAACACTTCTTTGTTTTATAAAGAAGATGGTTATATTTATATAGAAGGTGGAATAATTATGGTGGTTATATTTATGATTGTGACAATAAAACGTAAAACAAATAAGCTTTTTAAAAAACAGTGGAAAAAAAGTTGAATGATAGAAATTATTAGTAGTGCACAACAGAAAACCCCCAGCAAAATCCATATTTTAATTAACAAAGAAATACTTTCTGAACCACCAATGAAAAAATTACACTTTTTCAAAGGTGTTTTAATTATTATGTAAAAACAATTATTAGTAATAATAATTGTTTTTTACATAATAATTAAACAGCAAATCAATATACCATTTCATATTTTCCATGTTATGTTTCAGTTTGTTAAAAAAATATTTTATCCGATATCTATTTACAACTAACATGACTATAATAAAATAAAATGCGAGAAAACAATATGATATTTTTCGAGATTTATAAAAATTGATAGGAATACTTTGCAGATATAATTTATTTTACTAAGATGCTTCAGATAAAAGTAATTAAAAGTTCAAATTTTATATAAGGACATGTTCGTATTTTTAAGGATATGGTAACTATTTTTCAATCTTAATTAATCAACAAAAAATTCTTCAGCTTATAAAATTAATTGCAAAATTGAATATTTTGAAATGTGCTATTTTTCTTGGAATTCAGCTAATAATGTATGAACTATTTCAATAGTTAATAGCTGTGTTTAAAGTCAACTGTAAGATAAAAGCATAATAAGTGCAATTATGTGTTGATTCATCTCAATCATCACCATTAACAACATTTTTAAGATCCTGAAGATCGCAGAATATATGAACAATTTGATCTGCCGCTAACGTTGATTTTCTTATTGAATTTGAATTTATACCATATCATACTGAATTATCGATACTCGTTTGATAATTAAAATTAAGTCAATGTAAAGGTGGAAGTAAGAGCACTTTATCCATAAAGGCTTTTATTCTATAATATTTTAATTAGAAAAGTAGAAATAAAAAATCAAAGAAAAAAAAAAATCAAGCATCATCTTGCACGGTTTAAAGTCACAAATTTTTAAAGTTATTTTTATGCTTTGCCATTTCAAAATATTCCTTTCCTTCAAATTGTCTTTTTTTTTTTTTATGTAAATTTTCGTCGTTTGCTAGCCAGCAGGAATAAAGCCTATATGGCTTAGATTTCCTTTCACCCCAATCTCAAAATCAAGCATCATTGTGCATGGTTAAAAGACATTTTTAAAGTTATTTTAATTTTCTGACTTTTTAAAAATATTATTTCTTGATTTCAAATTGTCCTTTTATGTAGGTTTTCGTCATTTGCTAGCCAACTGGAATAAAGTCGTTACAGCTCAGATTCTCCTTTATTCCAATCTCAAAATCAAGCAAGTCTCAAATGAATCATCATCGTATATGGTATAAAGTCAAAAATTATTTTTAAGTTATTTTTATCTTCTGCCATTTCAGAATATTATTCCTTGCTTTCAAATTGTCTTTTTTTATGTAGATTTCGTCATTTGCTAGCCAACGGGAATAAAGCTATTATGGCTCAGATTCGCCTTGATTCCAATCTCAAAATCAAGCAGGTTTCAAATCAACGATCATCCTGCATGGTTTAATGTCAAAAACTTATAAAATTATTTTTATCTTTTGGCATTCAAAATATTATTCCTTTGCCTTCAAATTGTTTTTTTTTTTTTTTTTATGTAGATTTTCGTCATTTGCTAGCCAACGGGAATAAAGTCTCCATGAATCAGATACCTTTTCATCTCAATTTCCAAAATCCAGCATGTCTCAAATCAAGCATCATCGTGCACGGTTAAAAGTAAAAAAAAATTTGTGAAGTTACTTTTTTTTATCTCCTGCCATTTAAAAATATTATTCCTTGCCTTCAAACTGTCTTTTTTGTAGATAGCCATCATTTGCTAGCCACAGCCTTTATAGCTCAGATTCCCCTCCAACCCAATCTTCAATGTTGACTTTTTACCAAAGTACAAGATCTTTCTCACCGAGGAATGCCAGCTCACTTTCTTCCACACCTAATTCTCCCTCTCGGCCTTTTTTTTTTTTAAGATGCTATGACCCCCATTCTGTTCCAGAAATGAGAGGTGCAAAGAAGTTGACACATTGCTTGCGTTTCCGCCGCATGCTGAGACATATTTATGCAACACTCTTGTGGCTGCCCCACCATGTGGCGATGGGTATCAAATTCCCCCATGAGCTCCATATAGGATTTCCTTCGATAATGGGTACGATAATTGTCGAAGAAAAAAAAACTGGAGAGAGAGACAGAGAAAGAAAGAGTGCCGTGCAAAATGTCTGACGTTATTTCCAGAAATGGGAAAGGGAAGAAGGCATATCGTTGATGGATGAATGCGTCTGAAAACGTTCGGAGATGGCAAAAACGTTTACTGGTCCGTGAGATATTCGTGTTTCCTGTCGACAGAGAACGGGGATTAAGATGTTATGTCAGTTTGTGTTACGTTTTGCTTGTATCATTTTTATTTCTCGCCTTTAGACTTTTTTTTTTTTTTTCGTTTCCATCAGCTTTGTTACCCCGAGGCTATTAAGGCGATGACTGTGACATTTTGTGTGTGCGATAGGGTTTGAAAAAAAAGGTGGGGGGTGCAGTGCAAGGTTTTTTTTTTCGTCTCTGGGTGAGATTGAATGTCCAATTAAAAAATTCCTCAAGTTTGGTGATATGTGCTTGAAAAGTTCATTGGAAAGCATATCTTGATCGATGACTATAAAGCATAACAATGATTTATTTGGCTAATTTATCAAAAAGAATTATTAGATGACTACAATGTTTAATCAATATGACACTATTTTATAGCCTCTTTTGGGAATGAGTTGGTGATTTAAAAGTAAACCTATCCACCAAATAAAAGTATTTTTTTTTTGTTGGATGACATTGTAAGTTAAGACAAAAATTATTAACAATAAATCTAAGGACTATAAATATTGACTTGCAACTATTCTAAAAAGGTACTAAAAAATTCCACTACGTTGATCAATTGTATTTAAAATGTTTTGTAAATTATTCCATTTTCTATTTAAATTTTAGTTTTTTAAAGTCAATTTGAATTCAGGATTTTTAAAAACCATTTTTAATTGCGTAATTCTAGTACGAATCAATTCGGATGATTGGTTTTAATATGCGAAGTGCACAAGCTAATGTGCAGAAAAGATAGAAGTGAATAGCTTTATGATGGTGTACAGAAAAGATATTCGAATCCACTAATGCTATTGCAGTCACTGCTTTCAGAAACCAGAGAACTTAATGGCCACTCTGATAAGGACTATAAAGCGTCGCGTATCGACAGGAGATTACTTGGTAACCAGTGGTGATTTCCGGGCAGTTTTCTGGGTTTCCTCCAATTCAAATGGGTGGCCTGAATGGCTAGCGCTCTGGCTGTTTTGTATTTCAGGTTCGAAACTTGACGGTGGCATGAATGTTTGTTAGTGGTTCGGAATTCATTTCAAGCTGTAGATCCCGGTCTAATTAGGCCAAAGTGTGTACAAATGAAGAAACCAAACCCATTGAAATGTGGGGCCGTTACCGGTGCCCGTAAAAGTCCTCTGGAACTGCAAAATCTTCTCATCATCATCTATTAAGGATGATATACACAATCCAGTCACATTAATGTGACTACCTGTCAAAAGTCAGAATATACACTATTGTATATTCTGATTTTAAGTGGAGTATGGAATGTAATATTAAGTGGTATTTTAGTGGTATTAAGTGGAATTCTTTATATACACTCCACTGCAATGTACTGCCACCTGCCTTTTGTGATGGGTTATTTCACGTTGACGTCGAAAGTAGGTGGTGGTCACATTAATGTGATGGACTGTGTATAAATGGAACATAAGATGTATGTATATGCGCGTGAAACTTACTTAGCATGATAGAAAATAAAGAAATGTAAAAGTTCATTTTACGAAATATTTTTTGTTTATTTGTATGTTTTTTTTTTCTGCGGGACTGATTTTGGATTAACAGTTTATTTTGTTTGCTAGATCGAAAATAATCTAAAAACAAAATAAAATATTTTTAATCATTAAAAAATTACGTAACGATAGTAATCAAGCTCTTCCATTAATGAGTTATAGATTTTCAAAGTCACCGGTAAATTATTATTTCAAATTACTGATTATTGAAGCTTCATTAAATTGTAATTCGAAAAACAAAGAGTAAAAACAGATAGATGGCTAGAAAAAAATAAATAAATAAAAGGAGAAATAATAATAACAGTAATTCTGCAATCCTGGAAGTGTAAAATTTCGCTTAATTGCATTTGATTGCAAGCTTCAAACCTAAAAATAATAATTACATATCCGACAATAATAATTCGATAATTATATATTAAAAAGTAGAATTGTCAGTCTCTGACGTGTTTATAATAGTTTTTATATTATAATTTGAATAATAGCATATCAATCATTATCATACAATATGAAAATAGTCTTACAATTTTTTTCTTCATCAGAGGGGTTGAATAAATGAATATAATTTGAAAATAAAACTTTTTTTCTTACGATTCGCTAATAGTTATAAAGTTTGTAAAACAAGAATTGTTTTATGTAACGTTAAATGATCTGAAAAATGTATCTGAATGTATATGTTAGATGATTTGAAAAAATATATATATAGATTTTAGTGATAGATCTACATTGATTAAAAAATAAATAATAACCAATACCAATCTTTTTTTTTTTCTTTCTTTTTCAAGTTTCAGTTTAAATATAATGAAACGTATTCTATATCTTTATTAGGCTAGTTGCTAAAAAATAAAACATTTAGCATTTTATATATATTTAACAATATTACTTGTCTTGTTTTTATACTTAAAACATTTAGAATCGATTTAGTTGTGTAGAGATTTATTCCTGAATTGAAATTTATGTTTTTGTTTTCAGAAGCTGAATTCTTTGACTCGGAAGTCTTTCGTCGTTGGTTTGTTACTCTACGGTCATTTTGTGTACACTTTAGGCTAATTAGATCCGGAACCTACAGTTTAACGTGGATTCCGAACCATTAACAAACATCCATGCCACCGCTAAGATTCGAATCTGAAGACTGTTGTACCAAATGCCAGATCGCTAGCCAATTGTTCGTCATGCCGCCAAGCTCTTTGAAGGTGAGGTACTTTTAAAAAACCTATAAATAATTGTAGGCGCTCTATAAACAAATTTGCGAGAAATAAGTATATGCTACTAATTCCTCATAGTTTTATGTCCAGTTAGTCCTGAAGCACTGATGGAACTTGAAGATTGTGGCACCAAAGGCTATAGCGCTAGTCATTTGGCCATCAGGCTTCTTCGTCATTGGAATAGAGAACTGTTGCACGCTTAGCAATACTCAGAAATGGAGGGCCTTTTACACAAAAAAAAGGTATCATCTGGCAGTTGGTACCGCCCTCCTCGAGACCAACGGAAGGGCATTCAGATCTTCGGATTTATCTTGTCCATCCTCAACACAGATATAGAAGTTTTCGTTTTATCATCGCTTGTCAAGATTCGATCCATTACTCATAGTTCGGGAACTCAATGTGATACGTTTGAGGCCACTCCTTTCCTCTAAAATTTATGTTAAAAGTGATGGTGATGGAATTGATGGAATAGTAACAGTTGCAGTAGCAGAAACATCAGCAATAGTAACAGTAACTATAGCTACAATAGGAGCAGTCTTAGTAATTATAATAATAAAAATACATTTGCTATTACGAAAGTAAAATGTTTTCACATTGTGTGCAACATAGAATTCAGTTTCAAAGTTTAAACAAAACGAGCTCAAAAGTAGCAACACAGTAGTATGATATTCGTCATACTAACGTTAAAAATTATTATATATATCTGGGTTCTTGACCCAGAGGTCTTTCGTCAATGGCAATGTAGACTATAGCCGGTTTAGTAATACTCAGCAATGGATAGCACCATGGAGTATCTGTCAGACTGCACTCACAATAATCCCTCTCAGTTTTATGCAAACACCCTCGCCCAAAGTTGCAATTTGAGACTTACCACCGTTATAATTATAACTTAACAAGTAATATAAAAAAAAAAAAAAAAAAAAAATTAAGTAAATTCCTACTTTTTTCATTATATTGCAGAAAAGTCCTTTACAAATAAAGTTGAAATTTTCCACTTGCATGTGGGCGCCATCTATTGGTAGATATATGCAACTTAAATCTAAAAAAAAACTAAAATTAATTAATTAAATTTAATTAATTGACTAATATTTGAAAAACTGTATTAACATCAAGTGTCATCCACTACAAGTTCAAAAAAATGTATTTGAACTTGAGTGGATGAATAAAAATATTTTATGAACGATTGAAAATTTGAACAAGATATATATAGGGAGAGTGTGAACTAATAGTAGGAATTGAAAAATAGATTTTAAAGAAGGTAAATAAAATTCATAATTTTCACTACTATTATTATTCTAATGTATTGAAAATCCTCTTGGCCCATATTCACTTTACTTAAAAAATATCTCAAAGGAAAGAATTTTTCATTCAAGAATTGAAATTACTTTTGAGAATTTATATTATTTAACTTACATAATTGGATATTTATTTTATTTTATAATAAATAAATATTTTTCATAAAATTTGTTAAATAGAATAACTTGTTTTAGTAACTATTAATATTATCAAGTTATTGAGATGCCTTGGCTTAAAAACTAAGAAATTACGAATTTTTTAGGAAATTAAACATTAAGAACAATAAATCGAATTATTTTAAATATTATGTGCTCGTTATGATTGGAAAGATTCCTTAAAATATTTTTATTCCTTTGGGTGTCTCTAATTTAATTAAAACACACCTTGAAAATTCAAATTTAAAACATTTAATGAGCTAAATTTTAATGATATTAATTTATTAACGCAGCTTGTATATAACTTTTAATGAAATTTAACTTTTAATTTATTTTAAATAAAATTTTTTTTGAAGCACATTTACGTAATGAAAAATGACAAATTAAGAATTTTTAAATCTGCTAAAACAACAGTTCATCATCAGAATTTTGTTTGATTAGTTAAATTAGTCTATCATTATCTGAAAAATAATACATTTTTTCCCTTAAAAGTAGGCTGAATTAATTTCCTTAATTATATATCCTTTTTTTTTTTTAACTACAGAAGTAATAAACATATTTGAGAAAAACATGTTATTGGAGTGAGTAAAAAAATCGGTTTTTGCATTATGCATACCGTCAAAGAAAAACTATCGTTAAAATTAATGTTTTTATTCTTTATTTTTCTCCTAATATCCCCAAAAGAATTCAGCTTAACGAACTCAAAGACGGTGTCGCTAGTCGACGTGACTGCGTAATATTCATCTGCCGTCACTAAACGAATTAGAACAAAATTTAATATTCTGATAAAAAGGAAAGAAAAAAAAAAAAAAAATTTTAGAACGGAAAGCACTGTAATTAGATTCAACCTCGAAAAAGGAGCGAAAGTGAAAATAAAAAATATATATATTAAAAAGCTATTCGACAATTTAGTTACTGTGCTCAATTTAATTCTCACTGAAGAATAAAAATCGTTTGGTAAAAGCAGTCGAAGTAGAAGTGCTGAAGAAAATAAAAAAAAAAAATGTTCTTTTAGGTCAACTTATTAGAGCCGTTTCGAAACGAAGTGAAAAGGGAAAAATCGACCCATTTGAAGCTTTTTAAAAAAAAAAAAAAAAAAAAAAAAAAAGTGTATATAACGAGGAAAAAAATTAAATTCATTTTAAAGCCATTCTTAACTTTTTAACTTCAACTTCAAATGGATTTTATGCAGAGTCTGAGGTTTTATCGACTTAAAAGAAAATACGAACTTTTATACTTAACACTTTTGATTTTTAGAATTTATCGAATACATGTCAGCTTTCTTATATCAGTCACAAAAGATTTAAGTAATTGCTTCTAGATTTTTTTTTTTTTTTTTTTTAAACATCCTCCCCTTCCCCCCAAAAAGATGAATAATTTTTTTTTTTTTTCTTGATAGAAAGTTTTAAGATGCTTTTTCTGTGAAATTTCATTAAAAGGCATCTTGCGTCGAATTGAGAGAAATATACATAATAGAACTTACATAAAATTTCATAAATACGCTTTTTTATGTTTTGAATAGCCTTTTCCCATCATGGGGGCTGTTGGCTCCAATAAATAAGGATTTAACATCTATTTTAGATAAAAAAGCATTGCAGAAGTACCTTTTAACTTTAAGGACTGAAAATCATTGTATCTGTTTTTTTTTTAAATCATTGTAACAATTAAAATAATAATAAAAAAGATAAAATTTTAAAAGATATACTATTGGTGATATTTTAATCTTTAAATTTGATTATTTTAATTTTTGCAAGTTTTCTTTATTAATAAATAAATAAATAAAAAAACACTGGGAATTTTGCAATATATGTTATAAAATCTGGTATAATTAACCAAATATTGCTATAACCAAATATACTACAAGGTAATAAGGTGCATGAAGGTTAATTTTAAACTGTAAGGTAATAAGGTGCATGACGGTTAATTTTTAAACTATAAGGTAATAAGGTGCATGACGGTTAATTTTAAACTATACGGTAATAAGGTGCATGAAGGTTAATTTTAAACTATAAGGTAATAAGGTGCATGACGGTTAATTTTAAACTATAAGGTAATAAGGTGCATGAAGGTTAATTTCAAACTATAAGGTATGTGAAGATTAATTTTAAAATACAAGTTATATAACATTTTAGTATGTACGGTATACGAAATCAGTAACTTATGATAGCAACACTACACATTTGAATTTCCAAACAAAATTTGTTTTGAGTAATATTTTTAATTAGTTTTAAGTAATTTATTTCGATAACTACTTCAATAAAATTATTTATGACGAAAATAAGAAGATACTATCATCATTTTGCTTGTCAGTTGATCGTACTTTTGGCAAATTTGTAATAATATTATTCTTAGGGGGCAATATTTTCATTCATCAAAGGACAAAGACATTCTATTTTTGTGTTAATCCTGAAATAAGAATGGAAGATTTCACTTTCGCAACAACCACAACATACTGAGTGGGGTCCTAAACTTTCCAAAACATTTTCGTACAATTAGGTCGCAAAGAGTAATAAAACAAGCAAAATTTTTCTTCTTCTTAAGTAACATAAGGACCTTGCATTTAATAAAGTGCTCACAGAGAAATCGCGAGGGAAAAATGGTTCAAATATTTGATACACAGCAATTAATTAAGTATCCATAAAGACATTTTCTGAGACAAAAGGAAAGCTTAATAACCTCAGGGATTTTAACTCAATTCACTTTTTATTGAAACTAAAGATTCATCGTTTGACCTCGAGGCTGGAGGGAAACAGGATTTATAAGGTACATGAAGGTTAATTCTAAACTATATATAAGGTATATGAAGGTTAATTTTAAATTATAAGTTATATTAGTATAATGAAGGTTAATTTTAAAGTATGTTATATACGTATATGTACATGACGGTTAATTCTAAACCATAAGGTATAAAAAGTGCATGAAGGTTAATCTTAAACTATTTGGTATATAAGGTACATGAAGGTTAATTTTAAACTATTAGGCACATAAGGTACATGAAGGTTAATTTTAAATTATTAGTTACATAAGGTACATGAAGGTTAATTTTTAAACTATTAGTTACATAAGGTACATGAAGGTTAATTTTAAACTATTAGTTACATAAGGTACATGAAGGTTAATTTTTAAACTATTAGTTACATAAGGTACATTTTTAAACTATTAGAAGGTACATGTTAATTTTAAACTATTAGTTACATAAGGTACATGAAGGTTAATTTTATACTATTAGGTACATGAAGGTTAATTTTTAAACTATAAGGTATGTGAAGGTTAATTTTTAAACTATAAGGTATGTGAAGGTTAATTTTAAAATTTAAGGTATATAGGATATATGAAGGTATATAAAATTTTAGTATAGAAGGTATATAAAAGTCAGTAACTTATGACAACAACACCACACATTAGAATTTCCAAACAAAGTTCGTTTAAATGATATTTTTAATTAATTTAAAGCAATTTATTTCGACAGCTACTTCAATAAAATTATTTATGACGAAAAAAAGAAAATATAATCATCATTTTTCTTGTCAGTTGATCATACGTCGTGAAAATTTGCAATAATATTATTCTTGGGAGCAATATTTTCATTTCGTTCAAACGACAAGAACATTCTATTTTTGTGTTAATCCAGAAATAAGAATTAAAGATCTCACCTTTTTTTTTTTTGCAACATCAACAACATTCTGAAAGTGGGGGTCCTAAACTTTCTAAAACATTTTCGTACAATTAGGTACGAAAGAATAATAAAACAAACAAAATTATTTCTTCTTCTTATGTAACATAAGGACCTTACATTTAATAAAGTGCTCACAGAGAAATCGCAAGGGAAAAATGGTTCAAATATTAGATACACAGCAATTAATTAAGTATCCATAAAGACATTTTCTGAGACAAAAGGAGAGCTTAATAACCTCAGGGATTTTAACTCAATTCACTTTTTATTGAAACTAAAGATTCATCGTTTGACCTCAAGGCTTGGAAGGAAACATGATTAGATGGCTTCTTTTCCTTTCAAAAAATATTCTTTCTTTTTTTTTTTTTTTTTTATTATTAATTCTTTCTCTCTTATTAGTTATGTGTGTGTTTTGTGAAGAACTTCTTTTCTTTTTGTCCCTTTGCGATTGGTTATTATATTACTGGAAGTTGGAAATATTTGTCGTTCTATTTCAAGTAATTAATTTTTACGAAAAGATTCGTAAAAAGTAAAACACAAAAGAAAATAGCGCCTCGGGATTGGTTGGTAAGGAAAATCGATGGAAAAAAATGAACTGAATAATTTTTTAAGACTTGCTGTTCCCTTTTTTAAATATCTGATTTAGCTTTCTAATTAAATAGAATTCGTTTTTATATCTGCATATTTAATAATTCTGAGATAGTTCATGTAATATGACTTGATTATACTTTCAATTTAAGTAATAATTCGATATTTTGACATAGATTAAGACATTTCTAGATTTAATATTGATGACTGCATGTTTTTTTTATTCATTCTCTTATTTCAAATGCTTAAAATACACAAAAAAATATTGTGCAAACATTTAAATAAAACTGTGTTTTCCCAAAAATTAATTATATATACATTGCTGATATTACACTCATGTCCATAAATTATGATAATGAAGTTCAGGCAAAGAAAGAGACAGAAGCAAAAACAAATTTGATTTATTTGTAAAGTCTATTTATTAAACAAAAGGTAAAAAGAGCAAAAAGACGCTATATGTTTGACATAATTAATAAAAATTGCGATTTTTACTCCCTGGAGCATATTTCAAAAAAGGAACCTATTTACAAAAAACAGTATAACATGGTTAGTATGATGGTTAATAAGGAGTATGTCTCCCGGATGATGCAATACAGGCCTTACAACGCCTAGGCATGCTGGTATCAAATTATCAATCTGATCTTGAGGAACATTACACCACTCATCAAGCAATGCTCTCCGAAGTTCCGGTTGACAGATGGGAGGTGGTTGACGGGCTGCAATTCGTCGGCCAACATATCCCACACATGCTCTATTGGATTCAAGTCCGTGAGTATGATGGCCAATCCATACGGGTGATATCCTCAATTGAAGGCATTCGTCTACAATGTTTGCACGGTGAGGACGGGCGTTGTCATCCATAAACAGAAATTCAGCACCCCTGACGCCCCGAAACAAACGTACATGTTGTTGCAGAATGACATCACGTAGATGTGGTCTGTCATCGTTACACTCTGAACATGCAGGTCAGTTCTGGAACCATGAATAATTCCTCCCAAACGAGCCATTCTGCACCACCGTAACGGTGTCGTTCAATGGTGTTCTCTTGGTGGTAATGGGTACCTGGCGCTCTCCATATGAAAGTCCGGCGAGAATCAGACTGCAAATTAAACCTGGACTCGTCGGAAAACATCACACAAGACCACTGTTACGGTGTCCACAATGCATGCTCTCTACTCCAGGTTAATCGCGGGCGACAGTGAGTTGCGATAAGTGGAACACATCTGACAGGCCTACGAGAATATAGACCAATGTGCCCTAAGCGTCTGTACACGGTCTGCCTTGAAACTGTCGGACCGGTAGCTGAAGAGAGCTGACGAGACAGGTTTGATGCTGTGCTCCGTCTGTTTTTTTGGCAGTAACTGCTAAATACCGGTCCTCATTCGGCGTTGTAACTCGGGGGCGACCTATGCTGTAACATCTACTCACATTGCCATCATCTTGAATCGTTGCCAAAGCCTGGAGATGACACTCTGGGCGATTCCAAGCTCCTCGGATACTTCCAGCTGGGTGCGTCCACATTCCAGTCGTACGATAATTCTACCACGTAAAAAAATCATCCAAATGCTTCCTTTGTGCCATAACTAAGCGTTATTGCACTGAAAGGTTTTAAAGCGCTTGTGAACAATTTTACTTCTTTTCCACCATTCCTTATATACCCCTCTTTTACACTCTCGTCATTGTGACGTACTATTCGCCCCATCTGGTGGTTTCCTGTAATTTGCATATTCTTCTTCAAGATGTGTGTGATAATTCTACAGGTGAAATTTTTATTTTAGAGTTCAATTTCTGTGTGATTCTGAATTATCCTTTATTTATGGACATGAGTGTATTTTAGAGTTCTATCTTCGGTGTTACAGATTTCGGGTTCGAGTCCGGCAAGGCCATGGATAAAGAAAAAATCTTGATTTAATATTTTATGACAAGAGTTTTTTATTCATGCACTTATTTTAATTGAATATATTGTGCGTACATTTAAATAAAACTATGTTTCTACAGAAAAATTAATTATTTAAATCTTATTGATATTATTTTAGAGTTCTAGCTCGCGGTGCCACAGATTTTGGGTTCGAGTCCCGGTGGCGCCCTGGATGTTTGGGTTTAATATGACTACTAATACTACACACCCCACCACGTCCCTGTGCCTCGAGCTGAGTTGCCCCTTTACAGTTTGAGAATGATGTGGAGGAGAAGTCTAACTGGATTCTGTGATGCTCTACCTTCATATGAGACTGGGACGTAAGGTGGATTCGAACCACTACAAACATCCAATGCAACGCCGGGATTTGAACACGAAACCTGTTGTACCGAGGCCAGAACGTTAGCCACTCGGCCATCAGGACCCTCGTCTAATATGACTGTAGAGCATTGGGTATAAAGCTAACTACCCCGTAAAAAGAAAACTCCTTACACAATTTTCAATCGTCATTGATATTTTTTATAAAGAATATTTAAATATTTTTTTTATTATGGATATTGCAATATTTTTATAACGGATATTGCAATATTTTTTATAACGGATATTGCAATATTTACTGAAGCCTAGAAAATATCTAGTCAAATATTCCAGAACGAAATAAAAGTATATTATTCAATAGGTTTCATTCACCTTACAATAAGCGGCAGAGAGTTAATATTTTTAACTTACGTTTATTTTTTAAACTACTCTAATTTTTAATATTTGAAACAATCCTATTTGATTATTCCGGATACAGCAAACCAAATTATACGAAAAATAAACCAAAACGTTGAGCTATTAGGTAGAAGAGAGGTAAACAGAATTTCAACTTACAGCTCAGTCAACCGGTGGATTTGCAAAAAATTTTCGTATTCCGTGTTGAGAAAACCTGTCATCAAAAAAATACTATATCTTACTTTCTCAATTTCAGGAAACCGGTGAAGAAAAAAATAATTCTGTCAACACTACCTTTTCTTCATTTCACTTCTTTATTTATTTACTTTTTGTTCTTTTTTTCTCCTTTTGAGAGTGGAATGCAACTTGAACGGATTCCTGCACCAAAAAAGGAAAAAAAAAAAGCCCCATCTAAATCAAAGCACAATCGGCTCCTCTCCTACGAACCGTAATGTAACAATAACCGACAGAACGTCGCAAGGTATTTTTATTTTTTCTAGTGGCTGCCTTCGTTTTCGAAAACCACAACTCAACTCCACTCATATTGCGTCACGAGTGCTGCCAATCACGAGTCCAAAAGCGGAGACCGATTCCCGCCTTTTAATGGAAGCCGTACGGTTCGAAATTCTTTTTACTTACTTTTTATTTTACATTATTTATTTTTTTTTCTTCTCACAGTATTCTTAAAGCCAGCGCTGACACTGGTAAGTCCCCAGTCAGTTTTTCAGTTGACGTGACAATATTCAGTATTTTTAACATTCTTTTTTTTTTTTTTTTCGTTTGGTTTTGCAGTTTTTTTTTTTTTTTTTTTGTAATGTTTTTGACACATTTCAAAAAGGACTAACAAACAGAAGATTAAAATATGTTGCAAGGCATTTAGCAAAATTGTATACAATAGGTCTTCGTAGGAGTCATAATGAAATAAACTTGTCATGCAAGCTAAAAACAAAATAACAAAACTTTCACATTAGTCTTTATGTGACGAAAAAAATTTTTTGATGTGATATATAAAAACTTATATTTTTCTAAGCCGAATGAAAATAAAATATCGAGAACAAAAAAAAAAGGAGTAATTAACTTTCTTCAATATAATTTTAGTAAATTTATATGACAATAAACAAAAATATTTTTATTTTTATTTTGTAAATTATATCAATACGTTTAACCAGAGATTCTCAAACATTTTGATTTGATTTGGTTTGTCGCTATACGGTCATTTTCACACACTTTAGGCTAATTAGACCGAGACATACAGTTTAACGTAGATTCTGAACCACTCACAAATATACATGCCAATGCCAGGATTCTAACCTGAAGCCTGTGGTACCAAAAGCAAGAGAGTCAATTGGCCCATCAAGCCGCCAAATTTCTTGAAAGGCATGAGAGCTAATTACTCGGACATTAGACGAACCACTGCATTTAACTAATCTAAATGTAAATAAAAAATAGTTTGTCTTCTCAAATAGGCTATATTTAGTAGATTGTATATTGTTCATTATGTTTCTTATATCTAATTTCAAATTGCACAGTTCTAAATTTTATTTTGATTTTTGCCATTTTTTCATATTCTTGAAACCGTCTCTGTCTTCTGGTAAATCATTATTCAGTTCTGCAGTTGACGTGACAGCATTCAGTATTTTTAACATTTCTTTCTTTCAGTTATTTGCTTTTTATGAATTTGGATGGATCTGTTAACCGATTAAAGAATTGCTAACTCCAACCTTACCCGATAATCTCCTTAACCGATAACTCCAGGGACTTATGGTCGAGGGACTAGCGCTCTGGCGTTTGGTGTCACAGTTCGGGTTCGAATCCCGGTTGGGCCATGGATGTTTTTATAGGTTTGGAATCCACTTTAAGCTGTAGGTCTCGATCTAGTATGGCTACAACCGTAACTCGTAAAAAGCCAGCGCCACGGAGACACGGCAGACTTCTACCTGTGGGTACTCCCTCACAACAGACGTTGCCCCCTCCTTGGATTTAGTTTAGATGTTGCTGATTACCAAGTGGGATAAAAACAACAACAATTGAATACATATGCAAACACACGCCAATGAGGCAACGACCGTGAAACGCCTTATTTTATTTCCATTTTACTTAAAAAAAATATAATGTAATTTTTTTCTTTTTGAAGACTCAAATTTTGATGAAAGATTAAAATAGGGAACATGGTTCATCTTTAATATAATAAAAAGGAAATATTCAGACATATAAAAAAAATATTTTATTCAATGTTTTATAATTTATTGCAGATCAGAACGAACCTTTGCTAGTAATGTGCTAATTTGCATGCAGGTTCTCTACCTACGTGATTTTTTATTGCCAAAAGACGTTTTCCATTTTAAAATTTCGTTCAACGAAACATATGCGGTTGTTGCTCAATTGTACATTAAAGTGCTCAAGTCTGTTTCAGTCAACACTTATTTGTGAAAATTATTTTATAGCAGATTAATAATTAATTAATTAATAGTTATTTTTAGGCATAAATATCAAACATTGATCAATAAAAACTATTTGACTCATTTTTTTAATGATCCGTGCCAATCTATAGCGAGTGCTTGCGATACAGTCCTTCATAGATTTATGTGTTCCTTGTAGCATACTTTTTATTGTTTGCAGATAAATTGTTTCGTGCGTTGTTTAATGTTTTAAGAAGTTTACCTCATGATTATAAAAATTAATTATTAATTAATTAATTAATTATTATTAGGCATAAATATAAATCATCCATAAGAAAAAACTCATTTTTAATGATTCGTGGCCATTTTATAACTAGTACACTACATAAGTACATAAGGACATACTACATAAGTCGCTCATAGATATATGCATTCTTGTTGCATTTTTTTTTTTTTTTGTTCTAATGCAGCTGGCAAACACTTAGACAGCTTGGTCTTAGATGCCTTAAGGCAAGCGCTGCACAGATGTTACTCACTTTGCATTATCCAGGGCGCGCGTATAACTTGAAGATAAGCCACGGACGCAGAGTAACCATGCCCCCGCAACGCTCCTATTAGACCGGGACCTACGGTTTAAAGTGGATTCGAACCACTACAAACATTCATGGCACCGCCGGACTCGAACCCGAAACCTTTGGTACCGAGCACCAGAGCGCTAGCCACTCGGCTATTCAGGCCCACATTCTTGTTACATACTTTTCATTATTTGCAGTTGAATTGCTTTGAGCGTTATTTAATGCTTTAGGAAGTTTATTTAATGATTATAAGAAAAAGAAAATGTATATATTACATGAACTACTTATTTTATAAATAATAACAAAGAATATCATATCGAGAAACTGTTATGAAAATAATTAGAAGTATGATTAAACTACTCATCAATCATTTAATTCCTCCATTTAAGATAATACTTCAAATATATAGGTAGAAAAAAAAAAAAAATACACAAGTAAATTTTCAATAAGTTTATTGAGTAAACAAACTGAAAGATGACCGTTATCTCAATTGGCTTATCGCGCCCATTTTAATTTTTTATCTGCTAAAATTTATCAATAGTTTAATTTGTATAGATAATATTGGGGTAGTTGACATCTAATTGAAGGTTTTGTCAAACTAGTAAAGATACATTTTTATCGATAAGATCTAGAGTTCTTTTTATATTCTTTTTATAATTTTAGAAATATGTTTCTTTATTGTTAAAAATTTTTCTCTTTTCGCCATTTATTTTTATCTCAAATATTTCTTTTTCTATTTTTATAATATATCAATTCAGATAATTTTATAACTCGGATATTATTATTTGTTCTTGTTGTTGTTCTTCGATCTCCGATTTATTAAACAAAACTGAAATAAATTTTGCAATGCAACTCAGTGATAACTTGCGCAGCTGGTGAGCATTAGGTGTGAGGTTCAATCAGCTGGTGGTTTTGTTGCAGACACTGTTTCAAAAAACTCAATGGCGTTTATAATGTTCAGCATCTTGCCTCGTTAATCGGTTTACCTGTTGGGAGTTTTCCGGGTTTTCTTCCATATGATGTTCAAATGCCTGGTATTCCCCCCCTCCCCGAGTCCTCACAGAAGGCACCGCCCTCCTTCTTTAATGACACGGGGCCAAATTAGATTTTTACTTACTGGTGTTCCTTCACAACATAAGCTGAATCCCCCTTTCCCCCTTGCATGAGTAGATACTCATGGATGGATCCATGAATAGATGATCAATGATTCATCCATGAGTTGATACTCATGGGATATCCGTCCCACACTGCAGGGCATAGGATTAGACACACACACACACAAATGTTGCAATTCATTAAAAATATTCTCATTGATAGTTAGTGTTTCATTATTTAAACTATTTCATAAAGAACTCCATTTTTACTACTTTTAAAAAATCAAATAGATTCATATTTCTGACCAAAAATATATATATATATTTTTTGTAAATAATAAAATGCTTCTGAGAATTCTAATCATTGCAACATTCTAACCATTGGAGAACATTCTTTTCTTGCAATCA
Source organism: Caerostris extrusa (assembly GCA_021605095.1). NCBI lineage: Eukaryota > Metazoa > Arthropoda > Arachnida > Araneae > Araneidae > Caerostris > Caerostris extrusa. The sequence goes on along the minus strand of BPLR01004793.1, from coordinate 141,003 downwards.
ATATTCATTCGCAATACGTTGAGGTGATAACAGCAGCAGTAAATAAATGAAGACTTCCAGCAAACTTTGTGTCGATAAACAAGATAACAACACACAATACACAGCTGCTAGGTTTTTCAGTGTAAAATAAATAATTTACACTGCCACAGGTTGTACCATAGAAAACCAACATCAGAAAACCTTTCCTTGAATGCAGACTAAATATTCTCCATTGATGCCATAACCGACAACATTCTGCCTAAAGAAAAACTAGTTCACCACATCAAATATGTACTAGTCAATGACATGGGTACAGTCGAAAATACCTTTGAAAAGAAAAGAAAAAAAGAAAAAAAAAAAAAAAAGGATAATAACAACGGCCACAATTTCAAAGAATCCAAATTGCCGATAAAACTCAAATATTTATCCGTTTTTATTCTGGAATTTATATGAAAAGAATACACCTCTTCAAGGTTCTCAATTCATTGGCGCGTGGTTTCACATTTCATGTGAGAGCAACTTGAAGAACAGATATAAATACGAAAACAGCAAGAGATAGAGATAAAAAAAAAAAAGCACCAATAAAAAAACCTTAAGCGAAAAAAAAAAAAATTATAAATAAAATAAGGCATTGCCTGCCAAATAAAGACAATACCAACATCAAAAGATCTCAGTTCCCCAATGGCATAAGTCCTTAAATCCTCAATGATTACGATATCTTCCGGCGATGCACCATACACACAACAATGGTTTCTGTCACTAGACGCTGATGGGAATATCTGCACCTAAAAGTAATAACCTCTGCATTGATTTCTAGTGGTTATTATGTAACACAGAATTGCACCAATAGATTGCTGAATGCTTGGCTTTAATTCCTTTGCATATTGTACCACAATAACTTACGCCACTGATAACAGCAACAGTGCACTTTAAGTTGGATTGCAGTTTTCTGAGGCAGGGAAGAAAAAACGGATCGACCTATTCTTCTGTTTTTTTCCCTCCCATCTTTTTTTAGTATACAAAGCCCCAGAAAAAGGGTTTCCTAAATTTCCGTTGAACATTTTTATGTATATTGGAGAGAAGAGGAGATGAAAATATAGATTTCGGATACCCCAGTGCCAGATGTTCTCACAATCCGGTCGCATACCCCTCCCGGATTCGTAACCGATAAAAATAAATATTTCCACTTTTCTAGGGCTTCTGGTAGATCGAGTTGCCCAGAGTGTAATTTGGGTGTTTTATTTGCTGGTAAAAAAAAAAAAAAAAAAAAAAAATTTTACATTTTTTTTTTTACCTAAAACAAACTAAAATTTTTAGTTTAAGTTTATCATGTCTTATTTGGTGATACTACTGTGCCCAAAAAGTAAGACCAATTTTTATTTTTTCAAAAACTCTTTAGTTATTCTTCCAAATTTACCCCTCCGGACACAATGCACTTATGCCAACGTTTTTCCAATCCTCAATGCATGCTAAAAAGTCATTGGCCGGGATTGCCTTCAAAAGTTCTCGCCGATTCACGTTGAATCTCTTCAATCGACTCAAAACGGTGTCCCTGGAGTGGTCTTTTGAGTTTAGGGAATAGCGAGAAGTCGCATGGGGCTAAATCAGTTGAATACGGTGCTTGTGGAACGATATGCATAACCTCTGCATTGATTTCTATTGGTTGCACCAGAATTGCACCAATAGATTGCTGAATACTTGACTGAATACTTTAACGAGACGCCCAGTGTAATTTGGGTGTTTTATTTGCTGGTAAAAAAAAATATTCAAATTTTTTTTACTTGAAAACTTTAAAAAAATTTTTTAGTTTATCATGTCTTATTTGGTGATACTACTGTGCCCAAAAGTAAGACCAATTTTTATTTTTTTCAAAAACTCTTTATTTATTCTTCCAAATTTATTTCATCGCCTTCAAACTAATCCCCTCCGGACATAATGCAGTTATGGCAACGTTTTTTTCGATCCTCAATGCGTGCTAAAAGTCATTGGCTGGGATGGCCTTCGAAGCTCCCGCCGATTCACGTTGAATCTCTCAATCGATTCAAAACGGTGTCCCAAGCGTGGTCTTTTGAGTTTAGGGAATAGCTAGAAGTCGCATGAAGGTGAATACGGTGCTTGTGGACTGGAATCCGAAATCTGTGACACCGAACGCCAGAGAAATAGTCACTCGGTCATCAGACCCCATTTCAAATTTACAGAATTACCAATTCTTAATCTAATACAATTATCAAAATCTTCATTCCTAATATTTTAAGCTAATGTACAAAACATTTTATTTTCAATAAAGAATAAAATCTAATGAAAAAAAATGAACTTAACTAGATATATTGAAATTTTTAACTGGAAAGTTTGAACAATAGTAATGAAATTTTTTTAAAATTAATAATAATATCAATTAATCAAGTTAATATTTAAAAAAATATGCATAAAAAATTATATGAAAAATAAATTTTAACTACATTATTTAAATTATTATTCTGTCAGAAAATATTTAATAGCTTTCTAAATTATTTAGTGTTTTGAAATATAGTATTTAAATTATTGCTCTAGCTTATATTTTTTTAGTAGCTTTTCTAAATTAATCATTCATTTTCTTATAAATGCTTATAATTTTATAGCCATTTTATAATTTATATAGGGAAAAAATTTTTTAAGGTTAATAAGTAAAAAAACACCAACCTAATCTTTACAAGAACTTTCGAAGAATCCTCTAAATTACACTTTAAAATATGTTCCTTAACTTTTAACTTGTAGCTTTTTCTGTAAATATATCAAAATTCCAAGATGATCTATGAGTAAATTCTCTGACGCTTTTGTTGTTAGCGTGTATGTTTTTAAAATCTAGCACCGTAATTATTATTTATGGCAATTAATAAATCAAGTTAAAGATATAATGCATTCAATAAACAAATCAAAAACTATATCAGCAAAAAAAAAATCTCTTTAAGCAAATAAACTAGCATTTAATTATTAAATATTTATGAATATCAAAAGTAATTTTTAATGATTCTACTAACTTTTTTTAATGATTATATATTAGATATTGTAAACCAAGTATTCATAAAAGTATTTCAATATGTCCGCCAGCTAGTTTTGTAGGAAAAAACATGTATAACAGCTCTCATTATTTTTATATTATTATTGTTGTTGTGTGATCGTATTATTATCATATATTATTGTATATTTAATCATCAAAAGGAGTAGCAGGTGAACTATGGCAGCTGTAACAATACCAAAGAGAGTCACTGTTTTACTGAATACAGACTATGTGTAACATGCAGTTTTCAAATTAATTGTTAATCATTGCTGATAAATTATTCAATTCGTATGTAATATCCTTCAATCACCAAATGGGAGAATCAAACTTTGTCACTTTGGCTGCATTATCTCCAAATTATGAGAATTAGCTCATAAATTATTGTAATATGTTTTGTTAATTATATTTTAATATAATTTTTATGCATTCGTTTCTTTATTCCACGACCATTTCACGAATGTAGAGAGAGATGGGGGTAGTGAAATGACACTTTCCAAAAGTACTTTCAGGGACATTGTAGTTTCATTTTGGAAAACATCATGCCGACGATTATTCAGGTAGTCATCAGCATAAATGTCGATGTTTGACGTTCTGGATATTAATTAGATGCACATTTATCACTGGACTGCTTCAGTCATCAACGAGTTTTCTGAAAGTAGTGACTTAGCCTTCTGGACATCATTGTTATCATTTGAACTTATGCCTTCTGGATATTAATTAGATGCACATGTTATCACTGGACACAAACCCAATAACCCAATCAGGTAGTCTAATTGTCGATGCTTGACGTTCACATTCTGCTTCAGTCATCAACGAGTTTTCTGAAAGTAGTGACAGTCTATCATAGATTTGAACTTATGCCTTCTCGATATTTATCATTGGACACAAACCCAATAGGCACATGTTATCAATTTTCTGAAAATAGTGACATAAACCCAATGTTAACACAAACAATCAGGTAACTTAATTGTCGATGCTTGACGTTCACATACTGTTTCAGCCATCAACGAGTTTTCTGAAAGAATTGAAAGTCTACATCATTAGTAGATTTGAACTTATGTCTTCTGGATATTAGATGCACATGGACATAGCAATAGTCAGATAGGGAGCATTAAGCACTGCATCAAGCAAAACAATCAGTCCTGATTATCATCAATAAAAAAATCCATTACACGACAAAGAATATTAGATTGCTATACATTTATATATGTTAAAAAAATAATACTGAGACTCGAAGAGATGTTCGATGCACTTTGTCATCAAATCAATGGTTCCAATTGTTGTTGGATGTCACAATCTTTTCCATTATCCTTCAACCTACATGAATGAAACTCTTTCTACTACACATAGATGTTCCCATTCCTTTAGATCATTTCACACTTTATCTCTTCGTGTTATGGTGACAACACAAAAGCTACTGAAAACCAAACAATCTTCTTTGGTTTCAAAGAATGGGGAAAACAGCGAGATCTTAGTATACCAACGAACTAAATATATTATACATCGACGGTGGGAGGATAAAAAAAAAAAAAATATGTTGTATATTTCTCTAGTAACATTTTCTATCATTGATGCTGGAACCTCCACTACTAATGGATTGGGTTTTTCTTAATTGAATGTTGAGATGGCCTCCGCCGCAGTTGGTACTCAGGTTACCTATCATAGTGTGTGTGCTGAAGACAGCTGCAACTCCTTTCCTTTTCGTTATTTTCTTTGTCGATTTGGTGTAGTGTTGAGTTCTCAGGACACGTGATGTTTATTATCGGCATTAGAGGAATGTGATTCCCATATAAACAGTGAAGGATCTGTTATTTTGAAGGAATATCACTGCAGACAGCATTTTTTATGTGTGTGTTTTGGATAAAAAAAGGATATTTTTGTTGTTGTTAATGATGGTATCATGAATGTTTGGTGTATTGTTATTCGGATTATTTTGATTGTTTATCCGGTTTTATCAAAAGATCAATAAACAACTACCATATAATAGCTAAAAATTTTATTTGATGAGTTTCGATTAGACTGAGTTAAGTTATGTGAGCCATTAATGTTAAATATTATTGTTTTGTATTATTTATTGTTATTGTTGTAAGTATTGTTATTTTAATACTGTTTTTATTGTACTGTTTATTTTTGAATTTGATTGATATGTTATATCTAAATTCACTATCATAACCTCTAATACTGTTTTTTATAAGATTTTTGTACTCACTTTATTTAAATTTAATTTGATTGATCACTATTTATTCTAAATACTCACACTAAATAACTCACTACTATAACTACTCTATCACTACTCTCTAAATACTCATAAATAAATAGAAATAGGTAACAAAATTTCATATTTAATAATGAATATAATCAGTTATATTGTTTATTTATTAAAAGTTATTTTTTTATAAAAATAAAGATATCAGGACCTGAATAGGTGGCGCTCAGTAAAATTGTTTTGTAGTGGTTCGGAATCCACTTTAAACCGTTCCCAATCGTAATTGTGGAATATATTAAAAATAAAAGAAAATTAATTGTTCATATATATAGTGATTAAATAGTCCTTGTTTTTCATCCCCATATACCACTTCATTCATCATTCATCACTGTTATATCGTATTCATTGCTATTGTAATAAATATATATTATTTTTTTTTTGCTTGTTATTGTTATTATAAAAAATTAGTATTGCTTAGTATTTCATTTTATTTATAAACAAAAAATATAACAATAGAGAAGTTAATTATTTAATAATGAATGATAAAGATTCTTAAAAATCATTACATTTCCTACTAAAGAGAAAATGAAATCTTAAAAATTACTGATTAATCCAAACATATCTACAGTGGGTACAAAAAGTATTTTTACATTTTTTTTGCAAATCATAAAATTAAGCATTTAAAAAATTGTTATTGCTAGAATAAGTTTAATCACTTTAAACAGAAAAAATACAATAATATAAATAACTTTAAATTAAAATATCTCGGGCACCCGCATGTGTTTCAAATAAAATATTTAGTATGCATTCCATTAGCATCTTGCTTGTAATCTTGCTGGTATTGATTTAATTAAATTTTCTGTAACAGTAGGGTCAATATTTGAAATAAGAGCTTGTTTAAGAGATTTGCTCGAAATCTTCTTTTTTTTCTTACTTTTAAATTTCCACAAATTTTCCAAAATCTGGTGATTGGAGTAGCAAGTCTTCTGGGTACATTATAAAGCAACCACATTCGTGTTATACTGGCAGTGTGCTTGGGATCATTGTCTCTCCTGAAAATTATTACAGATACCAATTTTATTGCACTTTGCTTATCTCACTCAATTTTGAATGTGAAACACAAATTACCAACTCCTTTACTAGCCATGCACCCCCAAACCATATTATGTTTAACTGTACGTAATACATTTTTAGGATGGAAAGCAGTTTTTCTCAAATAATTTGCTGCCATCTGATTTAAAGATATTGAACTTAACTCTCGTCGGAGAATATAACATTTTCCAGAAATCAATTGGCTTATTGATATATTTCTTAGCGATTTAGTCTCTTCAGTCTATTTCGTTCATTTATAAAAAGTTTTTCCTTGACTCCCAACAATTTCAATAGACTAATTTGAACTCCAGATGTTGAGATAAAGTAATGTTAGCGCACTATTGGTTTTTTTGATGCCTCTCTTAAATTTTTCTGCTTAATTCGTGTGAAAGTTTCTTTGGGCGTCCAGAACGAATGTTGATGTAGATCTTGTGACGTTTTTAAATTAAACAGTAGAAAAGCAAACATTTATATAGGCCATTTTTACGATTTTTCTCGCAACGAGATCGAATTCATTTTTTTCAAAATCAACAATCAACTGATAAAGTATCATCTATCTATCTCCTTTATACTGTTATTTACTGCGGGATAAATATCAAATAATTCTGCAAATTTCCTAAAGTTGAAATAAAATTTTTATTTTTTAATTTTATTGCAAAAATTTTTTTACTTGTATTATTGTATTTTTTAAAATTAGTTTAGATGAATAAAATTTTGTGTTTTTAAAATGCCCATTTTTGTACTTTTAATGCATTTTTATGAATGGAAAAAAAAATTGTATGTGTGCAAATATTTTTGTACCCACTGTATATTCATGTAATTTTTAGAGCTCCTTTACAGTTTTTATAAATGTGTGTGTTTATAAAATTTTCTGATTTAAAAAATATTGCATACAAAAAGATTTGATTAAAAATTTCACAATAAAATGTTACGAAATGTTATGAATTTGATAGATCACGATATTATTAAAGTCGCCAATCTGATATTTTCAGGTTTTAAAATATTTGCTAAATATAAAAATATAAAATTGTATGTTGTATATGCGCTTTTTATCACTATCAAAAAAGTGACCAACAATCATATATTTCTAAAATAAAGTATTGGCTTTCAAATGAAGTAACCTTTTTAAGTAACGAATGTTGACTTGATTAAATTAAACTATATAGTTTATTTTCTCCGAAATTTTTAAATCCCCCATCAAACTGTTACCAAATAATTTCTATAAATAAAATTTTTATTTAATTTTTAATGTGATACATTGCATTAAAAAAATTTTAAAAACTTTTGAAGAGGAAAAGAAAAATTATATAATTGAATATTTGAATTTGAATTGAATATTAACTAATAAATAATTTTTGTTTGAAAAATATATTTAACACTTATAATTTATTTTCCGTTTCTATATCATAAAAGTAAACTTTTTAAAAGAAACCTAAACTGTAGAACTGAATTTCCAAATTATTTTTGTTTATCTTTTTCTTAACTTTGGAGAAAAACAACCCACTCTATTAAAAGTTAAATATAATTATTTTCTTTTTTTCATTTATCTTACATACAAAGAAGCTTGAGTTTATTAACTCTGATTTGTTTAAATCGAACCATGGTGTTGTTTGTTTTTCTTTTTGCTTAGAAGATGGCATACATCATTACGGCACAGTAATCAAAAATTTTTCAAACTAATAATAATTTATTTTCTGTTTCTTCAGCTATGGAAATATTATACAAATAGTTTTTGGAACTTTGATAAAGACAAATAAAAAACAAATGCAAACATTTTTGCTTTTGTGTTACTTGCTTTGCTAATAATAATTACCTTTCACTAAAGAACTTTTGATTTTTTTTTTTTTTTTTACCATTTTTGATATCTTCAGGTAATTAATAAAGTATATAGGTAATGCAATAGATCTTTTTATTCTTTTACACATTTAACTTTTTATATGCCTATTGGTATACAAAAATACCTAAATTAAACAAAAGGATTGAATAATTATTTTTATAAATCTCCACCAAAGCATGCATGTCGAAAAGATTCTTTACTCTTTAAAAAAAAACTTTTAAACATCCGATAAAAAAATAAATTTTTTTCGTTTTTAAAAAAGGGTCTAAATTAGTTTTTATGATGCTTTTAGGATTTTGATATGCCCCTATTAGTAACAGACACCACATGCATGAGTATTAGACTTGATTTTTATTCTTTGGACACATTGAATTTTTGTGGGAATACGTGGACGGAAAATAATATTCAACAAGTTGAATTAAATAAACGAATTAATAAAGCATTAAAAACGATTGACGATGTTACAAGATTTTAATGAATAAATTGTTAAGTAAAAAATAAATATTTCAATGTGTAAATTCAATGAGTTAAACAATCCAATAAACAATAACCAATAAAAATAAACAATCCAAGCATAAAAAGACATAAACAAACGGGGTTTTTTTTTTTTCACCTAAAAAGGATCTAAATTAGTTTTTATGATGCTGTTATGATTTTGATTACGCCCCTATTAGTAACAGACACTGCATGCATGAGTATTAGACTCTATTTTTTATCCTTGGGACACCTTAAATTTTTTTATGGCAATACGTGAAAGGAAAACAATATTCCACAAAGTTGAATAAAATAAACTATTTAGTATGGAATTTATTAAAAGCGATTGACGATGTTACACAATTTCAATGAATAAACTATTAAGTAAAAAAATAAATAAATGAAAATTTCAATGAGTAAATTCAATGTGTTACTTGTACAAATTATTATTACAAGTAACACATTGAATCAGTAAGAGATTGCTAATCAGGTTTTGAAATAATGGCCGGTATAATTAGAATTTTCTATTCTACTGTGCCATGGTGTTTTCATTCATTCATCCTCATTAAAAATAAAAAATGAATTTTAAAAAATGCTAAACTCGATATGCTGCACACAATGAATTCTTAGGGCTATCATTAAAAAACTATACAGTTTCTTTATTGAATATATATTGGTTTTTTATGAATTTTTAAAAGTGTAAGGATATTTTTGAATAGACACTGTAACTTAGTAACTTTGAATGTCCTGTATATTGAGTCACTTTTATTATAGCTAGTGTTTTCTATCTCAGTAAGAGATAAACTATGATAGAAGTTTTTGTTCGTCATTATATTAACTAAACGAAACTTCTAAACCGTTCAAAAGAGATAATTCCAGTCTTTGCATAGTTACTGTCATAAAATAATATATTGACTCAAACTAAAATATGTATAAGTAGCTATCAGCTCTCTGGTGATGACAACTTCTTGAAAAATTCTTTGCTCTATAGTAGAACAGCTGTTTTTAAAATTAGCTACTTAATAAAAATGAGTAAATTCCAAAGTGTTACTTGTGAAAATTTTTATTACAAGTAGCACATTTGAATCAGTAAGAAATCTCTAATCAGGTTCTGAAATAATGGCTGATGTAATTCGACTTTCAGTTCATCTTGCCATGAATTGGTAGCAATGTTCCTTTCATGTAGTCTCATTAAAAATTAAGTCTAAGTTAAAAAACAAGCCCTAATAAACCCTCTATTATTACATACCGGTCTAATTAGTCCAGAGTGTGAAAAAAATGACATTACAACGACAAACCGAACCAATTCTACTATTACATACAAATGAGACAAAACTATTAAAATTTATTTCGTCATTTCTAATTCAAAACTACAAATGTTGAATAAATATATCGTCCACGTAATCTCATGTTTTAAAATTATATGAATATAGTTGACAAATTTTCTTAATTTCTGCACTTTGATTTTGAACAATGTTTCCTCTAGTAGGATGAAAAACGCAATAATAATATGCCAACTTACGCCAATAGAGATTGTACTATATTTCTTCACTTGATTTCGAAATTGAGTGTTACATTTTTCAAGTTCAACTTGGGTCATTCTATGATTCATAATGACAATAGTTTGATTCCACAAATGATATCGTCAACTTGCAACTGCAAGACAAATTTACCGCATAACAGAATTATAAATTCTTCAACTTTATCTTTCCTTTTCTATTTTTCCATCTACCTGTACTGAATCGCTATTTGCTGATTGATGAGATAACGTAACATCTTTGTACAATAATAAAAAAAAAAAAAAAGAACATCCCTTCCCGGCATGATCTCTTTGGTATTAACGATGACAATTCCAGATAAACAATCGCTGTCAGAAAATAAAGCCTCCTTCAATTCACTTTTTTAAAGTTTTTGATTAAGTCCCTTTTATCTACGAGAACTCGCACAAACAAACTGTCCCAGTACCCCAAGAGAGGAGAGGCAATGCAACTTGATAAAACCGTAAATCAAAAAAATCGCGTTAGTAATTTGGAGATATTTTTATGGCCTTCATCATAATCTTTACCAAGCCAAGAAGAGGGAACAAAGAGGAAAAAAAAAAAAGCAGCCATTTAGGAGGATTGCTAAAGAAGAATGGTTCAGAGAAAAGAACAGATTGAGAAGTATTACATAAAGTGCATCGTTCAAAGGCGGTAATAATGGTAACAAAACGCTCTGCCATTTGGATTTAACCTCCTGCAATAGTTTTACCACCACCTTCACTTTGATGTGTGCCCCTTAGCACTCGTCACTCGAAATGGCTACATATTGAAAATTACGAGATGGCTTGCCTTTTCCCCAGAACTGATAAGCAATCACGAGGAGAACTTGGTGCGTGCAAAAGCTGTTAAATTGATAAGTTTCACCAGGAAGAATGGGAAAGATCTTGTGTTGTGTGTGTGGTTTTTTTTTCTCTCTCAAGTAGCTTTTGTTTTTCAATCTGGAAAAAAAAAAAAAAGGAAAATTGCATTTCCTTTTCTTCTGTTTACTGCAGGCAATGTACTCGAGTTCGGTACAATGTTACTCTAGAGATTATGAAATTGGATCGTCTGGTGCGTTGAATCGTTTGTGGAAGTCGTCGCAAGATTCAGAATGGGGTTCTTATGTTCGATTTCTCGATTGTTTTTACTCTTTTTTTATTTATTTTACCAGCGTGTTCTTTTTATTTTTCTGTGTTCTTTTTCGAAGACGGAATTATTAATATGAATATCTTTAGATTTTGATTTCTTTGAGTAGTACAGGATTTAGGCATCTGAAAATGGAAGATTCAGATTATTCTTCTCAATGTGTCTTTAGCGGCCTGATGGCCAATTGGCTAGTTAGCCTTTTGGTACCACAAGCTTCAGGTTCGAATCATGGCGGTAGCATGGATATTCGTTAGGGGTGAGGAATCCACGTTAAACTATACGTCCGGTCTAATTAGGCTAAACTGTACAAAAAAATGACCGTAGAGAGAGACAGCCAAACTAATTTAATGTGCATTTAAGAAATTATATATTGTGTTTAAATAAATTTAATCGCTTAAAAATAAGCAAATAATAAATTTATTAAGTTAACCTTGACAAAAATAGGCAAAAAGGTACGTATTAATTCTATTTTGACATCTTTAGAAAGAGCTGTAGTAGTAAAAAAATAGTTGAAAAGAAAGTTCGAGATTGAATGAAAATAACAATAAGTAGTGGTACAATAAGGTAACAATAAGTAAAAATTGTTAAAAAAAAAAATAATAATAATAAGAGCACAATTTTTTAAATTTAGATATTTCATTATTTATTATGCATATTTTATTGAAATTTTAACTTGTAGTGTTGTGGGTTGGAGTAACTCTAGATTGTAACTGGGTGTGGTTTTGTTGAGACTTGAGACACAGATATGAGAACACAAAGCGTTATTTGCACACGTACAATGTTTAACATATTTAAAGACATATAATTATAAATTCATGGAAGGATTTTATGAATAAGCCGAAAATAAAGATACTCAGGTACTCGCTGAATATGCGTCATATACTTCCTCTCCGGTGAGAGTCTGTAGGCCAATTATTACGGAGTGTTGCCTTGCATATATTTCCTCTCAAGATGAGAGATTATAAAAACTAAACGTTTGCAGCAGTAGCGCCGATTCCGCTGTACTTCCTCTCGGGCGAGAGTCTCGAGGCCTTCTGACCATTTCTCCAGACACCACTCGCTCTTGCAGTGCGTATGGTTTGTTTTTGTCGCTCTATGGTCATTGTGTGCACACCCTGGGCTAATTAGACTGGGACCTACAGTCTTGCAGTGCGTAGTAGGAAGAACGGTTACAATCTGAATTATTTTTAATAAAAGTCTGTTTTGTTGAAGAACTTCTTAAAAAAAAAAAGAGTAAAATGGTGCGTAATAAACCATCAGAATATTTATTTCTTATAAATCTTATGCAGTTATTTCTTATAACATTAGTAACTCTTGTAGCTCCTTTAATTTCTTTTATGTAAATGTCGTTACTTGTATGTATAATGAGTAATAGAATCATATTAAATATTCAAATTCCTGTGTAGAACTTACAAAAAAGTAACACAAAGATTAAATCATCCTTAAGAAGGAAATAGCTTTTAAATTTAGTACTCTTTTTAGTCATTATAATTTTTTTTTTTTTTTAATTCACCATAAAAAATCCCTTTTTTAAACATTTTTTTTTTCCTCTTTTTTAAAAATATTTTTTCCCTTTTTCAATATATATATATATATAACAAGGATTAGTTAAGAAAAGTTGTTTCTTTTTATCAGTCAAGTGTCATCTCTTTGATACTTTGTCACCATCTTCCAAAGGCTTTTGTGAAAGCGTCAAGATTATTTTTTTCTCTTCCCAACCTTTTAAAAACTTTTGAGTTATATCATTTTCCTTTTTTTTTTTTTTTTGCAAAGACTAAAGAGAAGAAAAATTAAAATGCGTCAGTGGTCGTTCATTTATCATAGTAAATATTCGCAGCCCGTTGATGTTAGAAAAATAATTTTTTTTTTCTCTGTTTATTATATATATATATATATAAAACTCATTTTGTATTCAATTTTTTAAAAGTTTCTCTGAATAGTATGTGTTTTATTACTTAATTTGAATTTGCCTCATTATGCTAATTTATATTTAGATTAATTTTTAATGATGTTAATCTTTTATTATTCCTTTCATTATTTTTTTTTTTCAAATTTGTCCATCTTTTGTGACTTGTTATTAAGTGTATAATTTCATATTATCAGAAACATTTGCTTGTAATTTAATATAGATAAAAATGGATTAAAAGACTTTTATTTGTTGATGATAATTGCTTAATGTGATAAGATACCGAACGCATTGCAATCTTTATATTAATTCCAAAAATCAGATGTATACTTGTTTAAATTTAATTAATTTTGTTAAAATTATGGTACCTGATGGCCGAGTGACTAGCGATCGGTGCCACATGTTTTGGGTTCATGCCACCTATTCTGTTTCATTAACATATGATACCAATTCTGTTTCATTAACATACGTTACAAGTCTGTTTCATTAACATATGATATCAATTCTTTTTTATTAGCATATGATACCAATTTTATTTCATCAGCATATGGTATCAATTCTGTTTCATTAGCATATGAGGCCAATTATGTTTTATTAGCCTATGATACCAATTCTGTTTCATTAGCATATGATATCAATTTTGTTTCATTAGACGATGAAACCAATTTTATTTCATTAGCTTATGGTACCAATTCTGTTTCATTATCATATGATACCAATAATGTTTCATTACCATATGATACCTATCTCTGTTTCATTAGCCTATGGTACCAATACATAAGACTATTTCATTAGCCTATGATACCAATACTATTTCATTAGCCTGTGATTACCATATGATACCAATCTTGTTTCATTAGCCTATGACACCAATTTAATTTCATTAGCATAAAATACCAAATCTATTTCATTAGCATATGACACCAATTTTGTATCATTAGCCTATGATACTACTTTATTTCATTAACATGACACCAATTCTGTTTCATTAGCATATATAGCTTCTTGGATTTAAAGCTTTTTGTAAAATTTAATCTTAATGATAAATGTTTATTTCTGTTTAAAAATAACAACGAACCGAAAGTACATTTTTCCGGTTTTTAAATTTGTTATCTAATCAGTTTACAGATGGGGTCAAAGAACAATTCTGCGAACACCCGAAAATAAAATTTATGTATTATATTTTTCATTTGCTTTTTACCAACATTCTCTTTTCCTTCCAAAAATCCATAAAGATAAAAAAAAAAAGGGGCGCTTGGCCCAATGACCGGAAAACAGTCGTTATTGTTTCAGATGCGGAAACGGGATTTTCCGGAAACCGCAGTCGGGAGAGAGAGAGAAAAAAAAAAAAAAAATTCCGGAGCATGGCACTAAAAAGCCTCTTAAATAATAGGAAGTTTGTTCTTTTCGGAGGATAAATGATTCGTAACATCAAGACTTGTTTCGGAGAAAATTTCTTCAGAGTTTTCCACGTCGATTTTGTGTTGCTGCTTCAGAATTACGTCCCGCCCTATTTCCGGCTGATGAAAATGGGGGTCTTTAGTTAAGGGGGCGAACGAGGGGGGCGTAAGCACAGTTTTGTTTTTTAAAGTGGCCTCACCCAATCAGCGTTTATGGCAATGTTATGGTGAGTTTTAGTGTAGGAGGTGAAAAATATTTTCCTGTAATTTTACAGGACAATTTCCGAATGTACAGGGCTGGGCATGCTCCCATTCTTTATTGACTAACATTACTCTAGTTCGAGGAAACACTTTCCTTCGACTAAGAAAACCATTTTCTTGTGGCTTATTCGATACACATTAAATATTCTTCCACAATAGGAATATAAGCTTTTATTCATCGGCTTATGAATTCGTGGACTTTTTCCCCTTTTTCTATCTTTTATTACTCCTATTCTTTATTGACTAATATTACTATAGTTGCAGGAAACGCTTTCCTTCTGTCAAGAAAAACTATTTTCTTGTAGCATTAAAAAGCTTGTAGCTAAAAATTAAATATTCTTCCACAATAGGAATATAAGATTTTATTAATCGACTTATGAATTCGTGAAAGTTTTTTACCATTTTGCAATGGGGCATTATCTCGGAAGATTTCAAATATTACAGTTTGGTACAGACATCTAGACATCACGACACCAACTCTCCGAAAACACGTATAATACACTACGTGTGCTCCAAACACACGTAGTGTAGGGAGAGGGCACGTAGAGAGGATTAATACTCTTTTTACAGACTTCAAGTGTTTATATAAAAATTTAATTTAAGCATGCAATTGCATACTTCCATTTATACACACAGTATACTCTGGTTACACACAGTATGATCAGCGAGTACGGTGTAACCAGTGATGTAAGTGCATACGCACAATATACACTGGTAACACTGCTGTGATTTAAACCATAAACTGTCAAACATTCGCAAAAAAGAGATAAATGTTTTTTTTTAAAGTGTGTACATTTTTTTTTTTTTTTTGACAATTCGGTAATCTTTCTTGACAAATTGTATAAAATGAATATGACAAATTGTATATCATTGTATATCTCTTATATGACAAATTGTATAAAATTGAATTTCAATAAGCAAATAAGCACACATAATTTTGAAAAAAAAATGAGATTATACGTTGAAAATTATGGTAAAATTATTTAAAAAAAATTCTTTAATAGAAAATATTTATATACTATTGCAGGAATTTTAATTACTAATTACTAACAGGTATACTAATTTTTATCATGGTAATTAAGGATGCTAATTAGGGATTTATCATGGAATTTCTACAATACAGTTAAAGAAAATTAAATTTTTGCATCAAATTGTTGGCTTTGTATGTCCAGTAAAATAAATGTAAATGCAGAGAGATTTAAAATTTAGAATCAAGCATAAACCTTAGAAAATATTGTTCTCAGTTTGTTACCAAATATTGAGAATCTTAATAAATTATTTAAATTTTATTTTTTTTTCACACCATCGCCATTTATAATATTTGTGCATAATATTGATTTATGTGTATTATATATTTGATAGCTATTAAAGCATTTCTTTATTATTTGAATATAATATGCAATATTTATTACATATAATGTTGCACATATCTATTTATACTTATTTATTAAATTCATTTTTTAAGTATTTTTTTTTTTTCATAAATTTTTCAATAGTCAAATAAACTATATAAATTTTACCAATGCAAACTACTAAAAAGTGGAAAGAATATTTATAGAAAACATCACTCAGAACAGTTCAATACATTGCCAAAAATATAATCAATAAAACTTCAAAAATACTTTTACAAACTTTCCATTCTTTTTACAATGGTAACATAAACAACGGTTTCAAAAAGCACCAGCCAGTCTTCAATAGGGCGCCATCAAGAAACCTTTCAAATGCACTCATGTTTCAAAACACACGCACAACCAAAAAAAAAAAAAAACAAAGAAGTAATAACAACTAACAAGTTTCGCCTACTGCTATTTTTTTTTATCCTACAACGGCATACCTACAAGTTGCTTCTCAATTCACGAGAGCTATGTTCTATTGTAAATCGTCTGTGTGCAGACGATAAATTAAAAAAGAACGGGAAACGATGAGAAAAAGAAAAAAAAAAAAGAAAAACAAGTCAGCTCCACGCACGAGAAAGGAAACAAAAAAAAAAAAATATAATAAAGCACTATATCTCTATCTATATCTATTTTCTGTGGAAAGAGAATTCATTACCAGTTCTCGTCTGTATAACGTTGAGTAGTAAAATTGGAAATAAATGATACTGCGGAGACAACTCAGTATGGGAGGTCCAACCTATTTCGATCCAGCCTATTCCGGTAGGGAATATAAATAAGGGCTGGCTTCATAAATTTATATAAATGCATATGGGCTCCGATGACGGAATGCCAGAGTTGTTCTTTATTGCGTTGGTGTTTTATGGGGTAGCCTTAGGAAGTACCGGGTCTGTGTGCTTTTTCGACCTCATAGGGAAGGGAGGGGGTGTTATATTTTTTGGAGTCACAAAATCTTTGTGTTTTTAATATTATATAAAAGGAAAACGACATATTTGACTAATAACTAATCAAAAAACTGCATTTGTATGGATTTGCATGGATCTGGATTTCGTATTGTTGGTGTAATAGGAAAACCAAAGAGTTGAAAAAGCCATAAAGTTTGACTTTGAAAGGATGATGTCATTGAAATGCTAAACACTCTGATGAAATGAAATTTAAGTCTAGATTTAGACTTAAATTTAATTGGTGTTTGAAAAAGAGGAATGATATTTTTATTGAAAAAGAGGAAAGGTTATTTTTTTGGAATAGGGGAAAAAAAAAAAAAAAAAACGCTGTGTTCCTTTTTATTATGTAAAAAGAAAATGGTATATTTGTCTAATGACTATTCAAGTAAAATTCTATTTGCATGGATTTGCATATCTTATTGTTAAGTAATAGGAAATAACAGGAAAACCAAAGTGAGGAATAAAGTTTTGTTTTCAAAGAATGATGTCATTTAAATACTAAATACTCTGTGCTGTTGATAAAATCTGGACTTAAATTTAATTGAAGTTAGAAAAGGAGGAATGACATTTTGAATGATATTTTGATTAATAAAGAGGAAAGGATATTTTTGGAGTCACAAAAACGTTGTGTTCCTTAATATTATCTAAAAAGAAAATGGCATATTTGTCTAATGATTATTCAATAAAACTCTATTTCCATGAATTCGCAGGATTTGGATTTCTTATTGTTGAAGTAATAGGAAAACCAAAGAGAGAATAAAGTTTGGCTTTAAATGAAATCATTCTTTTAATGCCAAACACTCTGCGCTGTTGATGAAATCTGAACTTAAATTTGGTTGGTTAGTTATTTTGAGAGGCAATTTATAAAACCTTGTTAAAAATTATAAAATTTTAAAATAAATTATAAACTATAAAATAATTATAAAATTTTCCTATTACATAATTTCATCGTTAGTATATATTGATGTATTTTCAAAAAAATCTTTCATATTTTTTTTTTTTTTTATAAATCTGATTGGTTGATACATTTTTAATTTGAAATATCAAGTACAATTCAAGTAAAGAGATTTTCAAAAGTAATTTTTAACGTATTTATCATATAGTTTACTAATCAATATATTTAATTAATTGATAGATTCAAATTAACTTTTTTTTTCATTTTTATTTATTAGCATAAAAATGTTTTATAATAATCTCAGTTCTTAGTCCAGTAATAACTTGCATTATTAGTGTATAGGAAAAAGATTCATTTCCAGTGCACTATTGATTTACATTGCAGTCATTATTTTCAGAAACAAAACTCTTTGAAAATTATGAAAGAGTGTGAATGTCTCGCATAAACAGACTGATTGTTAGCAATTTTCCAAATCTCACTCATATGACACGTAAATGAGGAGTAGTTACCCAGAGAAGGCATTGTTTTCATCGATCGATTGTTCAAGTTATACATAACTGGAATATGAAGTCCAACATACATAATAATAATAAATATTCTGTACATATTATAATGTTACAAATATTCTTTCTATGGTACGTATACGTGGTGAATTGTCCAGGCCTTTTGAGATTGTTAATGGTGTTAGGCAAGGGGATGCTCTTGCATGCCTTCTATTTGCAGTGACTTTGGAAAAAATTATCAGAGATGCTGGCATGAACACAAGGGGGACAATATTTAACAAATCAGTGCAGATTCTGGCTTATGCAGATGACATAGACATCATCTCCAGATCTTAAAGTACATTGAGGGAATCTTTCCTTGCACTGGAGGGGGCTTCTGGAGATGAAGGGCTGACAATAAATGAAGGAAAAACCAAATGCATGTTTTGCGGAAAGAGAGACCATCCTGGTGATTTCTTTGAAATCGAGCAAATAGATTTCAAAGTGTTACAAAGTGTACTTACCTGGGATCTGAGATTGAATACCAAAATGAAATCTGCCCCGAGATCCGTAAGAGAATTTTTGCTGACAATCGCTGCCTATTTGGCCTTAGAAGCCAATTAAGATCCCACCTGATTAAAAGAAGAACTAAAATTTTACTGTATAAAATTCTCATAAGACCAGTATTAACATATGCATCTGAAACATGGTCCCTAATAGCAAGAGAAGAGAAAATGTTGGCAATCTTTGAAAGAAAAGTGCTACGAACTTGTGCTACTACTACGTGCTTTTGTTGAACTACTACATGCTTTTGGCGGTATCATTGACAATGGAAATTGGCGAAGAAGATACAATTTTGAACTTTGCAAACTTTTTGAAAATATTGACATTCTAAAATTTATTAAACTGAACAGAATGAGATGGGCCGGTCATCTCATGAGAATGGAAAGTGATAGAGCTGCTTTGAAGGTTTTCAATATAACCCCTTCTGGACAGCGACCAAGGGGAACACCGAAAAAGAGATGGGTCTGATTTTAATGTTAAATAACTGGATAAAAAACTGGAGATCCACGGCCAAGAGGAGAACAGCCTGGCTGGATCTTTTAAAGAAGGCCAAGGCCCACAACGGGCTGTCGAGCCAGTTGTGATGATGATATGTTATAAAGATATGTATATATAATCTAGTGTGTGAATGTCTCGCATACATAGACTGATTGTTAGCAATTTTACAAATATCACTCATACGATATGTAAATGAGGAGTAGTTACCCAGAGAAGGCATTACTTTACCTATTCATTGATCGATTGTTCAGGCAATATATAATATTTGGAATATGAAGTCCAACATACATAATAATAAAAACATTATACATTCTGTATATAATATATTATATTTAAAATGTAATATACTATAATAAATACTTATATACTTATTATATTTAAAAATAATTCTGCATATATATATAATATAAAGATTCGTATATATAATTTTTTTTTTTTTTTGCTTCAATTTTAATTTGTTTTTCATCAGAATCATATCATAAAAAGTTGAATATATTTGAAGTCATTTTATTACTACGTTAATTAACCAGTATACTTTTTCCTATTGTAATTTTTAATTTTTTATTCTTTAAAAAAAAAAAAAGGCTTTAAAATGAGTTTTAAGAAAATTTTTTTTTTTTTTCACTCCTTTTATTTATAAGAAATCGAAGCTTACAGTGGCACAAAAATATTTAATTCAAAGAAGGTACCCTCTCAATAAAGAAAAGAATGTGCATTCCTTTCTTTTCCCCTCCCTCCTCCTCATCTTCTTTTTCGTTTCTATTCAAATGAATAAAAAGTTTTTCATCTGCAGGGCAGTAATGGAAAACGAAAAGGAAAAAAAGAGGTTACCAACTGAAAATATTCGACGATAACTAATGAAAAATAATTATGATAAAAACACTTCGATTGATAATGAAATATTTCACTTCAAAGTTCTGTTACTAAGACACCCAACTAATTTCATTATGCACCGCCGTTTCTAAAAATTCCATTCTCTTTCATCAAGAACCCTCTCCCCCACCCCCAGACTGATTAAATCAGCGTTCTTTTCTTTTAGATTTTGACACCGCCTTTCTTTTTCGAAGCCGACTGTGACAGATAAAAGAACCAGACACACTCAAATTTGCATGCGGCAGTCATTTTATTTGACAACCATAAAGTCACCGTCTTTTCTGTAATATCTCTTTAAACGTATATCGGACCCAATATAAAAACAGCATAAAAATACTGACGTATACAAATTGTTTTTGTTCTTTTCTTCCATTCCGTTCCAAGTTCATTGTTTTATTTTTTTTTTTTTTTTCAGCTGTTCTTTTCTTTTTTGCGAAATTAATTTCAGACCTCTCTTATTCCAGCTGCTGACGATATGCGAGTTGTTGCCAGATTGGAAAAAAAGGGAAAAATTTTTATGCTGCAGACGATTTGAATGTGTATGAAAATCGTTTGCTGAAATCGAGTACTTACGAGGTTCTTCACCCAAGGAATAAAGCTTTGCAAAAAGGTAAAAGTTCTGAGAATTTATTCTAAGAATGAATGTCATTATTATTATTCAATACAAAGATTTAAAGTAATTGAAACTTATTCACCAAAGAAAACTTATTGCTTCAGCCAAAATTAAGGATGAATCTTTTTTCTTTTTCAAAGACACATTAAATCCTAATAGATTCTCTTAAAAAATTTATAGTTCTATTTGTACAAGGTTACTATAATTCTATAGTTCTAAGAGAACACCAGACACATTATTTTTCACACACCTGTAAAAATATCGTTTGTTTCAACAACATGTCACTTCAGTTCTATTCTTTGTTCGTAATTATATATTTAATAATATTTATTTTTTTGTTTTAGATTATTTTTAAAATTTTGAAAAATAAGTTAAAAGAAGCAGTTAGATAAATTATTTTCATGCATTTTAAAATGATTTTTATTAAGAAATCAAATTAATACTATATTGAATTTTGCAATTTAAATGTTGTGTTAAATTTTATTCTTTTTGCCAGAATGTTTCACTATGGAGCTCAATAAAAAATTATTAAAAATTTTCGAAAAATAAAGAAATAATTACAGAAATTATTTTCATATAGTTTAAAATGATTGTTATTTTTATTGAACACTATACTGAATTTTTACAATTTAAATGCAGTGTTAAATTTTACTCTTTTTTTCCAAAATTCCAAAATTATTTTAAAATTTCGAAAAATAAACAAAGAAACAATTACATAAATTCTTTTCATGCATTTTAAAACGCTTTTATTTATATTAACAAGTCAAATGAATACTATACCGAATTTTGCAATTTAAATGTAGTGTTAAATTTACCCTTTTTGTCAAAATATTTCAATATGTAGGATCAATTAAAAATTTTTTTAATAAAAAGTAAAATGTTTGTTTTAGAAGAGATTTCTTTGAAAAAAAAAAAAATTTGTATAAAAATTACAATGAAACTTTTCTGAATATTTGATTAATTGTTGAAAAAATCATGTTATTACTCTCAAATGAGAAGGAAAATTGCCAGTTGAAACATTAGAAGAAGCAAAAAAAAAAAAAAAAAAAAAAATTATTTAGTGAAACTTAAGTAACTCCTTCTACTTATTATTTTTTTTTTTGTATATCATTCAAGCATGAAAAATGTTTTATTTCTTCATTGAATTTTTATTATGATTAACTTATGCATGAGTAATTTTTATTAAAAATATTTTTTGATTTATTTTATAATGCCATGGATTCGAAAAGCTGGAAAAAAATAGAAAAAAATAGCATTAAGATATTTTTACAAAGAAAATTTGAAATACACTGCAAAAATTCTGACAAATATTTATACTAATATATATATAGTCAATAAAATATTTTTTTCTTGAATGGCAGGTATATTTACTTTTGGGTAGCAAAATTGTTTTTCAATAATGCAACTAATTTAGATAATGGAACTAAATAACTCAATTACTATCTTGCTTAAAAACAAAGCTTCCTTTCTTTTTTTGCTTGCTTTTTATAAAATAAATATGAAAGCATTGTTTTAAAAACTTATCAAACGTTATAATCTTAACACATTGTTATCTTAAAAAGAATGAGTCAGTTTTGATATATAAAATGTTTCTAGTTAGTTTCTAGTATGTTCTTGGCTGGTTTTTAATGCTTTTAGTTAGAATGTTTATTTTGTTAGAATTTTTATACGAGTAAATATAAGCATCTAGCGGGCCTGAATGGCCGAGTGGCTAGCGCTCTGGCGCTCGGTACCGCAGGTTTCGGGTTCGAGTCCCGGCAGTGCCATGGATGTTTGTAGTGGTTCGGAATCCACTTTAAACCGTAGGTCCCGGTCTAATAGGATCGTAGAGCGTTGCGGGGCATTGTTACTCCGTGGCTTATCTTAAAGTTACACGCGCCCCCTGGGTAATGCAAAGTGAGTAACGTCTGTGCAGCGTTTGCCTTAAGGCACCAAGACCAAGCTGTCTAAGAGCTTGCCAGCTGCATTAGAAAAAAAAAATATAAGCATCTAAAAATTAATAATAATAATAATAAAAAAAAAAAAACCAGAAATAGAATGTAGAATTATTATCTTCTGCATTAGATAGTTTTATAAATTAAGAACTGCATAACAGTAAATACTAAAAAAAGAAGTTTGGTTTGTCGCTCTACGGGGCATTTTGTGCACACTGTAGGCTAAATAGAGCTGGACCTACAGTTTAACTTGGATTCCGAGTCCTAACAAACATCCATGCCACCCACGGCCAGGGTTCGTATTAGAAGCGTGTGGTACCAAAGGCCACAGCGCTAGCCAATTGGTCATCAGACCGCCATTAAAAAATCAGACAAATATTTTTTTGAGATGATAGAGATTTCGACATAACATTCTGCTTAACATAAGTTTAAAAATACTCTTCGCTGGTGGTACACTTTACATTGGTGTTTTAGTTGCTAGTACCACCTATGAAGTACAACCGCAGCATATCTCCTAGAAAGTGTAACCACAAATTATTAACATGACGGAAATGCAATACGTTTCTATCGAAATCCATTTCCGCCTAGTCATTTTCATTTTTATGTTATAAATTTAAAATAGGAACTTCTTTTTAACTTAATTAGAATATTGCATAATTTATTACAGTCGATATTTCAAATTTTACCAAACATAAACATAATTGTTGCTGATTCAAATTGCTGTAAATTGGATTATATAAAGGAATTTTCAATATTCATAATAACATAAAAAATTGCAATTCAGTACAATATAATATTATAAATAAATAGAATATTGAGAACTTTATACATATTTTTTATATTTAGAAGATTTATTTTCAATTATTTCAATTATATTTTTAAACTAAATAAATATCATTCTAAAACTCCTTTTTTTTTGAAATATATATATATTTTTGTCCAACCATAGCTTTTTAAATTTATCTTTTACACATAGTGTTTCACCAAGTTGTGAGATGTTAAAATTATTTTCATATCAATATAATTGATTTAAAAATTCAATAAATATGCAAAAAGAAATTCAGGTTTGAGAAAGATTCATTAAATATTGTGATGAGACAAGCTTTATTATAACGGAAGAGTTGATGCTTTTTATGTAAACATTTTAAAATGGAAATAAATTAAAAATCATAATTTTATATTGTTGGCTTAAAATATTTTTAATTACTGTGCCACATTACAAATAAAATGTCCAATGCTATTGGAATATCTAGATTTAACTTCAGGTAATTCATAATACACTTAAAACAATTTTGAAATAAAAATGCTCAACATAAACATATTTTTACATAAGACATTTGAAATTAGTCATGAAAAGGCCTTGATGGTATTTTGATATTACAACCCCTATTATAGGTAAGCAAGTTTACTTTATAAGAGACATCTGTACTTTTATTTCGTTTTCTGTTCTTTTCAAAAATACCATACGGAATAAATTAACTGATTACATAATTGGGCTTAATGGGCGAGTGACTAACGCTCTGGCTTTAATTGTAGAAGACTTATGGTTACTACTGGTGCTCTATCACAGTAGAAGCTGGCCCTTTCCTTCTATCCGTGAGTAAATTACTCATGTAATTAAAATAAAAATGTGGAAGTTAGCACATGATCTTTAAAGAAAAAAAAAAAAATGTAATGCATTTAAATTTTTTTGAAATAAACCAAATTACTATAACTGATTTTTAGAAATACTGATTGCGTACCTTTAGCCTTGAAAAAAAAAAATTTAAATCTCTTTGCTACAAAATCTCTCTACAATAGATATAAGATCTTTCATACTTCAGCACTGATATTTTATTCTTTGTGATATCACTGTTGTATAATGATTGCAACCTTAGAGTGTAGAGATCATAATAATAATCATAATAAGTCTAAAATATGAAGAAAAATGTATGGAACTGGTACATTTTCATTGCTAACTTATTAAAATCCAATGGCTGCATATGCGAACTTATTTATATAAATTTTGATAAATATATTTATTGTTTATCTAATTTTTCTAGCGTGTTGAATTAATATTGACATAAAAAGAATAAAATGTAACATTAGACATAAAATTACTATTTTTTTTATTTTACAGCATCTCTGGCGATTAACAGTTGTTGTAATTATATATTATACTTTAAATAACATTAATTTTTTTAACTTGCTTTTTTTCTGGTCTCTGATGTTTGTTTTCATTAAATCTTTATTAATTAAATATTTGAAATCTGCATTTATTTTTTCAATATTGTTATCAATTTCATCTCTCTATGAGATTATTTGCACGCCTTAAGATCACCATTCTAAACATCTGAGTAAATTCCTCTATAAAAGTAGTAAATAACTCCAAAACAGAACCTAATTTATTTTCCTTTTTGCTCATAGCACAAAAAAAAAAAAAAAAAAAAAAAAAGCAACAAGAATTCACGTACACCCCTAAGTATCGTAAATTGGCTCCTAAAAGGAAAAGAAATTCTTATAATCGTCCCAAAAATCTTTTGTGCTGTCCTTTAGAAGGGGGAGAGAGTCAAGCAGACGAAATTTCACCTGAGCAACAAAATTACGTGACGAATGTCTGCAAGTGAGTTATTTATTTTCCTACCATTCCCACCCCTCTAAATAATTTTTTTTTTTTTTAAACATCAGAGGGAAGAGAACTCCAAGTATGTCCCACTTCTGAAATTTAGCGCTTCAGAATAAAATGGGGTCGTTGAAAAGAAGGGGACATCTCGTTGGAGATATATATGTGTTCTTTTAATGACCGAAATTCCGGCGGAAAAAAATGTTGCTGGACTCTGATTTAGGGGCGTCCGGTCTAGGGCGGTTTGCCCTTTTAAGTTTTCGTTTCCTTTCTTTTTATTCTTTTTTTTTTTATTCCGTTTTTGTCTCTACAGGAAACTGGAAACCTTTCAGGGAACAGAAAATCCCAGTGACGCCTGGCAGTCACCAAATTGCACTGTTGTTGATAGTTAAGGTTGATTACAATAGAAAATAATTTGTTACTTAAGATGATTTTTCAAATAAAATTTGATTAAAAAGAAAATCGATTTTGTTGCTTGTAATAATGTAATATTTTCGTTTCCTTTCTTTTTATTTTTAATACGCTTTTATTAGTTTCACCTGTATGTTTATTTGTTTGTAACTCTCTTTGGGCTCGATTTTGCCCTACTTTAAGCGATCAGATTTAATTAAAACGTTGTAGACTTATCAAGGGCCGACGACAATAAAATAGTTTGATAAGTTTATTATCTCAGCATGATTTGGATCGCCAGGATGGGTGATTTTATTTTAACTTATGAAGAGCAATTTTACCCTTGTAGAATGAAAGTACCTAAGATATTCAAATCTACGTGGGACAATGGATAACACGCCTGACTACGGATCAGGAGATTCCCTGTTCGAATCCTGGCTGGCTCGACATATTCGAATTTAGCCTTTGTTTTACTCACAATTAAATTATTGTAAGAACTATAGTTCCAGTCCTCCTTATCGGGACCTCATTTAAATATTATAGTTTAAAAACACACGCTTTTAGAGTTAATCAAACTAAAAAGTAAATAAATTATAGTTTAAAAAACTAAAAACACGCTTTTAGAGTTAATCAAACTAAAAAGTAAAAAACAAGTGTTAACATAAGAATAAAATAACTGACGAGAAAATGAAAGTCACTGTTCTAAAAGCGTAGGGGGCTTTGCATGACATTTTTAAACTAACTCTGCATTTCGGAATGAAACTAGTGAAATATTATAAGGATTGATATCGACCACCCCAAGCTTTTAGAACAGTGACATTCATTTTCTCGTTTAGTAATTTTATTCTTATGTTAACAATTATTTTTTACTTTTTAGTTTGATTAACTCTAAAAGCGTGTTTTTTGGTTTTTTAAACTATATTTTTACTTTTTAGTTTGATTAACTCTAATAGCTTGTTTTTTTTTTTTTTTAAACTATAATTTATTTTTTTATTCCGTCTTTGTCTCTAAAATTTTACGGGAAGCTGGAAACCTTTCGGGGAATGGAAAATCCAGTGACGCTGAGCAGTCACCAAATTGCACTGTTGTTGACAGTTAAGGTTGGTTACAATAGAAGATAATTTGTTACTTAACATAGTTTTCCAAATAAAATGCGTTTAAAAAAGAAAATCGATTTTGTTGTCTGTAATAAATCTTGAATTATTAACTGAAAAACAACATAAACTACAATTTTTAGTAAATATTGCAGTTCAAATTATTAAATTGCAACTAAATTAAAATAATAATAATAATATAAACGAAATCGTAAAAAAATTGGAAGAGTTGCATTTATTTTAATTTCTGAAAAATTCATATCAATAAAGACGATAATTTTATAAAAAAAGTTAGTTTTATCCTAATAGATTCTATAGTCATATGTTGACAAATATGACTATTAAATGTAAAGATTTTTGGATTGAAGATATACGTTTACAGTCTATGGGTGTAATGTCTATCGGAAATATATTTATTCGAGTGAAATGTGAATTTAATGAACTATAACACAGTAGCATTAACATGCTGGTTTGTTATATGATAATTTAAAATATTTGTATTTATATTTTTAATGGTTAAAATAAAAATAAAAAAAAAAAAACCTGAAACAATTTGGTTCACACTATTTCTACGTACATTTTAAACAATCAACTCTTTTTTTAAGCTCTCTGTATTGACAGAAGGTTTAACGAACTTCTTCTGTCAGTTATAAGCAGCTAATTGGATTACAGGAAGGTCTTCTGTCATCCCATGATACACCGCTGAAACGTCAAAGTTTGGTGTGTTGCCAAGTTAACAGTTTGTTAAAAAGCTAATTACTTGATTTTCTAACATGACATTGATGAGCATGATTGATCATATAGCGTGACACATAAGCATGACTGATCATAATTTGTTGCAGCAACAACAACAATAACAAAATAGAAAATATTTGATACTTGGTTTCTATTGTGAAAAAATAAGCAAATATGTTGTGAATGTAAGAAAATAAAACATAAATTTTTTTTTTTTTTTGTAAATTTTATTAAAAAAATTAGTTGTGCAGAATTTGAGATTTTAAATAAGTCTTTTTTAAATAACATAATTTGGCTAAATAAAGCAATCATTATTTTTAAAAATCTCAATAATTTGTTTTATCATTTTTAATGCGTTATCATTTATTTTTAAGAATAATACAAAGTTTGTTGGAAATTAAATTTAAAACTAATTCTGTAAAACTTTCACCTAATTTTTTTTACACGATAATTTAAAAAATAGCACTAGTAGGTTTCTTAAAGGGCTTGAAAATATGTGTCCAATTAAAAAAATAAGGTTTTACTTAATTTTAAATAATTAATAAAATATTTTTCGTAGATTTTAGTAGACAAAATAATTTAGTAAATAAAATAATAAATACAAATAAGCAAAATTATACTTCTGAGTATTATAGTTTTTAAATTAAACCGAAACTTGCCCTGCACACAATATTTACAGTGAATATATATGTGGATATTATTTTCCATATATTTTTCTCTATTTTTTTTTGTGGCTGCTAATAAAAGATTAATCAAAAATGAAATTATTTTTCTTTTGCTATAAAAAAATCTTTAACCCTGAATTATTGGTTTTCAAAATATTAAAAATTCTAAGCTAACAAAAAAAAAAAAAAAAAAAAAAACCAGAAAAGTTCAATAATTTAAATAAACAGAAATAAAAGCAAATTTTTTTGTTGGGATTAGACGATGCTAATAAAAGATTAATAAAAAATTTTCTTGATTTAAGATTTGTAAATCAAGAAAATTTTCGCGTTTCAAGAAATAAGCATGTTTCAATTTTCTTTGTTTTTTTAAAAGATTTTCTTTCGTTATAAAAAAATCCTTAAACATGAATTATTGGTTTCCAAAATTATTAAAAAATTTAATTTAGCAATCGAATTCTAAAAAAAAAAAAATAAGGACAGAAACGTTCAAATAATTTAAATGAACAGAAATAAAAGCGGGAGTAATTTAAAACTCTTACCAAGGAAATACACCATTAAATTAACTATTCAAAAGTGTGAACAACTGGTTGTCGAGGGGAAAAAAAAGGCTTTCAATTCAAAGAATTTAATCTCGAAATCTATCCTCACTTTAATCTAGCAATCTAAAGCCAAGATTTTTAATATCAGTTAACATGACAAGACATTTTTCCTTTTTAACTCTTTTAAAATGAGAATAATTTTGTGAGGCATGTTACACGGAGAATAAGAAAGCTACTGGAATTCTAAATTAATTCCCCCTCGAGAAATTTTGAACGGAAACCTTTATAACATTTCTGGCTTGCCATTTTCTCAACAGTTGGAAAGCTCTTGTAATCCAACCCTTATTGCTGTCGCGTTTGAATTAGCATATTTCTGCGAACGCCGCATTCGGTTCTCCATTCTCATGCAAATTCGAATTTAAACGAGAATTCGTAGATAGTTAATTTAATGAAATGTAAAGTATCTTAGCTGCAAGGCGGAAAGTGCAATTAATTTAAAAAAAAAAAAAGAATCCTCACCTTTAAAACGATCTGATTTCTTTCCGTTCAGTTTCTTTAGAAATGATCTGGCAATAACGAGTTGATGCCAGATTCGGTTAGCTTATTAACTTGGGGAAATCTATTAACAGATTGAATACTGAATGATTTTTTTTTTTTTTTTTTTTTGGAGATGA
Organism: Caerostris extrusa; assembly: GCA_021605095.1. Classification (NCBI taxonomy): domain Eukaryota; kingdom Metazoa; phylum Arthropoda; class Arachnida; order Araneae; family Araneidae; genus Caerostris; species Caerostris extrusa. Next base: position 111,249 of record BPLR01004793.1, on the reverse strand, counting down.
GAGAATAAGAAAAAAAAAAAAAAAAATGTTTTGGATGTAAAGTTTTTTTGGAAACAAAGCATTGACTGAAAACTATTACATGCTTAGAATGCAACTTTACCTTAAAATATCATAAATTAAACATTAAATACTTAGAATGCAACTTTCACCTTAAAATATCATAAATTCAACTATTAAATACTTATAATGTAATTTTTACCTTAAAATAAATTAAACCAGCATTAAAAACTTAGATTGCAACTTTTACCTTAAAATATCAAAAATTAAACTAGCATTAAATACTTAGAATGTAACTTTTACCTTAAACTATCATAAATTAAACTAGTATTAAATATTTAGAATGCAACTTTCACCTTAAAATATCATAAATTCAACAATTAAATACTTATAATGTAATTTTTACCTTAAAATAAATTAAACCAGCATTAAAAACTTAGATTGCAACTTTTACCTTAAAATATCATAAATTAAACTAGCATTAAATACTTAGAATGTAACTTTTACCTTAAACTATCATAAATTAAATTAGTATTAAATATTTAGAATGCAACTTTCACCTTAAAATATCATAAATTCAACTATTAAATACTTATAATGTAATTTTTACCTTAAAATAAATTAAACCAGCATTAAAAACTTAGATTGCAACTTTTACCTTAAAATATCATAAATTAAACTAGCATTAAATACTTAGAATGCAACTTTTACCTTAAAATATCATAAGTTAAACTAGTATTAAATACTTAGAATGCAACTTTCACCTTAAAATATCATAAATTCAACTATTAAATACTTAGAATGTAATTTTTATCTTAAAATAAATTAAACCAGCATTAAAAACTTAGATTGCAACTTTTACCTTAAAATATCATTAATTAAACTAGCATTAAATACTTAGAATGCAACTTTTACCTTAAAATATCATAAATTAAACTAGTATTAAATACTTACAATGCAATTTTTACCTTAAAATATCATAAATTGATTCAGTTAAATTATTTATGTGGAATATTTTCTCTTTAATATATAATTCAAAATTTTAAAAATTCTTTATTGATATACCTTAGTGTTTTACATGCAAATATTATTTTGCAGTAAAATCTCCATAGAATTTATGTTTATTAAAACAATTTATATTTTAATTATAATTTTATAGCCTAATAATTGTTCACAAATATTTGTTTAAACCTGATATTAAAATAAAAAATAACAACTTAAGGATTATGTTGTAATAAAATATAATGTATTATTATATAATTATAATATATTATAAACATAATATAAATATTAATCATATATTAATTAATTATGTTTTATATAATCAATGATAATTCATTATATATTTCATAAAATTATATACATCAAGTTTATATTATTAAATAGCATATTATAAACATCAAGTTTTAAAAACTTCCAAGTTCAATGTTATCTTTATCTCACTAATTAAAAAAAATAGAATATTATTTCTTCAATTACTTAAAATTCCCAATTATGTTGTACATTATTTGAATTATTTTCTTACATTTTTGAAATATTTTCTTGTATTTTTGATTTTAAAAATTACAAAAATGTACACCATTTTTATTTAGTAGGACTGTTGATTTCATAATATATTTCATACCATCATATTTTCGTAACCTAACTTGCAAATTTTTAAAAAAATTCATTAAAAACAGTAAATTCATTAATGCAGCAATAAACCAGACATCGTAGACAATTTATAGCAATTGAATTTTCATACTTCTGCAAAAGTATTTTAGTAAATTATGCAAGTTAACTTTGATTTAATTTTCGTAATTCTGCAAAACTATTTTAGTAAATTATGCAAGTTAACTTTTGAGATTTCAACTTCTCTTCCATAATGCGCACGAATCGAAACAATTAATCGAATATATTTTAGAATGAATAATCGCACTTCGAAGAACATTTCAAAAGCCTTTAGTCATTAAAATGCATTTAGAACTTTCAGAACACTAAATCATTCTAAAAGAGAACGATCTCTCATTAAAAGGGAATAATTATACAAATGATTCAGGAAAACAAGTATGCATTTTCAACAGGCATTCCACAAGTTCAGCTGCAACAAGCTCTTTGCATGAAAGATCGCTGTTATAACGGATGATGGTATTGTTTTGTCAGAAAATGAACGAATATTCATATTTACGAATGGTTCCCAGTTTATTCTGCTAGCTTAGCAGCAGAATTAAGCATTGTCTTCGAATTTACTGTGTGGGTCGAGACGAAATTTACTTTCAGTCGCTTCAGATTCACTTGTGCGGCAGACGATAAACACCTCGTTGCCATTTTATGTATTACAAAATTCACTCTCAGGTTTGTTGTCGCTGCCAGTTTCAATTTCGAATTTCATCGGATGTCGTCTGCACGAAACATGTCATTCGAAGACTTAATGATTGGTGCAGTTGTTCGATGTTCGTAATACGAAATATTTAATGGAATATCTTTCGATGTATGGCTATGTCAGGTATTTCATGTTAATGCCAGTTTTGAGATGTTATTAAGCTTTTATTATGCATTTTATTTGTGCCTCGTCGTGATTTATGTTAAAATTTACTATCAACGGTTAAATTAAATGTATTTCAACAATAAATGCCATTAACTATTAACCTTTAAGGTTAGTGCTATTGTCAATAAGAAAAAGTTAAATTTTAATAACTATTTTATCTGACAATGAAGATATGCTAAACGAAATTCAAAATTCCAACATTTTTATTATGTAATTATTTGCTAATAATTTACTGATTACTTTTTATTAATATATTATAATTTTAGTGCAATGAATTCCGGATTACTTTAAGAAAGTCTAATATAGGTTTTGATGAACTAAATATTCTATGAATAGTTTGAAATTTTGCAAAACACATGATGCAAAGGCATTTTGAAATTAGTATTTAGTATAACTCATTTGTTAAATTTCTCAACTTAAATTCCATTTTTAACAATTTATATGATATAGAATTGATTTTTCAAAAATAACTCATATATTTGCCAATTTATCATTCCCTCAATAAACAACAAATGATTTTCAAAATTAAGATTCTTGAGATGTTATTTACCAAACAACAATTTTGTCTTCTCTTTAAAATCATTGAACTTTAAGAAAGATAAAATGAATTGTCATTGCAAGAGATAAGATCAAACAATTTTTGTACTCTATATAAATAATCTCTTCCAATAATCAGCTATTAGACACAATATTTCATAAATATTTTTTCATTCTTTTGTAAGTATTTTATTGTATTCTTTTTCAAATGTTTATTAAGAAAATTAGTTTTCTTCTTTAAGGAACCAATTAAGACCAGTTTTTACCACAAAATTTAAGGTGACCAGATTTTATATAAGAAAACCACAGCAATTTTCTTAACCCTTTTTTTAAAAGATGTATCAAAAGAGGCCTACTAACCAAATCAAAAATGTTATGGCAATAAAAGTGTCATCAATATTATTAAATTTTATAAATTCCTACAAATGTTTTTTTTTCTAATGCAGCTGGCAAACACTTAGACAGCTTGGTCTTAGATGCCTTAAGGCAAGCGCTGCACAGACGTTACTCACTTTTCATTACCCAGGGGGCGCGTGTAACTTGAAGATAAGCCACGGACGCGGGTAACAATGCCCCCGCAACGCTCTACGATCCTATTAGGACCGGGACCTACGGTTTAAAGTGGATTCGAACCACTACAATTCCGAACCACTACAGCCATTGCACCGCCGGGACTCGAACTCCGGGTAGCAAGCGCCAGAGCGCTAGCCACTCGGCCATTCAGGCCCCTAGACTACAAATGTAGCTTCTGGTTTTTTTTTGGTGCTGTGCATTTATTCTTATAGGATTATAGCTATTTAGACTTATTTAAATTTACATCTAATCTCAACAAAATGAAAAGCTTAACTTTCCAACTAGCTCAATAATTGAAATAGAAGAATTGCAAAAGAATTAAAAATAAATGTATATATCTATAGAGTGAGTCAATGTGAATTATAACTACGATTATTTATCTTGTTTGATAAAATAATAGTTCATTTCCGAAAAGGAAAAAATGTTGTTTACATATGTCATCAATGGAAATTCAAAATAAATCGATTATTTTTTTTTGATAATTTTCCGAATACTTACACAAAGAACTTCATTCATAGATGAAGATTAAGCTAGTTGATAAAACCCAACATATCTTTTTTTCAATAACAATATTTCTGTTAAGTAATCGAATAATTGTGTCGTAAATTTATTAAATTTTTTTTTCCATAAATAATTTACAGTTTAAGTTTCTTTATTATTCGAAATTTATCTGGCTTAGAATTTCGAATTCCTTTAGCCGATAAATTTCAGTATGACTGGCATAGGATCAGGGCTTCCGTTACGAATATTTAAAAGGAAAGATCTTACCATAACGTTTGAAATAATTTTAGCCTGGAATGCTTAGAGTTTAAAATATGGAACTGAACTCGAAACCCGAATCCCCATGCTCAAGCCCTAACTTCGATTTGGAACACTTTATTCAAGCGGAGAGACATTCTATTCGAATCGCATCAAGTATATTGTTTCAGTTTCGGAAATGTGCCAACATTAGCAATTTTAAAAGCGTTTGCAGCGCGATGCTGGCTGTGTTGACGATGGGAACCTCTATTCTTGGGGCTTATGTAACACGAGATCAGAAAAGCACTGAAAATTGCGATCGATCCAGCCATGATGGGATGGCATTCGGCGGAATACAAAGGACCCGAATAACCGCCATTTTGGATCACGTTTTTCTTTTCATATATCTTGCTTGAGATGTTTGCCTTTAATAAATGAAGCTTCATTAAAAGGAAATATTAATTAAAATTAACAAAGCATAGATATAGAAAAACTGCAAAAGAAAAATGTCCTATCTCTACACAATTAATGATTGGTATTACTATGGTATTTATGGTATGGTATGGTAGTTAGTAGTATGGCTATTTGCTCTGGCGCTTGGTGCCATATGTTTCGGGTTCGAGTTTATGGTAGTGCCATGGATGTTTGTAGCGGGATCCCCTTTAAGCCGTAGTTCCTGTTCTAATATGACTAGTGCATTAGATATAGGGCTAACCTACCTATAAAAAATGACAATCCTAGCCCGTAAAAAAGAAAACATCTCCTGTCTCGAAATCTGCCAGTAAGCGGACGGCCTTGGCACACCATGAGATAGCTGCTCCATTAATGATGCTAATCATGATGTGCATAAAATGACCGTAGAGCGACAAACCATGGTGCTCACCATGGTACTGTTGTGCCAATGTAAGAAGCATGGTTTTTTAAGAACCAAATGTTATTAAGTTCTTCCAATTAAATACTGCATGACATTCGTATGAATTACTGTTGCATAATGAGTCAAATAACCAGTTGTAGAAACCAGATACGATGAAGGCTCAGAATGGTATAAAGCAACCAACTGTTTTGCTCTTGCTATTCGTATGAATGACTGAAACAAAACTCTTTGGCTAAACCAGTGAAGATGAAGACCTAGACTTCTTTGACTAAATGCTGTTGAGGAGAATCTATTTAGAGATAGAAATGCTTGGAAAAGTTTAATTCAAGTTTGAAATTTTGAACACACACCAGTTTAAAAATAATGAATTAAGAGGAAAAATAATTGAATTTCAAAGGACTATTGTTTTTAAATTCTAAGAAACATTGACGCATCGATGATTTCCTTCTGTATCAAATAACAGAGGTCTCCGGATCTTTTGGTTCTACATAGAATTAATTTAAAAATCTCGTGAGCTTGGAAGAGAAAAAAAATTATTATTTAGGAGTTAACTGATTTTAGTTAAAAAAAAAACATTAAAAAATAAAACCATTAGTTAAAATAAAACATTTTTTTCTTATAACAATATGTACAATAATAGTTGCAGATATCTCATTCATTACTAATAGAAATTATAGGATAAAATCGTGAAAATTGTAATGTGCAAGAGGGCTCACTATGAATATTATGGAGATGTATCTTGCAGTGATTGCTTTCTGAAATGAGGAGACTCGATAGCGATTTAGACAACACGTTTAAGTGTTTCACATCGACAGCCAAGCTGGCTGTTGGGATATCTTCGGATCTTTCCTCATATGACAAGCAAATGCAAGGCATTAACCATAAAATAAAAGTCCTGCCTGAAGGCAATGTTCTATCGATATATAGACTCCCTCCTCCAGAAATAATTGATATATTTACATCACGTAATAGTTTATAAATTAATGTGTTACTCGTTTTTTTGTAAATTTGTTAACATTTTTAGATTTATAGGTTTAATTATACAATTAAAAATATTATACTGAGAAGTTTGCAGTAGTTTTCATTTTTGGCAGAGAGTTTTTAGGGAAAAAAATGTTTAAGAAGGCTTATCGCATATAAACAAGTGCCAAATGTCTAGCAAGCTGAAGGAAAATGCTTTGGTTTTTGATATCAGAGAACTTGGTTGAGAAACCAACAAGCAAAACCTAAATTAAAATGTTCTTCCTGGAAATGGACGGATTTAAGTACGATGAAATTAAATTAAAAGGGCATGAAATTGTATTAATACAATTTCAATTTTAATGATTACTTAATCAAGTCAGAGTCTAGGCAACAATGTTTAATAAATTTGGACTGACTTCTTGAACATATGTGTCGGGTAAGTGCTTACTTAAAAAGAAAATTATATGAAATGAAAACGTTTCAAAGAGAAACGTAGAAATGGTGATCCATGCAGATGTATCCATAGTAGGAAAAGCAATTTAATAAAGTACTATAACAATATGCTAATTTGGCATGGTACCAATTCAAATGTTTCTACTCTGAAACTACTAATTGGCATAGCGCCAAATCTTGATGCTTCTGCAGGGGATCATGGGATGGCATAAGACCTTCCTATGATCCAATCATCTGTCTTTAACTAAGAAAAGATGTTTGCCACAATCTATCGTGTGCCTTCTTCTGTTAATATAACAATAGTTGACTGTTTATAGTGTATATAGCGAACAAAACTGAAATTTTAAATGCTAATTCGTTCATTTTGAATTAACCATTAAAAATTATCATTCTATTACTGTGCTCAATTTTAATTTGATATCAATAAATGAATTTAAATCTCTTCCACATGTGTTTTAAATACGGGGTGATTATAAAAAAAAAATTTTCTTGATATATGAGCCGCTAGCTATCATATCCTTCACAGAAACTGAACAAAATTGTGGTTTAAGATATTTTGAGGTGTATGAATCATATGAAAAACAGCAGTTAAAACTCTAACAATTACGGTTACAATGAAAAAATTTCGAAAATTTCAAATGGTAACACCTACTTTTTATTGGAATGTGGTCTCTGTAACAAAAAATCATAAATAGTTTTGGAACGGTACCTGTAGCACGAAATTCCCTGCGCTAGACAGACTAAGAAGAAAAGAGAAACAACTGTGGAGCTCACTAGAGCACGGCTCTGATCCCGGCCTACTGAAACTCTCTCAAAAACGAAAAGAAGAGAACAAGGTGTGCATATTTCCTAGTTTAGAGTAAGACACCGTCATGACTAACGTTGTGACACTAAATGAAAGAAAAGACGCTATGAAATGCCTGCCTCGTCTTTTGCTTTCTTGCACTCTGAACAACATGCCGCTTACAAGGAAATAACGAGGGAAATTGTAAAGAATTAATACCTTAATGGACAAAATGTTGCAGACTCATTGCGTGACCCTTGTCTTGCAACAGCTATAAAAGAATTTCATAAGCTAATTTAAAGAAACTGATTGAACATGCGATAGATCACGATCTGGACTACCTACGTTTCACGAGTTCTGCAATTCCCAAATTCTATGGTCCGATTCTGTTCTCCACATGTTTCCGTATCGGTTCCAACATGTCCAGATGTTGCAATCCTTAATTGAACAAATTACGCCATATAATATTAGTATTTATATGCTACTGTCTTATATTAATTATATCACAATTTATTATCTTTAAAACATTGCATAACTATATCACGCTGTGAAAGATATGAAGTGGACTACATTCAGCATAGGGCACATGATATGTTAGAAAATGGAAGTGATTAAAATTTCAGGGAAATTTAATGCTTCATTCAGGAGGTACAGGTAGATATAGAGAATCAATCATTAAGGCTATTTATTCTGCTTTGGATCTTATAAAAAATATCACGCGGCCTGGTAATAATCGGCCAAAAACGCCTGTTGCACAAAATTCAAACTATGTTGGGGAAACATTTGACGATCTATTTGGCCAAAAAGTTCTTTGAAAGTACTATGACAATCAGTGGAAATGAGTACCATGTGTGAACAGCAATATTTTGTTGAAGTTAAGTCAAAATGTGCCGTGGAAAGAAAGATCACAGAAATAAAGGTATAATATCATTGACATACCGCTATGCTGTAAGGATGCCATTGAGGATAACTAAAGAAATTAGACTACTAAATTAAATGGCATTTCAGACCATAATTACTAATTGGTGACTAATAAGAGACAGTCAAGATAATATCTGAACAGCAATAATACAGACATCCATTCACACCTTTTACGGTCATAGTAACTTAATACGAAGACAAACTCATCACTGAAAAGAAGAATCAGACACCGGTCCAGGTAGAATGACTCTGGCACTACCACAAAGTCGTTAAGAGAAATAGTCGACTCAATTGACCACCTGAGTCCAGACCCTATTCCATGTCCTTCAGGCCAATGATGTCCAGCTTAATAATCATTAATAATGGTGAATCAGTGGTGGAGAGCCGTTGATGATTGCCGATGTTTTCATAAAAGTTGGTTCTGTCATAGTTCAAGGTTTCAGTTCCATGATTCAATGTTACGAATTCGTGGAATATTCGTTCAGTTATTTTTACTACTACTACACCACATGACTGTTCCCAGGGCTGAGATGCCCCATTACAGTTTGTGAATGATGTGGGTAAAATTGTGTGGACACACGATGAAGGTATAGGGAAAAAAGTTTGGAAAGGGAAAAAAGGGAGGAGACTTACAAAATATCTTACTCACTTATTTACAACAAATATCTGAGTTTAGTTTAATTCTTTTCAACTGGCAACTTAAATATTTAAATTTTACAATTTATTATAATAGAGAATTTTATAATTTATGAATAATAGTTGAAAATATTTCATGCCTTACATATGCAAAAGAATTTTCTTAAGTTTATACAATTACTTTAAAAGAGATGAAACACTTTTATACCATAATGATTCAACAAAATTTTGACTTTTTTGGATTATTATAAAATATTATCTATTTGGAAATGTGAAATCCAACTAGACAGCTTTATGATTTCATGCTGTCATATGCACATGACCTGAAATGGCTGACATTCGTTTCATTCCGTCTTTTACTCCATTATACTACCGAGTTTCCCCATGCTAAGCATGTACCTGCGTTAGTTTACAAAAGTCTACAAGTTCGCAACTGTTGTTGATGTCATTGCCAATCCGTATTCACATCAACTGGCTGTCGACGGCGTTACTCGAAACATGCCATTTGTTGTTTAAAATGGAAATGGGAAAAGGTAACCGGAGAAGCCCCTTTCGACGAAATCTCCTCGCTGATAGTTGCTTTCCCAGGAAGCAAATTTATTCACAATAAATTCTAAGTTGTCGAAATTCTTGCAGTAGGCGATATTTGATATTCTTTTCCTAGAACTGGAAATTGAATCAAGTAAGTTCGAGGAAGATATTTTGGAAGAAGTGGATTAAGTGCTTGAAGAATCTTTCGTCCTTTTCAATTTTAAATTCTCGAGTCCATTTGATTTTTTTCTTTCTTTCTTCTTTTTTGAATTTACCTGTACTGTAAAAACTAATATGCCATATCGGTACACTATGAAAGAGATGAAACGTGTTGAGGTGGATGTATTGAGCAGTAGTGGAATTGGTTCGAGTTCCAGAATGTGATGCAGTCAACTAAAAATTTCAATACGATTTTATGAGATCATTCTTTAAATTTTCATTCTTAAATTTTTTTTTATTCAATTCCTTCTATTAGCTCACACTCTTCCTATATATATATATATCTTGTTCAAATTTTCAATCGTTCATAAAATACTTTTTATTCATCCACTCAAGTTCAAATCCTTTTTTTTTTTTTTTGAAATTGTAGTGGATGACACTGGAAGTTAATACAGTTTTTGCAAATATTAATTCAGTAATTAAACTTAATTAATTAATTCTAGGTTTTTAGATTTAAGTTGCATATATCTACCAATAGATGGCGTCAGATAAACTTAAAAAAAACTGAATGAAAATTTTTTATAAAAGACTTTCTGCAATAGAGGGAAAAAAAAAAGGAATTGACGTTAAATTTTTTTTTTTTTTTTTTTTATTATTTTTGTTTTTGTTTAAGGCGGAGGGATAAAATTTACTAAATCAACAGAATATCTTAGTGTAACATATATTTAAAAAATATATATGTAAATATTATATTATAAAATTACGTATATTTAATATTAATTATATATTATAATTGCATACATTTAAATAATATATTATAAATTATTTATTATAGATCATTTATTTCGTATCCTTAATTAAAAAACTATATTTTCACTGATATTTAAACAGCTCACATGTTATACATAAGTTATTGTGAAAGAATGAGAGATCGAAATTTCTCTGGTGGCTTGCTAGGCCTAATGGCCAAATGGCTGCTAGCGCTTTGGCCTTTGGTACCACAGGCTATAGATTCGAATCTGACGATGACATGGATGTTTGCTAATGGTTCGGAATCCATGTTAAACTGTAGGCCCTGGTCTAATTAGCCTAAAGTGTGCACAAAATTACCATATAGCGACAAATCAAAACCAAACCTCCTCCCCCACCCCCAGTTAGAACTTGAAGAAAAGTAGAAAAGGGAATGTACAGTTTGAATGAAGAGTTTCAGGCAGTACGGAGGATACAAAGCCCTTTAAACGAACTGGCTTTTAAGATGATTTTGCAAATATTTGTTATATAATTTTGTTTTGTGGGTTACGTGTTGCAGTTCTGCAGTGCTATCTATGTAATTTTAAATAAATATGAAAGCTAAAAGTTTCATTATTATTTAAAGTAATAATTCACTTTCAACCATGAAACAACAGTGAATCTAGACCTCACCCATATCCTGCCCCAAACTTGCACTTCGTCAAACATAGTCAAAACGTTGGGCACATGACCTACTAATGTAAAAATAATGAAAAGCTGTGTTTGCAGGAGAAATTCACAATTTTATATTCATAAGCTTAACTGAGTATAATAGAAAATAATATTGTATATGACTATATGCTTCGCTGTCATCAGGTTAACTGTGAAGATTTCTTTTTTTCATATGTATCGTAAATATGAGTTAATTACTCATTAAAAGACTACATAAAGCAGTATTTCCCTGAATTTTTTAAGGGTATCAAAAACAGTGCCTCTGTGAAGTAATTCTTCTATTACATGCTCAGAAATAAATAAAAAAAAAATTTAATTTCATTATTTTGCTATATATTTATTATTGAATAATATGTTCTTATTACTACTCATTATATTATCCAACTACTACTGAATGCTATTATCAGTTAAGTTCTTCCAAATACTACTGAATTTTATTCTCTATTATGCTTTTATTACTACTCAATTATGTTCTTCAACTACTACTGGATGCTATTCTCTATTCTTCTTATTATTCATTTATGTTCTACTACTAAATGTTATTACTCCAGTTATGTCTCCATCTACTGGATGTCATTCTCTATTATGTTCATCTTATTACTCAGTTATGTTCTCCAACTACTACTGTTATGCTATTATGCTCTCCAATTACTACTGAATGCTATTCTCCATTATTATTATTACTCAGTCATGTTTCCCAACTACTACTGGATGTATTTTCTATATGTTGCTACTCATTATGTTCTCCAACTACTGCTGATGTATTCTCTGTTATATTTTATTTACTACTCAGTTGTTCTCCAACTCACTGGATGTTTTTTCTATTATAATCTTATTACTACTGATATGTTTCCCAACTACTACTGTGTTATTCTCTATTATGTTCTTATTACTACTCAGTTATGTTCTTTAACTACTACTGGATGTTATTCTCTCTTCTTATTACTATTCATTTATGTTCTACTACTACTAAATGCTCAGTTATGCTCTCCAATTACTACTGGATGCTATTCTCCATTATGTACATCTTATTACTAATGTTCTCCAACTACTACTGGATGTCATTCTCTATTATGTTCATCTTATTACTCAGTTATGTTTTCCAACTACTACTGGATGTCATTCTCTATTATGTTCATCTTATTACTCAGTTATGTTCTCCAACTACTACTGAATGTTATTATTACTCAGTTATGCTCTCAATTACTACTGAATGCTATTCTCCATTATGTTGTTATTATTACTCAGTCATGTTTCCAACTACTACTGAATGTTATTTTCTAGTATGTTGTTTATTGCTACTCAGTTATGTTCTCCAACTACTACTGGTGTTATTCTCTGTTATATTCTTATTACTACTCAATTATGTATCCAAACTAACACTGGATGTTGTTTTCTATTATAATCTTATTACTACTCAGATATGTTTCCAACTACTACTGGATGTTATTCTCTATTATGTTCTTATTACTACTCAGTTATGTTCTTTAACTACTACTGGATGTTATTCTCTATTATGTTCATCTTATTACTCAGTTATGTTCTCCTACTACTACTCAGTTATGCTCTCCACCACTACTGAATGCTATTCTCCATTATGTTGTTATTATTACTCAGTTGTTTCCAACTACTACTGAATGTTATTTTCAGTATGTTGTTATTGCTTTATGTTCTCCAACTACTACTGAGTGTTATTCTCTATATTCTTATTTACTACTCAGTTATGTATCCAACTACTACTGGATGTCTATTATAATCTTATTACTACTCAGATATGTTTCCCAACTACTACTGAATGTTATTCTCTATTATGTTCTTATTTACTACTCAGTTATGTTCTTTTAACTACTACTGGATGCTATTCTCTATTATTATTTACTATTCATTTATGTTCTACTACTACTGTGTTATTATTATCTTATTACTTATGTTCCAACTACTACTGGATGTCTCTATTCTTAGTTATCAGTTATGTTTCCCAACTACTACTGATGTTATTCTCTATTATGTTGTTATTACTACTCAGTTATGTTCTCCAACTACTGTTATTCTCTTATGTTCTTATTATTACTCAATTATGTTCTCTATGGATGTTGTTTCTATTATAATTTATCTATGTACTCAGTTATGTTCTCCAACTACTACTGAATGTCATTCTCTATTATGTTCATCTTATTACTCAGTTATGTTCTTTCAACTACTACTGGATGTCATTCTCTATTCTTAATGCTCTTTTATGTTCTACTACTACTGAATGTCATTCTCTATTTCATCTTATTATGTTCTCCAACTACTACTGGATGTCATTCTCTATTATGTTCATCTTATAAGTTATGTTCTCCAACTACTACTGGATGTCATTCTCTCTATTATGTTCATCTTATTACTCAGTTATGTTCTCCAACTACTACTGGATGTCATTCTCTATTATGTTTATCTTATTACTCAGTTATGTTCTCCAACTACTACTGGATGTCATTCTCTATTATGTTCATCTTATTACTCAGTTATGTTCTCCAACTACTACTGGATGTCATTCTATTATGTTCATCTTATTACTCAGTTATGTTTTCCAACTACTACTGGATGTCATTCTCTATTATTTCATCTTATTACTCAGTTATGTTCTCCAACTACTACTGGATGTCATTCTCTATTATGTTCATCTTATTACTCAGTTATGTTCTCCAACTACTACTGGATGTCATTCTCTATTATGTTCATCTTATTACTCAGTTATGTTCTCCAACTACTACTGGATGCTATTCTCTATTATGTTCATCTTATTACTCAGTTATGTTCTCCAACTACTACTGGATGTCTTTCTCTATTATGTTCATCTTATTACTCAGTTATGTTTTCCAACTACTACTGGATGTCATTCTCTATTATGTTTATCTTATTACTCAGTTATGTTCTCCAACTACTACTGGATGTCATTCTCTATTATGTTCATCTTATTACTCAGTCATGTTCTCCAACTACTACTGGATGTCATTCTCTATTATGTTCATCTTATTACTCAGTCATGTTCTCCAACTACTACTGGATGTCATTCTCTATTATGTTCATCTTATTACTCAGTCATGTTCTCCAACTACTACTGGATGTCATTCTCTATTATGTTCATCTTATTACTCAGTCATGTTCTCCAACTACTACTGGATGTCATTCTCTATTATGTTCATCTTATTACTCAGTCATGTTTTCCAACTACTACTGGATGTCATTCTCTATTATGTTCATCTTATTACTCAGTCATGTTCTCCAACTACTACTGGATGTCATTCTCTATTATGTTCATCTTATTACTCATGTTCTCCAACTACTACTGGATGTCATTCTCTATTATGTTCATCTTATTACTCAGTTATGTTCTCCAACTACTACTGGATGTCATTCTCTATTATGTTCATCTTATTACTCAGTCATGTTCTCCAACTACTACTGGATGTCATTCTTTATTATGTTCATCTTATTACTCAGTCATGTTTCCAACTACTACTGGATGTCATTCTCTATTATGTTCATCTTATTACTCAGTCATGTTCTCCAACTACTACTGGATGTCATTCTCTATTATGTTCATCTTATTACTCAGTCATGTTTTCCAACTACTACTGGATGTCATTCTCTATTATGTTCATCTTATTACTCAGTCATGTTCTCCAACTACTACTGGATGTCATTCTCTATTATGTTCATCTTATTACTCAGTCATGTTCTCCAACTACTACTGGATGTCATTCTCTATTATGTTCATCTTATTACTCAGTTATGTTCTCCAACTACTACTGGATGTCATTCTCCATTATGTTCATCTTATTACTCAGTCATGTTTTCCAACTACTACTGGATGTCATTCTCTATTATGTTCATCTTATTACTACAGTCAGTTATTCATTTCTCCAACTACTACTGGATGTCATTCTCTATTATGTTCATCTTATTACTCAGTCATGTTTTCCAACTACTACTGGATGTCATTTTCTATTATGTTCATCTTATTACTCAGTCATGTTTTCCAACTACTACTGGATGTCATTCTCTATTATGTTCATCTATTACTACTCAGTCATGTTCTTTTAACTACTAAATGTTATTCTCTATTATGTTCATCTTATTACTCAATTATGTTCTCAACTACTACTGGATGTCATTCTCTATTATGTTTCATCTTATTACTCAGTTATGTTTTCCAACTACTACTGATGTCTTTCTCTATTATGTTCATCTATTACTCAGTTATGTTTTCCAACTACTACTGATGTTATTCTCTATTATGTTCATCTTATTCAGTTATGTTCTCCAACTACTACTGGATGTCATTCTCTATTATGTTCATTTTATTACTCAGTTATATTCTCCAACTACTACTGGATGTCATTCTCTATTATGTTCATCTTATTACTCAGTTATGTCCTCCAACTACTACTGAATGTTATTATTACTCAGTTATGCTCTCCAATTACTACTGAATGTTATTCTCCATTATGTTGTTATTACTACTCAGTTATGTTCTTCTATTACTGAATGTTATTCTCTATTATGTTCTTATTACTATTCAATTATGTATCCAACTAACACTGGATGTTGTTTTCTATTATAATCTTATTACTACTCAGATAGGTTTTCCAACTACTACTGAATGTTATTCTCTATTATGTTCTTATTACTACTCAGTTATGTTCTTTAATTACTTCTGAATGTTATTTTCTAGTATGTTGTTATTGCTACTCAGTTATGTTCTCCAACTACTACTGAATGTTATTCTCTGTTATGTTCTTATTACTACTCAGTTATGTTCTTTAATTACTTCTGAATGTTATTTTCTAGTGTGTTGTTAGCTGCTACTCAGTTATGTTCTCCAACTACTACTGAATGTTATTCTCTGTTATATTCTTATTACTACTCAGCTGTGTTCTCCAACTACTACTAGATATTATTCTCCATTTTGTTCTTATAACTACTGTGCAATGATATCCTTCATCTAATCTATGCATTAAAATCTACTTATTCACAGATCATTCTAAAACGGACATTTACCAATTTCTTATAAATATACCTAAAATAACCTCACATTCTAATCAAATATTTAATCTTCTCTTTCAAATAAAATCTAATAAATATTAAAAAAAAAAAAAAGACACATTCACACAAACAGAATGTTCACAAGTAAATTAAATTCCCAGGATTCTGTGTGAAGTATTATGAGAAACCCTTCTTTTTTATATTGATTATTATTATTCATAGCCATATTTCCTTTCTTTTTCCGCCAGGTTTATTGCGTGCTCAACAGTTGTCTGGAAAATTTATGCTCTAGTGGAAGGGGGGAAAAAGAAAGAAAAAAAAAAAAGATATGATATAAACGAAACCCAAAACTTCCGAGGCATATGCATACAAATCCTTAGTTGCTTCAATAATTTTTTTTTTATATTTTATTTTTTGGCTACGATTCGTTGGCAGCTGCATTGTAATTGTCTCTCCAGACAGTTGAGGCAGAACAATTTATACCTTGAAAAGAAAGTTTGCCGAATATCTTTGATCGAATATAGTAAAATCAGGAAACAAAAGAATAAGAAAAAAAGTTTATAGTCTTTGGACTTTTTTTCTGTGTCTTTTTTCCCTTCATTTATGTTCTCTTTCTTTTACTAATGCTTTTTACTCTCTCTTTAGGACTTGGATGAAAATTTTTTTTTCTTTTAACTCATAATCTATTTTGTATTCTGGTCAGTGTTTGCTGAAAGTTAAAATTCCCATCATCATTTTTGGGTTGAACCTTCTCAATTCCGTTATAAATTATGGTATAATTAGAAATTATTTATTTCATAAGTTGATTTTTGAAACAGTTGAACTTTCTCGATGCCAAATAAGGAAAATATTAATTCACAAACTATAACGACACACGTTTCTAGAAGAATGTAGAAGTAAAATGTACCATTTGAACCAAGCTTAAAAAAAAACTATAATAAAATACTATAGCTCCACTATCAAGCAGATAGAAAAAAATTTTTGAATTAATTTTAATATTTTATATTCTGGTGTAGCGTTATGATGGTATCATCTCTAATAGTTTATTGGAAAAATTCAATTCCTGCATTAACAGACAACAAAATCTTTCAGTTATTTATCTCTAGTTAATGAAATAATTTAAAAAACAATAAAGTTAATATAATAATTTAAAATGTTCACATGCAAGTATAACGTGATAAGTCAAAGTTACAAATATTTTTTTATGCCTACTTAATTTATTTTTGATATTTACAATTCGTATTGTGGGATTAACTTTTAAGCTATAATATGTATTTCGTCTTATAATGCTGTCATACCAATATCTATGGGTTATTTCGTCATTCATAGAGCACTTCATATTGAATTTTACAATATTATCATTTACCAAAAGTTATTATTAAAAAATTCTAAAAGTTCAACATGTGGTAAAGGTGCCACTTAACAAATAAGTAGTGGTGACCATTTAGCAAGTGGTAGAAAAGTTACCAACAGAACAAGTGATATAATTCTGCTTGGTGCATAATTCTTCTAGACTAATAGTAAAATATGACAAAGATTAATTTCAGACAAAAGTTTTAAATATAAGTACGATTAACAGCCGTAAGGCATACTAATGTAATTTAGATACAGTATTTCTTTCATTCAAAAAGCAATTTTGATTAATACGAAATTCAAAAATTCATATTTAATATTTCTTTATATTCTATACTTTATTAATTAAATATTTTTAAAATAAAAGTATAATGTAATGCAAATTTCTTTTAATAGGCTTGAAAAGATTCATAAACTGCCAAACGGGTAGACATGGAGAATCTTGAATGATAATATCGTCAAAATTGTAAAGTGGGCCATAGCATATAGACTTCTTAATTGGTTCAACTGCTGTTTGATCCGAGTATAGGTTATTTATCTAACATTTATGTTGAGTGTAAATAAAGTATGAATCTTCTGTGCAAAGAGCTTTTTTTAAAAATAATAATATAACCTTTGTCATTTCAAAAGATTTGGTTTGTCGCTCTACTGTCATTTTGTGCACACTTTGGTCTAATTAGACCCGGACCTACAGTTTAACGGGGATTCAGAACCACCACATCTACTACTACTACACCACACCACTATGCCCAGAGCTGAGTTGCTCCTTTACAGTTTGGGAATGATGTGGGTGAGAAGACCTATAGGGCTCTATGACGTTCTACGGTCATATGAGACAGGACCTACGATTCGTGGAAACCCCTAGAAACATCCATGGCACCTCCGGGATTTGAACCCGAACCTGTGGTACCGTTAGCCACTCGGCCATCAGGCCCACGATTCCGAATCACTATAAACATGCATAGTACCGCCGGGATTTGAACCTGAAGCCTGTGGTACCAAAGGCCAGAGCGCCAGCCAACTTACCATCAGGCCGCCATTTCAAAAGGAAGTTGACAAAACCATTTCAGCATACTACAACGCGAAACTAATTTTCTAAACTCTTCTGAAGTTCGGAATTTCTAAATTGACAAACCAGAACACACACAGTGTCAACTTGTTGAAAGTTTCAATGTTTCTCTTAATGGTTCAGTGATACAGAAAACTAGAAAGTTATTTTGTGCAGGAAAAACACACACAAGAAACACTTCTGTAAAAACAACGATTACTCTTTGATAGAGAAGTTCTCAAGCACGACGCATTTGAAAGGTGACTCCAGACCAACACACCATTCCATCGTTCTCTTTTTTTTAAATCCTCTCCTTATTTTTTTTTATTTTTTTTTCCACTTTTCCAGAAAAATCTTCTCCTCCCAAAAAAGTTCCTCCTAATAACAAGAAATGGAACTTTCTCCAGGGACAAGCAAAGTACATTCCAAGTGCACATACTGCAACTTCCACAGAGAAAAACAACAACAACAGCAACAACTTTAAAATATTTTTGTAAGCAAAAGCAGCAGAACTGTTGTCGTCCAGGCTATGATCAAAACACGAAAATTGTTATTTATGATGGCAACTTTTACCGTTGATTCAAGAAGAGCTATAAAGCCCCCCCTCCTCTCTCCACCCTTTTTGTCCGCCCCCGCCAAAAGTATAAGCACGCCAGAGAAATATCTCTGCCAATATAAAGACCATAAGCACGGAAGAGGTGAAAAAAATGGATAAATCTTTTGCCAGTTCTCCATAAAATGATCTTTTGAGAGGGTGGTGTTGGTTTCACTTCAGTTTATTTCTGGCTCTAATGTTTTCTTTGATTTCTGGTCATTCATCAGGGTGGATGTAAAAAGGGCTATTCGTTCATAAAATTAAGTGAATAGCGAATCAATTACTTTACATAAAAAAAATACAGTATTCATAGCAGTGGTTGTTTATTAAAGTATCATAAAAAATCAAATTAAAAAAAAATCAAATACCAGTGCCTCTATTAAAACAAATTTTAGGTAGAATAAGTTGTGAAAAATAAACTTTTAAATCTTCTTTTATTCCAAATAAAATAATAGTGCACATAAAAATATTAGAAATATATCCAGCATTCAATTGGTCCTCAGGAGCTTATATATCGATATTCGCGTGTCATACGCATGTCATACGCGTGTCATTGGTAAATGATTATCCTCGGTTTTTCAAAATAGTAACAGTTTACGCTTTCAGCAGGAATCGAATCATCCTCCTCTCCCACTCCAAGTTTTCATTGTTCATTTGTATTTTATAAAAATATCTTTGTTTAAAAATGCACAAATTAATCTACCAATTTAATTTAAATACTGGAATAATAATAAAAATAAATGATATGAATAAAATAATAAATAATAATAAAATTCATAATTTAGAGAGTAAAAATAGAACATATATTTAAAAAAAAATCTTTTTTATGTAGCTAATATTTCAAAATGGTAATAACAATAAACAAAACGAAGTTAATAAAAGTCTTAATGCCTTCGGTTTTCCACATTTGAAAAGTCCTGATTTTACAAGCTACATTGAAATTAGAGAGTCTTGATTTTACAAGCCACAATAGGATTAGAGAGTCCTGATTTTACAGGTTCCACGGGAATTGGAGTCCTGATTTTACAGATCACATTGTTTGGTGTGGTTTGTCGCTCTACGGTCATTTGTGCACATTTTGGGCTAATTAGACAGGGACCTGCAGTTTAACGTGGATTCCGAATCACTCACAAACATCCATATCACAGCCATTTGAACCTGAAGTCTGTGACTCCAAAGGTCAGAGCGATAGCCAATTGGCCATCAGGCTGCGGCGACATGGAGATTGCAAAGTCCTGATTTTGCAGATTATAGAGAGGTTAAAGAGTACATGTAAATAACGAAAATAAAATACATGGTGACGGAGAACCCGTAGATAGAAGGCTCCGAGTCACTGAAGAAGATCAGTGCCTTCAGGGAGGAAATTTTTTGGGAACTATTCTGCATTTGCTTATCGCGTGGGTGAAAACTCGGAAAACTCCCACCGGGTAGAGCGCCTAACAAAGCAAGATGCTAAACATCACAAATGCCATCGAGACTCTTGGTTTTTTTGAAACAGTGCCTAAAACTCAAGAGAAATTAAAATATAAATAACATTAAACACAAAATTTAAATGTTTTCTGCAATAGCAATAATAATATTCAATTTTGTAAGAAATACTTTATTACAACAATTAGTTTTTCTTTTAATGCCTTACATTAAAATGAAAAAGAAAAATCATCGCGCAAATATAAGAGATAATTAACCAATTATGTTTTTTGCAATGCAGATGCCAATTACAATTTCTTACAATAATAATTTCACATTTAAAAAAAAATGATAATATATTCATAATAAAAATTAAAAACGAAAAAATTAATGTAATAAATATGGTAACCATAGTAAAAATATGCATAAATAATGTAATTATACTCTTTTTGGAGCATATACTATCAATTGTAATATTCGATTATTACAAATAATACTTGTTGCATAAAATTTGTCAAGAAGCTGACATCACATACAATACTTGAATTGAAATTTATATTTTTGAATATTTTGACTTAAATGAAATTATTTTTGTCAAATATTTCTCCTGAACTTTCTTTATTTTAATAAAAGATGACAATTTTTTTATCCCAAATCAATAATAGTTTGCCAATGCTGTTTGAATATAAAAAAAAAAATAGCGAAATCATTCAAATGTCTTCTAGAAAACATACAATAAATTGTTATTTTGGATTCCATTAGTATGTATTAAAAATATTTTTCCCATCAACGAAGGCAGCTTATTTAACTAGTATAAAATTGCGCACATTCAGATTGTGCCAGTTTCAAAATATAATTTTTTTTTTTCAGTTGCCATTTTGTGCGATTTCATTTTTTTAATTCTTAAAGAAATGAAAACAAACATCCTATTTCCTATTCAACAAATATATTTCTAATAGATTTCTTCTGAATCAACTTTTATGAAAATAAAAGTTAAAAAAAAAAAAAAAATAAATATATGAATAAAATAAATTGGTTGAATATGGATGTATATTTCTAACTTTCTTGATGTAAAAAAAAAAAAAAAAAAATAAATAAAAATAATAATTTTCTGAAGGTCATTGAGAGAAAATGTCTGATTTCCATATTTTTCCTTTTTCCTCTATAAGCCAAAACTCATTAATTTTTTTCAGCCTTTTATTCAGATGAAAAATATTTTAAATGTCGTATTTTTTTTTTTTCAAAACTGCAATAGTTTAAAGTTTAAAAAAAAATTTTCACATTATATAAGTACTTGAAAGAATATTTGTTTTTAATAAATTAGTTATTTTCTAATTGAGAGATATATTATTAACTATTCAACATATGGTTAAGATGTAGGTAAGTATAAGGTTTTTACTTATTATTAATCAATTACATATTTCCATTAATTTTGATTTAATTGATTTTAAACCTGTGGTGTGTGTTGGGGCCTGATGGTCTAGATAACTAGCTCCATGGCGCTCGATGCCATAGGGTTCGAATCCCGGCGATACTGTGGATGATTGTGGGTTCGAATTCACTTTAAACCATAGGTCCCAGTCTAATATGATTGTAAAGCGTTTGAGGTAGGGCTGAAAATATTATCCAGTAAAAAGAAAACATCCCCTGTCTCGAAATCTACCTCTAAGCAGACGGCCTTGGTAACCCATGAAGCTCTTGCACCAATGAAGAAGTGTGGAGATTGGGCAATCAGATTGTAACTTGGTATGGATGGTTTGAGATATTGATTCAGAACTAACAGATTTATTTGCACACGCACAAAGACACACACATACAATTAGAGCCATACAATATTTAACGCATTTAAAGGCAGATAATTATAGATGCGGGGATGGAATTCACTTCTAAGCCGAAACTCGGATATGCGCAAGGTGCGTGAAATATATTTCCTCTTCGATGAGAGTCTGTAGGCCAACTGACCATTTCCCTTGAGTGCTACAGGAGCGCTCCTGCCAGTGCGTAAGAGGAAGCATGGCTACAAATCTTTTTTTTTTACCGTTTTCCTTTCATTCTCATAAATGTAGCTATTTACAGTATTTTTATTAAATTTTCTGATTTCTCATATTTAAAATTAAACATATTTCATTTTAGCAAAAATTTTTTCATTAATATTATGCGAATGTATGCGTTCTCGTGTAAAAATATTGAATCGTGGATGTTTGTGTGCTATTAATAAAATGTACAGCTTTGTTCTTTTATGGATATTGTGAGGTTAAAATTTTTTTTTTAAGTCGTGAATTTTTGCAGAAAATATAAATATAAATTTCTCGTAATAGACAGAATAAAAGAAGGCATAACAGGTGGGCTGAAAAGTTCATAGGCGGACACATAGATGGCGTTACTAGTATTAAATCCATATGTTTTTTAGTTAGCCCTAACCTTCAAAAGACACGTGTATAAATTTGACAGCTGTTGCACTATTAGTATGTGAGTTATAGCATTTTTAGTAAAGTTATAGTATTTTTAGTGTTCATCACGTGCAGTCCACTCGGCTGACAGTCGATTGGACTCCGGTGTGAAATGATGGAGCCATGTTTCATCCATTGTCACATATCGACGCAAAAATTCGGGTTTATTACGATTGAACAGCTCCAAACACTGCTTAGAATCATCCATTCGTTGTTGTTTTGGGTCGATTGTAAGCTCGCGCGGCACCCACTTTGAACAGAGCTTTCGCATATCCAAATATTCATTCACGATATGTCCAACACGTTCCTTTGATATCTTTAGGCTCTCAGCTATCTCAATCAAATTCACTTTACGGTTATCAGAAATTATTTTGTGGACTTTTTGATGTTTTCGTCGGTAACAGCCTCTTTGGGGCGTCCACTGCGTGCATCGTCCGCGGTGCTCATTTCGCCTCGTTTAAACTTAGCAAACCACTTTTCTACGGTTGATTTTCCTAGTGCAAAGTCCGAATTATGTTTATCAAGCCAAGCCTTGGCTTCAATAGTATTTTTTTCGCCAAAAAGCAGTGCCTTATTAACACACGAAATTCCTTTTTATCCATTTTTTCAAACTAACAAAAGTTGCTTCACTAAAAATGCTATAACACACATACTAATAGGGCAGCAGCTGTCAAATTTATACACGTGTCTTTTGAAGATTAGGGCTAACTAAAAATCATATGGATCGCGCCATCTATTTGTCAGCCTACGAAAATTTCAGCCCATGTTTTAGACAGATTTTAGAAAACTGAAAGCATAATTAGCACAATAATTATCAACACAAAATAAAAAACTCTTATAATTAATCTGACTACAGTTACTCTATCAATTCAACATATAAACTAAACTAGATATTTCTACAAACTAAACCCTAACAATGTGGATCATACCTGGTAGTTATAAATAAGAATTCTTCTTCTTCATTGGTGCAACAGCCCCTATGTGAGACCAAAGCCATCTGCCTACTGGCAGATATTTAAACATGAGTTGATTTTCTTTTTTTACGGGGTAGGGTTGTCAGCCCTACGCTCAACAGTTATATTAGACCAGGATATACAATTTAAAGTGGATTTCGAACCACTATAAGCATCCATTGCACTTCAGGGACTCGATCCAGAAACCTGTATCATCGAGAGTCAGAGCGCTAGTCACTCGGACATCATGGCCTCTAAATAAAAATTAAATGATTTTAAAGCAAACATTTTGAAAGTAATTAAATATTTCATTAAAATCAAAATTTTACTGAAGAAAATAATAATTACGAATAAATATTTAAAAATAAATTAACAATTATAATAATCCGTAGAAAAAAATTAATTAAAAATCTACTTACAGTTCCTTTTTTTCCTGATTAATTAAACTTACCATGCTATTTCGTTTTTCACCTGTTTTTAAGCTTCAAGAGCCTCTCATTCTAATTTATACGTGTATCAGAAAGGGTGGAACGATTAAATCTAAGAATCTCATTTAGAACGCCCAGGTGGTACTGTCAGCGATGAAACCACCTGTTGAATCTGATTTTTTATCGGGATCAGATTGAGTGGGGTGTGTTTCAGAGGGGGTGGTCCCGGTTGTGTGGCCGGCTTTCTCTACACTAAAGCATTTAAGAGTAGATAAGATTTTGAAGGTACTGTAATCTCTCACTTACACGTTTCTTAAGATATTGGACGAGATGTAAAAATAAACGTATTATCAAAATAAATTACTTTTACCGTGTTTCAGTGAAATTATATGCATACATAAAAAACTCAACACAAATATCTGAGCATAAAATGATGAGTGACCTTAAAATATATTTATAATTAAAAAATAATTAAAAATCATACATATGCACATACTGTTATTTTTTTATTCAATTAATTATCAAAGTCTTTTGTGAGTTTTGATGATGTTTACGTTATGTCGATATGCGCAAGTTTAGTTACCGTTTGGTTTGGTTTATCTCTCTACGGTTATTTTATGCACATCATCATCAGCATCATTATTGGCGCAGCTCTCTCATGGTGTGCCAAAGCCGTCTGCCTACTGGTAGATTTCGAGACAGGAGATGTCTTCTTTTTATGGGGTAGGTTTGTTAGCCCTATGCCCATCCATCTACAGTCATATTATACCGGGAACTGCAGTTTAAAGTGAATTCCGAACCATTAACAAACATCCATGTCACAGCCAGGCATGGCCTGTGGTTACAAAGGCCAGAGAACTAGCCAATTGGACGTCAGGGCGCCATATTTAGTTGCAGCAATACATCTCGTCTCGGTCTTTTTTTTTCTTCCTTGAACTTTTACTTTAAGGTGATAAATGCAATATTGTTTGTTAATCCCTTCTTCGCACTGACGAAATGAAAAAATTATATTACAGCAGCTATTTATTTTCCATTGCTTTACAGAAGATGGTTTAAATTATCTTACCGACTTGAATGAATATCGCACGGGCATATTTCGTTGCCTACAACAAAAAGCAAACTGCCCTTGCCCCTCATACATTATATATACATATTATACCTACGAACATTAACATATACATTATACATTATGTTACGAACCTTCGATGCTATGGAAGACAAGTCGTATAACCACAAATGCGCTATCAATGGTTCCCGCAAAATGAGCGATGGAGTGCTTTATGCAATTGAGCTTCTGCGAATAAATGTTGGATGTGCAATAACAGCGATGAACTCATTATTCGAGTGGCAACGGTGATTTGAGTCATGTTGAAGGTAACGAAGCAAGCATATCTGATAAGTCTTTAATGGTGCTCGATGGTCACGTTGTTCAACTTTTTAAGTGTGTCATTCAAACGAATTAAATAAAAAATTGAATATACAATATATATAAGGCATTCTAACAGCGTATGACTACCGATTTAAAATATCTGGCAGTAGAAAATCACATTTCATTATACCTTTATATAATGTATAATTTAGAAAGCATATAAATGAATATCTACTATTATCCCTTTTTTGTTTATATGTTGTATAAATACCATAAATGTTTAACTCAAAATTTATAAGAATTTTTAATTGAATAACAAAATTTATAATGACTTTTTTGATAAAATATTTTATTTAAAAAAAAAAATCAATTAAAAGATGTAGGAATCGAGAGAATGGCTTGCCTCTTATTTGTCCTGATCACCAAAGAGATATTAATTTTTTATGTATCTCAGTAATAAACATTGAAACCATGCTGGTTAATAAATATAGACGATATTTTTGAAGCTCATTGATATAACTACTGATTTAAAATATCTGGCAGTGGAAAATAACATTTCATTGCACCTTAAAAAAATCGATATATAATTGTTGATGTATAAATCCCTCATTTCGGCATTCAAAACCACCAAATCAAAATTTGCATACATCAAAAGTATTAGTTAAATATTATATCAGGGTGGCCAACCCAAATGATCTTGCGGGCTGGGCGCATGGAACTGCGTCATAACTCCGCGGGCCGCATATAAAATTATATATCCCCATATTAGATTTAGACCCACTACAGACATTTTTTTGAAGTGAAACATTGAAACATAATGAGTTATTATTGTTGTGTTTACTATTATTCCTACATGTAAACAGAGATAATATAATAATAATGATACTAAGCGCACATTGCAAAGAAATATATAAAACTAAAAAGGAAATGAAAAATATATAAAAATAAACGAAATAAAAAAAAAAATTAAATCATTAAAAAATATTTATTTTACTAGTGTTTGTGCAAGAATATTATTTTAAAAATCAAAGTTAATTTTTTTCTTTTAATTTCGTCTGTTAATTTTTGAATATATGGATGCATAAATAATGTGATTTATTAATACATTGGTTTTCACTACTTTGGCCATTATAAAATAAATATATTTTGTAAAAGTGTAAGAAATCTCACGGGCCGCAAAAAATATTTAAGGCGGGCAACGGGGTGGCCATCTCTGTATTAGACAATATTCTGTAATATTCGAAAAACCACCCCTTCTTTTTAACTAAATCCCGAATCACGTGCCCTCTGATCCTTTATGAACTTTCCTTCTTGTTCTAATATTGCATTATCAAAAAACAATATCTTCTAAGGAACTGCTCGGTGAAAGATCGAACACAAGCCATTCACTTCTTCCCAGTAGGGTTCGATTTTTGCTGGAAAATCCTACGCAAGAGAAGACTTTGCCATCCAGTTTAAGATTAATATCTCTCGGCGCGATTCCAAATAACATATCTTCGAAATCTTTATCTAGCACCTTTTCTTTTTTTTCACTACTATCCTTTTCTTTCAAGAAAACTTCAACCCATTTTCGTCAAACTCCTTTTTACGTTCGTTTCCTCCCCTAGTGTAGCGTTTGACGTCATATATTTTACCGCCCAGACAAGGCAAAGCAGCCATCTTTTACACCGTTTCCGTTTTTTTTTTTTTTTCTTTCTTTCATTTATCGTTTTCACAAAAATGGCGACGTGGCGGGAAGTGGAAGAGAAGGGGGACAATAGAGGAAATGGAATAATAGATAAGAGAAAAGGAAAGATGGAATAAAATTTAGCTGTGTCCGTGTTATTGTGCGATTGCGCTATAAATAACATGCGAGTAACGACAGGGATAAATTTTTTACTCCGACAGTGCTTAAACAGAATTTTTCCCCCCTCAATTCGAATATTCTAAAAAGAGTATGAATCCGTTAAAACATTTCGTGATTTTATCATAAAAATGTGTATTTGTCGTAACAGCATTAAAAAACAAGTTCAATTAAAAAAAAAAAATCAAGGGTTAAATCTCGTTTCTCTTTTCAAGCTCAATACAAACATCGTATGTAATTGAAAACCATGCTGGTTAATAAATATAGACGATATTTTTGAAGCTCATTGATTTCAGTATCAGCATGAAGCATATTCAGTACTAGAAATCCTGTATCAATCAAGACAATTCATGATTTTATCATAAAACAGCATTCGAAAACAAGGTTGTTCAAGGTTTAATTAAAAAAATTCAAGGGCTAAAATTCTTTCATGGTTTTAATTACATATGATGCTTGTATTCAGTTTGAAAGCATCATATGTAATTAAAACCATACTGGTTAATAAATTTAGGAAATATTTTGAAACTTATTGATATTAGTACTAACAAAAGCACAACTCCAGCATCAAACACAATATTTCATGATTTTATCATAAAAATGTGTATGCGCCATAACAGCATTGCAAACAAAGTTGTTCAAGGTTCAAATAAAAAAGTCAAGGGTTAAATCTCATTTCTCTTTGCAAACTGAATACAAACCTCACATGTAACTAAAGCCATGCTGGTTAATAAATATAGACGATAATTTTTGAAGCTCACTGATATCAATATTAACATAAAGCACAACCCTCTATCAAACAAGAGATTTCATGATTTTATCATAAAAATGTGTATGCAACATTGAAAAACAAGTTTCTTCAAAGTTCAGTTTAAAAAAAAAAAAATTCAAGGGTTAAATCTCGTTTCTCTTTTCAAACTGAATACAAACATTCCATGTAATTAAAACCATGCTGGTTAATAAATTCAGAAGATATTTTAGAAGCTCATTGATGTCAGTACTAAATACTGTAAATAAATTTAGAAGATATTTTGAAGTTCATTTATATCAGTGTTAGCATGAAGCACAACTGCAGCATTAAACACATTTCGTGATTTTATCATAAAAATGTGTATGTGTCATAACAGCATTGAAAAAGAAAAGGTTGTTCAAGGTTCAATTTAAAAATTCATGGATTAAATCTCGTTTCTCTTTTCAAACTGAATACAAACATTCCATGTAATTAAAACCATGCTGGTTAATAAATTTAGAAGATATTTTAGAAGCTCATTGATGTCAGTACTAAATACTGTAAATAAATTTAGAAGATATTTTGAAGTTCATTTATATCAGTGTTAGCATGAAGCACAACTGCAGCATTAAACACATTTCGTGATTTTATCATAAAAATGTGTATGTGTCATAACAGCATTGAAAAAGAAAAGGTTGCTCAAGGTTCAATTTAAAAAAAAAAAATCAAGGGTTAAATCTCCTTTCTCTTCACAAACTGAATACAAACATTATATGTAAATAAAACCATGCTGGTTAGTAAATTTAGAAGATATTTTTGAAGCTCGTTGATATCAGTACTAGCATGAAGTACAACTCCAGCATCAAACACGATTACCTACCTCCATGCCATTATAGAATCATTATATTGACGAGATAATTTCTGATGTATTCATCTTTCTCACAATTTTTCCCTAGTGAGGTTAAGTTTTTTTTTTTTATTATTTATTCTTATTTGGAAGTTTCAATCTGGATCGAAACTGTCAAAACCAAAATCAGAAAGAATGACAAGAGAACAGTGGATTGAAGGGAAATATGCTCAATAATTCAGTCATTTGGATAGTATTAAACCTTCTCAAGATTTCACCCTACTCATCTAAAAGAAGATACTCTTTTGTCCATGCTTAGCATAAAGACATATCCTTCTAACTCTAAACTCCATAGATCCACTCTTATTTCATGTCCGTTCTGCAAAACTCCAGCAAAGATTAAACACATTTTGTTTCAATCCACGAAATATATTGAACCAACAAATAAATTACAAAGTGCTTTCGGATATAAACTTTTTTTCCTATTCTTTGATATTTGATTTCTCTGAAGATGCATATTGGATGACTGCAATGATGCTTCAATTTCCACGAAAAGTTTCGTAACCCTGTAAACTATGGGGTACCCCACGTTTTCTTTTTGGGATTATTACTTTTTATTTCTAGTACTAGTTGTACTTCTTATTTTTTCTATGGCTGCCTATTACCCATTTTATTTCTTTTCTTTTGATTGCCGGAAAGTACGTGCAATGATTCCTTTCTTTTAAAATCGAATTGGTGTTTCACCATAGGCAAATAAATCAAGAATTTCGAATTTTGGAGTATAAAAGTTTAATTGTTAACCTTTGTTCTATTCTTTTTATATCTAGTATTTTAACTGAATTTGTATAAATTCATATAAAGCAGTATCAGCCAGGATAAATCTCAGTTCCGATACAAGACAAGATAAGACGAGACAGGAAGAATGAAAAGATTTCAATATGATCTTTAGTAAAGATTTGATAAAGATAATAACGATGATAACGTTTAATAAATATAATGTTTAATACAATGTTTAATATCTAAAAATTAAAATAATTGTCTGGAAGTTGTTAATCTTGATTAATTTTTGATAACATTTCAAAATAAAACATTAAATAATAATGATAAGATTTGAGATCAACCTGATATATATGAGTTAATCTCGACTTTTCGTTCCGTTAGCACTGCTGGTTCGTATGTTGGAAATTTTATAAGTCATTCAAGTTTTAAAATATACTGTATTACACCATAAATTAAATGAAAGTTATAAAAGCAGATTTGCCTTTTATTTTCACAGAAGGAATATTATATAACTATCTATATATAACTATCTTCAAAAACAGTGAAGGCACTACCGTTCGGAAAATACTTCTAAAAAGTATACATGTTTCGAAATGGTTTTAAATTATTTTTAAATAGGTTCATTTTATTGCAGAAAGTAAAAGCAAATTTTGAAACGCAGACTTTTTCATTCAGTAGACCTCTACTAAAAAATAATAACTCAAAATAAATAAATAAATAAAATACACTTTTTGTTTATTTCATTTCGAGATTTCTACTTATTTATTTATATTCAGAAACGAAAATCTTTTTTCAAAACAATATATTTTTAATGAAAGCAGGAACTGTATATTAAAAACAGATTTCAGAAAATCGTAATTGACAGAAAAAAAAAAAGAACTTCATAATAAATAATAAACATTAATCGATGGCAACTCGTCTTCGAAATTTTTTTGGCCTCCAATATGCTACAGCACTGCATGTTACTGTAATATATATATATACGAGTTTTCATTGATTGTTTGTATTCGCTATAATAACTCTCTCTCTACAATATATACTGTATATAATACTTATTTTAATTATATAAATATGAAAAACCTGTTTAAATATTTAGAAATTATTATTTTCTATGCAGTCACATTTAATGAAAGTAGAATATTTATTTAGGGGAAAAAAACTTAATTATCAAAGTTTAAACTGTTAATTTTGACGATAAATTATCAAAAGGTAGTTTAGCAATATATATTTTAAGGAATACGGCCAGTTTTTCTATTTAAAAATATTTTAAAATCTCAAATATATTTTTACTATTAAATTCAATCATTTTTAACTCTGCTTCATTGAATTAAAAAAAATATATAATAATTTCAATGATTACAAAAAATGTTTATTTGATTAAACTTTTATAAAAAACAAACATTAGGTGGTTTTATGGCGAATATAAATACGAATCAAAATAATACGAATTAAAATAAATTTTTCACAACAAAAAATAATCTTTTCAAAATAAAGTGTAAAAAAATATTAGCAAATAACTACAAAAATATTAGCAATAACAAAAGAAGCTTTAAGAAATAAAGAAAATAATTTTTTTCCCTCTAAGTAAAAAATAACCGCAATAAACAAAAATTATATTTCTGATGAATTACTATAATTATTTTTAATTCTCAACGCGAGTTTTGAAAAACTCAAAATAAAACTATATTTAACAGCAGAATAAATTTCTGGAACTTCATTTATTCTTTTTTTTTTTTCTTTATATCGCCACTTAAACATTCTTAAATTCTATGTTTTTTTTTTTTTATTGCAGAATGCGATAGTTAAATTCTGTTTTTGGCATATGAAAAAAAAAAAAAGATAAAAATAAAAAAACAAGTGGAAAAAAAAAAAAAAAAAAAAATGGAATGATTAGAAAAGATTTCCCTATCTGTCTTTTCCCCCCTCCAGAATAAGGGAAGTTAGTCAGGTACAGCGCCCCCTCGTGGTGATTGATAGCAAACTACAAAGCGTAACAAAAGAGCTGAGACTTTTATGGATATAATATACTATAGTATTCCATGATACTATACTAATATATATATATATATATATATATGATTGTAATTTATTTTAATTGTCATATAAATATGAAAAAAAGGCCTGAATGGTCGAGTTGTTAGCCCTCTGGCGCTCGGTACCACAGGGTTTCCGGTTCGAGTCCCGGCGGTGTCATGGATGTTTGTAGTGGTTCGAATCCACTTTAAACTGTAGGTCCCAGACTAGTATGATCGTAGAGTGTTGCGGGGCATTGTTACCCAGCATCTGTGGCTTATCTTCAAGTTACACGCTACCCCTTTTGTAATGCTAAGTGAGTAACGTCTGTGCAGCGCTTGCCTTAAGGCATCCAAGACAGCAGTCTAAGTGTTTGCCAGCTGCATTAGAAAAAAAAATATATATATACAAATATGAAAAAAAAAAAGCTTTCTAAATATTTAGAATATAGATTAGTCACAATTAATGAAAGTAGAATATTTATTTAGCGTAAAAAAACCTAATTAGCGAAGTTTAAACTGTTAGCTTTGATGATAAAATTATCAAAAGATAATTAGTATTAATATATATCTATCTTATCAGCAATAATTTCCATGAATGGATTTCATATTTTAAAAAATATTTTAAAATCTCAAATATTTTTTTTCTATAAAACTCAATTATTTTTAACTCTGCTTCATTGAGTATATAAAAAAGAATTCGCATTATTACAAAGAGTTTTTAATTAAATTTTTTAAATAAATAAAAAATTAGATGGTATTTTTTTTTTTTTATCGCCTATAAGTTTGTAGATTTTATATTTAAATACGAATCAAAATAAATTGTAAAAAATTTATTAGCAATCACCAACAGCAATAACAAAAAAGAATCCTTAAGGAATAAAGAAAATTTTATTTCACCTTAAGTAAAAAATAACCACAATACTCAACGCAAACACAATTTTTTTTTTTTTTTTCTGATGAATTAATATAATTATTTTTTAGCGCGAGTTTTGGAAAAGTAAATTGTGGAACTTAATTTTTTTTTTTTTTTATTTAAATCGCCACTTAAACATTCTTAAATTCTATGTTTTTTTTTTTCCTTTCATTGCAAAAAGGGATAGTTAAATTCTGTTTTTGGCATATGAAAAAAAAAAACCAAAAAGATAAAAATAAAACTACCCATAAAAAACAAGGGGGAAACAAAAATTGAATGATTGGGAAAGATTTCCTATCTGACTTTCCCCCTCTAGAATAAGGGAAGTTAGTCAGGTACAACGCCCCCTCGTGGTGATTGATAGCAAACTACAAAGCGCGTCAAAAGAGCTGAGACTTTTTGGCTATAATATGCTATAGTACTCCATGATACTGTACTAATATATGTATGTATATATATATATATATAAATCAAATTACAATCATTTTTTGGTTCCAATGCAGCTGGCAAACACTTAGACAACTCGGTTTTGGATGCCTTAAGGCTAACTGCACAGACGTTACACACTTTGCATTACCCAAGGAGCGCGTGTAACTTGAAGATACGGACGCGGACTAACAATGCCCCGGAACGCTCTACGATCCTATTAGGACCGGGACCTACGGTTTAAAGTGGATTCGAACCACTACAAACATCCATGGCACCGCCGGGATTCGAACCCGAAACCTGTGGTATCGAGCGCCAGACACTCGGGCATTCAGGCCCTAAATTACAATCATATATTTCCACAAATTACAATCATATTATTCATATATTTACAATCATATATTCATATATTTACAATCATATATTCATATATTTACAATCATATATTCATATATTTACAATCATAATTTCCATCATTACAAAAAATTTGTATTAGATTAAATTTTTATTAAAAAAAAACTAATTTTCTTTTACCGAATATAAGTTTGTAAATTATTTTAGGTTTAAATACGAAACAAAATAAAGTGTAAAAAATTTATTAGCAAACACCACCAACAACAACAACAAAAAAATCCTTAATGAATAAAGAAAATAATTTTATTTCATCTTAAGTAAAAAAAAAAATAAATAAATAAATAACCGCAATAAACAACACACACTAAAAAAAAAAAATTTTTTTCCTGATGAATTAATATAATTATTTTTTTTAATTCTTAACGCTAATTTTAAAAAACTAAAAATAAAATTATATTTAACAGCAAAATAAATCCTGAACTTAATATATTCTTTTAAAAAAAAATTCTTTTATTTAAATCGCCACTTAAACATTCTTAAATTCTATGTTTTTTTTTTTTTCTTTATTGCAGAATGCGATAGTTAAATTCTGTTTTTGGCATATGAAAAAAAAAAAAAAAAAAAAAAAGATAAAAATAAAACTACCCATAAAAAAAACAAGAGGGAAAAAAAAAAAAAAAAAAAAAAAGTGGAATGATTGAAAAGATTTCCCTATCTGTCTTTTTTCCCCTCTAGAATAAGGGAAGTTAGTCAGGTACAACGCCCCCTCGTGGTGATTGATAGCAAACTACAAAGCGCGTCAAAGGAGCTGAGGGAATCTTTGGAATTTTTAAAATGCTGAGTTGTGCAGCTTTTTATACAGCAGAGGTATATATATATATATATATATATGTATAAAAAACTACAGCGAGATAAAGACTTAAAAGACGAGAATACGTACTTTAGTTTTTTTTGACTTTTCTTCAAGTTCTTCTAGTCAAGATGGTCGATGAGTAGATACTTTTGCTATGTAGTCAGTTTTTTTTTTTAAAGTTATTAAGGTGATTATTTGTGAGTGTTTTTATCTTGATTTTATCGGAGTTGATCTGTCAGTTGTATATTTTCTATAGTTTAGAAATGATGTATATACCATACATCATACATTTGGTTTAAAAAAAAATGTTATATTCTTTAATAAGTTATTTATTTTACCATACATATGTTTTTAAATTGAACAAATTGGGGTGATTTTACTTTATTTTAAAATAAGATTAAACTACGTTAGAAAACGGAATTGGAAAGTATGATGGAATAAATGTTAAAAAAAAAAATCTTTATAAAAATAAAATATAAATAAAAATAATAAATAAAAGTTAAAAAATATATATACACAATAACTTTCAAGTAATGAAAATAAAAGTTGTCTAAGTGATATTTTTAATTTTTTTAATATGTCATAAAATGAAGTATTTAATTGCTATGAAATAAAATTTTAAGAATTGAAATTCAAAGAATTAAAAGTTTTTTCGAGGAATTAAAAGGAACTAGTAATTCCTTGAATAATAATTCTTAATAATTAATTCTGGAATAATAATTCTTAATTCTTAATAATTAATTCTTGAATAATATTTCATTCTTAATACCACCTTTTTTGAATAATAATTCTTATTTTTTAATATTCCTTAATTCCTAAAGAATCGAAATTCAAGGAATTAAATCCTTTTAACTTTCAATTGATTTCAATTCTTTTTTAAAATTTTATTTCATTGCATTTAAATGCTTCATTTCATTACATTCAATTTAAAGATTTAAAAATATCAGTTAGATAACTTTTTTGAAATAGTTTATCATGTTGACCTTTAAAAATGAACCTTACCCTCACCTGTTATAATTCTTGCGATCTAAAATGTTGGTATAGAGAAAAACAAGGAAAGGTTTGCTAAATGTTTTATGATTATTACTGGATTCTTTCATAAAGAAAACTTAAAATAGTGAAATTAGAAAAACTGCCTAAGCTAACCCGAATTACTAACAAAAATAAGTTTTCAAAGAAGACATTCCATCATCTTTATCTAAGCAATCGTCATTGTGTTAAGTTTCATCAGGATAATGCTACCAGTCGTGCATGTAAATCTACTGTTTTATATTTGGAATAAAAAAAAGCGAAATGAAACTGCAGCTAAACTGCTGCCCGGTTTGATCTTATACAGCTAAATCTAATCTTATAACTATTGAAACCTTACAAAATATCACTATCCGCCAAATAACCTCTGCTAAATGGTTTACGCGCAATTCTGATCTTATTAAAGCCATTAACATTCCTATTTTATTTGATTTTCTTTAACATATTTCCAATAAATTCTTTAACACGTTTGATAACCATAACAATACGGCGATCTAGCAGATTGAATCATATATTCCTAATAATGTTTTTAAACGGCTGCGTAAAATTTTACTCTTAAGTTTTTCTTTTTGAATGTTTCTGTAAATTGTTTTATGTTTGTTTGTCGCTCTACGGTCATTTTGTGTACATTTTAGAACTAATTAGACCGGGACCTACAGTTTAACGTGGTTTCCGAACCACTCACAAACATCCATGCTACCGCCAGGATTTGAATCTGAAGCTTTTGGTACCAAAGGCCGGAACGCTAGCCAATTGGTCATCAAGCCGCTGTAAATTGTTTCATGATTTTGTAACTTTGTAAATTTGTACTTCGCAATATTCAAAACTTTTCAACTGTTTATTTCCTGTTTATATCGAAGATGGGCTATGGAGTCAAACTTATATATGTATATATATGTGTGTGTGTTGTTCTAATGCAGCTGGCAATACACAGATAGTTAATATTCATGCCTTAAGAAAGGTCTGCACCGCTGTTACTCATTTAGAATTATCCAGGGACGTGTGTAGCTTGAAGATATGTTACGGACGCGATATATATATATATTTGTGTGCGTTCAAATCTGTTACAAAAATGTGTGAACACCCTCTTTGTTACATCCTTTCTTTGAAGAACTTTTTTTGTGCTAAGGTAGCTTTTAATTCTGGACTTACAAAATCAAAAATTTTATTGCATGTTTATGGAAAAGTTTGGGTGAAATTTTTGCTACTTATTCTGTTCATAATAGAGTGCTTTATAAATTCTCATAAAAATAAATAAATAAATACATCCTTCAAAAAGTTTTGAGATGGGGAAAACCTTTAAGTTCTTAACCAATCTGATTATTTCACAAGTGATTTATGACCAAAAAGTCATCAAAGTTCAAAAAAACGCACATTATAAGTCTGAAAAGTTAACAGCAATTACGAGAGACCCTTTCACTTTGTTTAGTTCTCAAAACTTATTTTGCTACTCCATCTTTCCGAAAATAAAGTTTTTATAAGAATTCTTGAGAAAATAGCTGCTTTGATGCTGAATAAATCATTGGAAAAAAAAAAAGAAAAAGAAAAAAAAAAAAAAAAAAAAAAGAAGAAAAAATAAATAAAAAAGGGCATCAAGCAATGATATGAGAACATTGAAAAAGATCACCATCTCCCACATTCTAACAAGCAACGCAGAAAAATACCAGAAAAATTGCTAGATCAAGACGAAGAAATATATATATATATATATGTATATAAAAAAAAAGGAATAAACTTGCCATAAATCATTGGTCTAAGATCATTAAAAAGCGAACTCACAAAGCACTGGATTCTCCCTTTTTCGCAAAAAAGAAGGCTGAGAGCTTTAAACGAAGGTAGTAGAAGAAGAAAAAAATAATAAGGTAAAAATGCAGCTCCTAACAGAGGGGAACAGGTAGGCTGTATTACTTTTCTTCCGCTTTTGAAATATTTATGGCACACTTCACAGCTTAGAAAAGTAAAAGCAGAAGGGAAATTGAAGCTCTTTAACGTGCATCCACCACTTGCAGCAGAAAAGTGGTTCTAAGTTGCTATACGTAAATAGTTATCGTAGTAGTGGATACAGATGTTGTGACCACTGATTTTGTAGTGGAATCATTATGAAAAACAGTGCATGTTTGCCTAGAAATTTATCTTGGTATGCAAAGTAATGTAAACTTAAAATGAAGAGGAATAATATTTGAATTTTATAAAATAGAATAAAGTCTTTAGATTCCGATATAAAAGGCAGAATATGGAAGATGATCATGATTAAAATGATGCAGAATATTTTTAAAATGATCAACTAATATATGGAAAATTATTGAATATGGAAAATAATCATAATTAAAATGATGTAGAATATGGAATATGATCATGATCAAAATGATGCAGAATATAAAAAATGATCATGATTAAAATGATGCAGAATATATAAAATATAATTTCAATTTATTTTTTAATGGTGCATGAAATATTGAAATACGCGTCCTTTCCTGCTCTTCTACAGAAATCTGATATTCTAATTTTGTAACCAATGTTTATAATGGAAGAAATTTGGAAAAAAAAAAAAACATTGCAACCATGTTTCCTCCTACCCACTACAAGGCCTGTTGGCCGAGCCAGCCCCCGCTCGGTACCCCAAACATCATCAAATAGTTTGTACTGATTCGAACTGATGTAATCGTGGTTCCCGGTCTGTTTAGCCTAAAGTGTGCATAAGATGACCGTAGAGCTCAAACCAAACCAAACCTACCCACTGCAAGAGAGCCCCTGATCCCCCAAACATCATCAAATATCAGTGGTGGAACCTGTTCAGTAGGCAATGTCTTCCTCCTTCCTTCTATCCACTGAAGAGGACCCTTTCCGTCCCAAAAAAGTTTAGTAGGCAATGAACCTCCCTGGCACAAAATAACAATCTCTCATCCCGAGAGCTAAAAGTGGAATCATTCCCGTAAACATAAATATATGCATTTAAAGATGTTACTGTTGTATATTTGTAGTGTGTTGTTTCGTCTTTGTCCACTTCTAATCAAAGTGGTGTGTTTTGTTAAATGAGTGTTTTTGCAACCTATCCACACCCAGATCCAGCTGCACCAACAAACAAAATGACTTCTAATGCACTGATACATATACTATAGAAACAAATCAGAAACTAAAGTGTGAGCTTTTCGCTTTGCTTTAGACAATAAATTGTTCTGCAATAGCTTTGATGCTGTGTGCCCCATCTATGCAGTTTTTCCTCTTTCTTATCTTCGGTTATTAGAACTCACTCTAATAACCATAAAGCTGTTAGAAAACAAAGTATCATGTGAATATATTACAGATTTTATAGGGTTAGTTCCACCATAGTGGATTTAGATGTCTCGCCTCAATATTTCATGTTGGAAGTTTATCTTCATTGTGATAATGTAATAAAAAGCACACAATGTCTATCGTGACACTAGTTGTTAAATGAAAATTTGATTTATAGAGTTTTCCAATATTACTAAGAAATTTTTGTACATCCTTTTCGAATATATTCTTGTAAGATGAAAAATTAAATGTATTTTATGAAATATATATCAAAACCAATAAATAAGAATGCAAATACATAATAATAATAATACAAATAAAATAAAATAAGAATTTAAACAAATGGCGGTAAGGAAATTGAATAGCATAACATTGTTTTAAGATACAGAAAAAAAAAAGAATAGAAGTAATAGAAATAAATTATTATTATCTATAATTTTAAATTAATAAATATAATTATTTTACTGTTTTCTGCAAATTAATAAATATAATACCAATAACAAATAAAATTAGTATTTAAATAAATGTTGGCAATTAAATTTAATAGGATAAATTTTTAACTATTAGAAAATGTAGAAAACTTTGGGGCTGATGGCCGATTGACTAGCGCTTTGGCACTCGTTGCCATAGATTTCGGGTTCGAGTCTCAACGTTGCCATGGATGTTTGTAGTGGTTCGAACCCACTTTAAACTGTAGGTCCCGGTCTAACATGATTGTAGAGCGTTCAGCGTAGGGCTGACAACCCTACCCCGTAAAAAGAAAACATCTCCTATCTCGAAATCTGCTGGTAGGCCGACGATCTTGGCCCACCATGGGCCTGTTGAACCAATGAAGAAAAAGAAGAAAATTTTTACTTAAAAATAATAGAAATAATGCAAAAATAAATTCTTATTATCAGCTATAATTTTAAATTAATAAATATAATTATTTTATTATTTAAACTATTTAAATATATTTATTACGAAAAGAATATGGAGAATTTGAAGTACATAGTGCATTATTTTGGAGCTTGAATAACCGAGTGACTAGTGCTCTGGCGCTAGGCGCCACAGGTTCTAGGTTCGTGTCCCGGGGTACCATGGATGTTTGCAGTGGTTCGCAATCCACTTTAAACCGTAGGTCCCGGTCTAATATGACTGTAGAGCGTCGGGAGTAGTGCTGACAATCCTGCCCTTAAAAATAAAACATCTTGGGTCACCAAAGGGCTGGTGCACCGTTGATGATGAGTACGTTATTTTTTAGAACTTTAAATATATTAAATATTATAATCTTGTTGCGGGAATATTTTAAAAAAAAAATTATATAAAAATTTTTTGCTGTAATCAATAAAATAATGACCATTTCAGGTTAAATTATTAACAAATAATTCAATTTCTTGAATAATTTCAATCTTGAAATATAACATAAAGAAATAATTTAAAAATATGGAAATATATTTCTATAAAATTTAAAAGACAATTTTACTCTAACATAAAAATGATTTATTTTGCCCAGAATACTTCATCTAAAGGAGGGAAAAATAGATTTTGAATGAATGAGAAAATTTGTTAGGACATAAATATAAAATAAGTTAGCTAGAACAATAAACAATGAAAATCATGCCGTTCACTTATAATCCTTTTTTTTCTTCCTCTTAAAGAAAAACAAACATCATTGAAAAGGTTCTAACTCGAAATTGAAGTAGCTAGGAATAAAAAAAATAATTCTTCAAACAAATCTCATCATTGATAACATTATTCCTTTTTAAGAACACTGCAGACAGTGGGTTGTTGACATTATAGGCTATCAGGGTTAACAGCAGACGGTTTCAGAATGGTCAGTTTGCACATAAAAAAAATAAAGATTTTTTTGAAGAATATTTTTTTTGTTAAAGAAAATGATTTTAAGGTGAACTGTAAAAGAAAGAAAACAAAATTAT
Organism: Caerostris extrusa; assembly: GCA_021605095.1. Classification (NCBI taxonomy): domain Eukaryota; kingdom Metazoa; phylum Arthropoda; class Arachnida; order Araneae; family Araneidae; genus Caerostris; species Caerostris extrusa. The sequence continues at coordinate 70,482 of BPLR01004793.1, read as the reverse complement.
GGTTTTATACTACATAAGAAAAACATAATTGTTACAAATATAAGCATAAAGTTTTATTTATTTATTTCTTAACAGTGAAGCTTTTGAAATTTGTATCTTATTTGCAATGAAAACATAAATCATGAAAAAAACAATTTTACTTGTTACCAAACAGGGGCATGATAACCGCGCTCCGACGCTTGGTGCCTCAGGTTTCGGGTTCGACTTCCCGGCAGTGCCGTGGATGTTTGTAGTGGCTCGTAATCAACTTTAAACCGTTGGTTCCGGTTCAATATGACTGGGGCGTTAGGGACTTTAAAAAAAATAAAAATATCTTTTTTCGAAATCTGCCAGTAAGCAGATGGTCTTTAAATGAATAGCCCTAAAAATAAATACAAACAAAGTGTTTAATAAAAATTTCTACTCTAAGATAAATTTATTTAAAATCTATGGTTCTTATTAACGTTTTTCGAAAAATATTTTTTCATTTAAAAAACCCAACTGTATTTAGATATATATCATCATCATCAGTGGCGCAACAGCCCCATGGCGGGCCATGGTCGTCTGCCTGCTAGCAGATTTTTGAGACGAGAAATGTTTTTCTTTTTTATTTGAAAGGATTTTCAGTCCAACACCTTACAGTATATTAGACCGGGACCTACGGTTTAAAGTGAATTCCTAACCGCTACAAACATCCATGTCACCGCCGCGACTCGAACCCGAAATCTATAGCACCGAGGACCAGATACTCGGCCGTCATCCCCGTTAGATATACATGCAGGATATTTATTTTGGATTGAATATACATCAACTTTCAGTAATTTAACTGACATGACTAACCTTCAATTTCAGTGAATGTTGAATTTATCGTCTGCCTCCTTTGCTTATAAAATAATATCCAAAATAAATCCTTTGCTAGTTCCAGTAAAACCGTTGTTTTTGTGAAAGTCTAGTTGCATTGTTAGAGACTGGCTGCCTTTAGTTGTGCATGTGAGAGTCTGTCTGTTAATATTAGATTCTTTTTATTTCATTCTCCACCGAATCTATGCCTTTCTCAAATCAGTAACTATCAGAACATGCCTAACGCTAAATTAATCTGTATTCTCTCACACTAGTACGCTCTACTACTACACCACATCACAGTGCCTAGAGCTGAGTTGCCTCTTTACAGTTTGGGAATGATGTGGGTGAGAAGAAGTTTGTTTGGGCGCTGTGACGCTCTAAGGTCATATAAGACCGGGACCTACGGTTTAAAGTGGATTACGAACCACTACAAACATCCATGGTACAGCCGAATTCAACCCGATACTTGTAGTACCGAGAGCTAGAGCGCTAGCAGCTCGGCCATCAGGCACCTCAGTACGCTCAACTACTGAGCCAAGAGTTTGGTTCTTCTGTTGTTTAAGCATTGTAAAGAAATAACTTTTTCTACAACAGCGCAACAGCCCCATGGTAGGCCAAGGCCATCTGCCGACTGGCAGATTCCGAAACATGAGATGTTTTCTTTTTATGGAGTAAGGTTGTCAGTCCTACGCCCAACGCTCTACAGTCATATTAGACCGGTACCTACTGCTTAAAATGGATTCCAAGCCACTACAAACATCCATGGCACCAGCTGGGATACGAACCTCAATCCTGCGGTATCGAGTGCCAGAAGAAAATAACTACAAACAATAAATTAATTAATTAAATTACTATTTATACATATCGAAGATTAAAAAAATATTCTAATGCAAACTATTCAATATTTGTTTTAAGTAATATGCACTTTAACTATTTTAATAATTGAAATAAAATTTATCTTAGTAATTAAAAAAATAACATAGTATTGTATAAGTTTTAATTTATAATTAATTCTATTTATGGAATAAAAGAGGCATATTAATATGTTAAGATAAAAATAGTCTGGTATTTTAAAAGCAGGAAATTAATTTTAGAACCTTAATTATATGATCAACATTAGCTATTTTTTTCTTATTAATAGTTAAGTTAATTAAACAGTGTAAAAACAAAATATAATACTAAAAATGCAACATAAACTACTATAAGTACAGTTAAATATTTGAATATATATAATGTTATTAATAAAAGTTTCGAAATTTATTTTTCTTTTGAAAGAGCTTTATGTTGTTTTTTTTATGGAAGCTGTATTTTTCATATTTTTTTTTTCTTTAAAAGAAAAAAAAAAATTAAGAAATTATGTCTTTGTAATTTAAACTAAAAAATTCCGGATTTTTATTTGATTTTTCAAAGAGTCATTTGCTGTAATCAGATACTTAGTATTTTATCTTAGATACTTAGTAATTTTTATTACATTAAAATTTTTAAGTTTATTTAATTAATTACAAAAGATAAGTTAAGATAACTTAGCGTTAGAAAAAGATAACTTAGAAAGATATTTTTGAACTATACTTCGTCTGGGGAGGGGGGGGTTTTTAAAACATTTAAATATGTTTTTTTTTTTGTACATTTTAAAAATATTTTTTTAATAAAGATAAAAATAATGCTGTTAATATTTGTATTTTTGTAATTTTTTTCTTTTTAAAAAAACATTTTTGCTCTCTTTTTAAAATATTATCTTAATCAGTACTTGTTGTTTTTATATTGCTGATCAGCATTTGATATCAAATAATTAAAAAAAAAAGCATCATATTTAAGAAAGTGAGTTTTTTTTTCTTTTTTTTTGCTGCTTATTTCTAAAAAAAAGTTTTTTTCTTACAAAAATAAAAATTTGCTACGTTAACGACATTTTTTAAAAAACAGGGCTTTTATTTCTTAAATAATAATTAATTCTGTAGTGGCCTTTGCAACCGAGATAAAATATTCCTTTCATGTTTTAATGAACTGAAGTGAATGCAGAAAAGCGCTCAATTTATGTAGAGAAATAATTCATGAAAAGTAATAAGACAAAATTAAAATTTATTAAAAGTTTTGTAACGTAAAACGTTGCAGATTAAAGAGATATTATGTGAGTATAGGCTTCTAATTTTAATATACTTTATACATTAGAATAAAATAAGCTAAGATAGTGCTTTTTACGAAGTAAAAAACTTCATGTTTCCGCTATTTCATTAAATATTGCTTTTAAAAGATGCAAGTGCTTTTATTTTTATCCTTATAAAAGTGAATATTCTAAGATTAATTTTCCAACTGAAATATATAGCCCATAAAAATTTTTAGTTGCTTTTGCAGAAATTAGTTAAGTTAGCGAGTGGTTAAAGCTGGGTTTCTCTTAAAAATTATTTTGATGACTTAATTTATTACATTAAACATGATATGAAAAGTTTTACAGAATATGCTTCATATTTTGTGTATTACCATAATAAATATTGAATAATGGAATCTGCTTTGCATTTATTAGCTTTGTTTAACGTTGCTTTGCAGCGCATGCTATCAAATACATCTAAATACGCATACATTATTCAGAAATAATTATTAACAATGTATAAAATTTAAATATTTGCAATTTCGAGGTAGTCGTAATTAATTAAATAACAAATTAAAATAAATTAAAAAGGAAAGATTCATACTTTTTGTATGCATTTATATTTATGAAATATAAATAAATACAATATTTCAAAAATGCTGAAATCTACTCGGCAAATTTCAAATTATCATGTGTGAACATTCGAGAATGGATGAATAAACTCAGGAATATGCTAATGTTTAATAATGCAAGAGATATATGAAGCAACTGATTGGAATACTATAAGAATGGCCAAATTCAACAGCCACACAATATTGAATACATCAAGAACTTCATGAAGAATGAATTGAATTCTAAAAGAATATACAAAAGTAAGATAAAATGTAATCGTAAATGAAGAATGATGAATTATTCCCAATTCTACAAGAAACTTCTATTATCACATTCAATAGCCAAAAAGACTATATTAAAGACTATTATTATTAAAAGTTTGAATTATTAAATGAAGAAGCCTTATTCTAAGAAACTTAAGTTTGAAAAAACTTCAAAGTAGTCGTAAATGAGGAATGAAGTATTCAAATACAATAAGAAGCACTATACAGCTCAATAGGCACCGGAAAATGCCAAAAGTGATAAATATGAAACTTCAAAAGAAGGAATTGATCAACGCACTACAGTACTTATAGCCATTGGAAATCCCAACCCAAAACATGGAAAGTGATTCAAAACTATACTACAAAATTCAGTCAAAAAAGCTAAATTCTCCAGAAAATCCCTTAAGATTAACTTTATTCATCAGTCTTTTCAAGATGTAAGGGGCCCAAAGTAGCATTTTCTGCCAAAATTTGTAATGGAGTTTTATCTGCTTGGCCCTCATTTTCGGATAACGTCACGGACCCCTAACCAGAACATCATGCTCACACATGATAATAATGCTCACTTTCAAATATATTTTTTTCAATGTTTTTATTCAGCAAAGGATGTTTTAGGGTTTTTTTTTCAACTGATTAAATTTCAAACATCTAAAAATAACATTAAAGTACCATTGTAACGAATAAGATAATAAATTCAAAGCAGCTGAAAAAATAAATAAATGCCACTGTAACCATAATCAATATCAATCAATTTTTGTTATGTTTAATACTTCGAATTTCAGCGTAATTTTTTGCAAGCACAGTAGCAAGCGATTTTTAAAACAAGCTAATCAATTTAGATTTGTTGAAGGTTAGGTTAGATTAGGTTTGTTACGCACCATATAATTCGAATGTTCTCAGAAATTCGGAAACACAAAGTTGGAATTTTGCGAGGTTTAATAACACCGTTTTAAATGTGAAACAAGTTTAATTTATTCGAAACCGATCACGAATTCTGGACAGTTTCCAAACATTCAATCTGCTTAACTTATTCCAGTCGTATCTCGAGAAGGTGTTGCCAAATGGGAATAGAAGTTCCATTAAGATTTTAACCGTCGGGAAGATAAATTTTACGGTCCTTTGAAATATGATCCCTGCGTTATACAAATCGCATATTTTACTATAAATTACAATCCTATCTTCTTTATTGTGGATAAAAATATATTTTATATTTGCCAATTATTTGGTGCACTTTCAGTTTATTCTGATGGAGAATGACGCAATTTATTTCTCTTTTTGTAAAAACCAGCTATGAGTAGAAAAGTTCACATAAGCATTGAAAATTATGCATGTAATGCTCGACTACATTTAGTTAATAATAATAATTTGATTTCGTGCTAATTATTTGAGAATACTAAAAAAGTGTATTTCCACTTTTTAAATATTCAATAAAAGTATTTTTATTAATTTTAAATCCTCTAAATAATATAGGTTGTTTTTTATTCCAAGAAATTGCAGTAATTAAACTCAAAAACATACAATAAATGGCTATGCAAAAGGGTACAGAGAGTAATTACACAGTCCAGTCACATTAATGTGACCACCACCTACTTTTCGACGTCAACGTGAAATAACCAATCACAAAAGGCAGGTGGCAGCACATTGCTGTGGAGTTTATATAAAGGATGTCCTAAGGCATCGGAAAGCATTTCAATCGTTGGCGTAATGCAGAAACGTGGTTATTCTGGCTCTCTGCCAAAGGTGGTTATTCTGGCTTTTGACAGCGTCACATTAATGTGACTGGACTGAATGGATATGAAATTATTACCCTATAAATATTAATATTTTTCATCAAGCAATTTCTTCAAATTTAGCTCGAAGGCAAGATGTCAGCTTCATATTTAAATGACAATTTAATACCCAAGATCAAATTCAGGAAGGGGTAACTGTAACTTTTTTCCATAGAATTAACATGTACTGAATATTCAGTATAGTGGTTTTGTTCGCCTTTAATAAATTTTGCTCATATTAAGGTCAGAGTACAAGTTCAAAAATCGGAAATTGTGCGGCTTATTTTTGTTTTGTGGTGGTGTGAATGAGTAAGGAGGCTGTGGTTGGGTTGAGATACTTGAGGCCCAATTTTGAGAACTTACAGATTTACTTACACACTCACAAACACCACACACATACAATTAGAGACATACAATATTTAACACATTTAAAGACATATAATTATAGATTCGGGAAGGACTCCACACGGAAATGCTAGGGTGCATAAATATACTTCTTCTCAGGTGAGAGTCTGTAGGTCAACCGACCATTTCTCCTGAACGTCACAGGGGGTGTCTTGTCAGTAGGTAGGAAGTAGCATGGTTACAGTTTTCATTTAACAAATGATACTGATGATTAAGTTATTACAAGTATTCAAATTAAAACATTTATATTGTAGAATATATTGTTTGCCGTGATTACATAGAAAATGTGTCTTTTTACTACCACCTACAAAAAAATTAAATACCTTAATTTAAGTTTATTTACAACGAAGATGTTTTTGTGAAAATTGCAAGTTGTAAAGGAAACATCGAAAAATTAAAAAATAAAATTGATATTAATTACTGTTCAAAATTTGTTAGAGAATTGTACACAAAAATGAGGAAATCTATTTTATTTATTTTTCTTTAAAGTATTTCTAAATATTTTACTGAGGAAAAGTTTGTTAAATGTAACTGTAAATTTCTAAAAAATGTATAAATAAAACGACAAATAACAGAGTCTATGTACCGGGAAATTCTATTTCTATGTTACCAAGAAAATTAATTATTTTTTTTTAAAAGTTACTTAAAAAATATTGTTTATTTTTGTTAAATTCAAGTATATTCATCAAAATGAAATTTTTTTTAAAATAAGGTATTATAGAACGAATTTCGTAATTTTTAATTCTACAGATATTGCTAACAGATACAAAGTGCTTAAAAATATTTCTTAAATACCTTAAATTAATTCCATGACGTTAGATTCAATATTCAATCATATTTATACCTTGTGCTTTATCATTCTGTTAATGAAAATTTGCATAATTTAACAATTAATAAACAAAAAAGAACAAATATCAACAGACTGACAGAAACGAACTGACGAAAGAAAGTTTTTTTCCAGCAAACGACTTTTTCCCTGGATCTTTATCGTTGCCAGATATTTACAAGTATAGTTATCTCTGCCAGGAGATAACTATACTTGTAAAACTATGGATATTATAGAACGAATTTCGTATTTTTAATTCTACATATATTGATAATGATACAAAAAGGTTAAAAAATATTGCTTCCAACTTTAATTTTTCATGATAATTTTATTTAAATTCTTACATATTATAATTATATAATAATAGATACAAAATAATTATTAAAAATTTTATAATTAAATTAATAAATAAAAAGAACTTCCATGACTTTGAAATTAATTTTCATGATATTTACAAGTTTATCTCTGCCGGAAAAGTATTTAATATTTAAATAATTTTATTTTTAATATTTTATAATTAATTAATTCTATGATATGATTATATAAATAATTTAATTATAATTATTATTAAAAAATATATATATTATATATATATATATATATATATATATATATATATATATTATAATTATATATCATTATAATTTTATATTTTTAATAAACTGAGCTGACTGAAAAGAAAGCTTCTAATTTTCCCTGGAAATAAAAAGAAAAAGTACTAAATGGATATTATAACGTAATTTTAATTCTACAATCGTTGACTGATATTTCTACCATATCTTAAATTAATTTCATGATGAATTTAATATTTAATCGATTCATACCTTGCTTATCATGTTGTTGATAAAAATTTAAATAATTTAATTAATATTTTTAAAATTAATTAATTATTATAATTATATATTATATTTATATATCATTATAATTAATTTTATAATTTAATTAATAAACAAAAAAGAACAAATATCAACAGGCAAACGACTTTTTTTCCTCAAATGACTTTTCCCCTGGATCTTTATCGTTGCCAGATATTTACAAGTAAAGTTATCTCCGCCAGGAAAAGTACTATATATGGATATTATAGAACGAATTTCGTAATTTTTAATTCTACAATCGTTGCTAACAGATACAAAGAGTTTAAAAATATTTCTTCTATATCTTAAATTAATTTCATGATGTTAGATTTAATATTTAATCGTATTTATACCTTGTGCGTTATCATGTTGTTGATAAAAATTTAAATAATTTAATTAACATTTTAAAATTAATTAATTATTATAATTATATATTAATTACATATATTATAGTTATATATTATTATAATTAATTATATAATTTAATTAATAAACAAAAAAGAACAAATGTCAACAGAGTGACTGAACTGACTGACGAAAGAAAGCTTCTTTCCCAGCAAACGACTTTTACCCCGGATCTTTATCGTTGCCAGATATTTACAAGTAAAGTTATCTCCTTCAGGAAAAGTACTATCGGATCTTCGAGTCAATCCATTATGCGTCAATTACTTACCACGACGACTTATCTCCTGCGAGATCGCAGTCACTAAATTTTCGTGATGATCTTTAATATGGATTATTCGGACAGGTGCATTAAAAAAAAGTCTCGTGAGTCGAAAATTTTGATGGATGACTATGGCCAAGAAAAAATTAGAAAAGTACGGTTATCTGGCTCTTCTGACAATCGATACTTATCGGAACTAATTAGGAACTGGAACGACAAGTATTACCGATCTTCCGCCTCCCATACCATATTCGGGTGCCTCCCCCTAAAAATCCGCCCAAATGATTTCAAGTTTTGGTAAGACACGCAGCTGTTTAAATATTGGATGAGTTTATTTTTGTTTAGCTGGCTGTTGATTGGCGACTGCTTTCTTCCGATGTGCCAAGATGTTGGCGATAGCGAAGTTATCATGATTTCTTAATCGTCTTCATGTTTTAAAAATGAATATTATTTGAGATTTTATCTAATTTATTGTTCTTCTGATTTTATTATTTATTTAACTTATTTCCTTTATTTAGAATTAGTCATATTTATCCACCATTCTATGTATTAAATTTCGATCTTGCTAAAATCGCACGTTATTTTAATGTATTTTTAGTGAATATTTATTCATAAATATTTGTTTTGGAAAACTTCATTTGCTTATTTATATATCAAGGCATGCACATAAAAAAGATTAAAATTGTTAACAATAATTTAGTACTTTGTTTAGTTGGTTGTTGATTGGCGACTGCTTTCTATCGATATGCCAAGATGTTGGCGATAGCGAAGTTATCATGATTTCTCAATCGCTTTCATGTTTTAAAAATGAAATTGTTCTTTGAGATTTTATATAATTTATTGTCTTCTGGTTTTATTGTTTATTTAATTTGTTTCTTTTATTTAGGATTAGTCATATTTGATCATTCTATGTATTAGTATTTCGATCTTGCTAAAATATTACTGGCTTCATGATTTTAATGTAAATTTACGCATATTTCTTTTAGAAATCTCATTTACTTATTCATACATCAAGGCATACTCATAAAAAGGTTAAAATTGTTAACAATAGTTTAGTATTTATATTATTATTAGTTTAGTATTAATAGTATTTAGTAGTATTTTTATTTGTTTAGTTGGCTGTTAATTGGCGACTGCTCTGAGATGTTGGCGATAGCACAGTTAGGATTTCTCAATCGCCTTCATGTTTTAAAAATGAAATTGGTCTTTGCGATTTTATTTATTCGATTATCTTCTGGTTTTATTATTTATATAACTTGATTCCTTTATTTAGAATTAGTCATATTTACTGACCATTCTATGTATTAATATTTGATCTTTCTTTACTGGCTTTGTGAAAAAAAATGCACATGTTTTTTTTTTTTAATGTATTATAATGAAAACATACACATAAATATTCTTTTAGAAATATCATTTGCTTATTTGTACATCAAGCTTATTTGCTTATTTGTACATGCATAAAAACTAAAAAAATTTAGAGTGAGAAGTTAAAAATTTTAATGATGTTAACAATAATTACATTTTTATTTTTAACCAAATTTATTTTTACAGAAAAAATAGTTTTTATTTCTGAAAAAAAAAAAAAATGCAATAGATATTTTAAACTATACAAATACAAGATTATATGACATTTAAAATAATCCACAGACATTTTAGAATGGTAAATTTATTTGGGAAATGTTTTCTTTTCCTAATAATTAAATGCAAAAGCTTTTAGTTGTTTTCAGTTTCTGGGAGTTTTATTCAAACTTGCTTTAAAATTGTAAGTAACAAAACAGAAAAAAAAGAATAATATACTTTTTAATGGATAAAAATTTACTCTTTATTATGTAAAAACTTTTGAACTAAATAAGGATTAAATTTATTTATAAAACATTTATCATGAAATGTTTTATGATTTTTGTATTGCATTTTATGTAGTGTAGCTATACATAAAAAAGATGAACTTCAAACTATCTATTTATATACTTCCATTTAATTCGATGTTAAATGGAGAATTTAAAAGGCTTACATTTTTGATAAAATAAACTATAATCCATTCTTTTACATTTATTTAAATTATATAAATATCTTGCAACATACTATTAAATACATATTTTCTAATTTTGTTTTTTAATATTTTTCAAAAAGATGTATTATAAACATATTCAATACAAGAATGGCATTAGGGGATTATTTTCCTAAAAAAAGTAATTATTTAAAATTATAATTTTCTTACCTGATAAATTAAGGAAACTTAGGTTATTTTGCTTTCCTTTTTAATGTTAGAGTCACGTGATGCTTTTTCAGTAAGACACATACTTTATTAGGCATTTTAGTAGAATCACCCAAAACTTTTGTTGATCTTTAACCTGAAGTAGGTTAAGTAAGTTAAATTAAGATCTATTGGCATTTACAAATAATAAACTCGCTACAAATATAATAAAAGTTATCAGGACTGCAAACGCAACAGCAACTCGCCATTCTACATAAAAGCATAGCGACTATAAAGCAAACGAAAAAGAAAACCATGGTAGGAAGATAATGATGCCGAAAAGAACACATATCAATCTAGCAACTCACAGTAGTGCCATCTGGAAAATATCTACGTCCTTGATCGGGTTATTTGTAAAAATTCAAGTTCGAGAAATATTGGCTATAACATTTAAATCAATCTTTTACTTAATCAAGTTCTTGGTTACTTGATGTTCTCTTTAAATTTTTTTGATGCATGCTTGTATTAGTTATTGAGAGAAAATTATGCCATGTGAAAATTTATGAGTTGGTTTTTATGTTCATCATGTAAAAAAATGTAATGGAGAATCCAAATTATGATAAATATTTTTACATTATTGACTGCGTAATCAGGTAGAGATGAAGTTTCGAACCTATTATTGAACTTAAAGTAGTATTTTTCAAAGAGAACTTTTTGCATTGCTTACAAAGGAAAATACGCAAACTGGGATATATATCAAATGTAATTTTTTACACGACTGTTTATTCCCTTTTACTCTAAATAAAGGGAAAATCCGTTAATTCAAGAAAATTTTGAGAATTTTCTGAACATAATAATATTTTTTTAAAGGAGATCTCAAACTGGTCAATAATTTTGGCTTGGCTGATATGCTGAAAGTATTCATGTAGTTCTTTATACATGAATTTCATTTTAACAAATTTTTTAGGAGCATATCAATTGCAAAAAAGAGTTATAGGTGTAATTTAATATAAGATTAAATGGCCGACAAAGATTCACATAATTAACTTGATACAATGAGAAAATATCCAAAGAATCGAGTTATGATAAAAAACTACAGGACACCTGCAGCATCATTATTTTTGGAAAAGAAAAATATTTTGTACAGATGTCTTTTTATTCATTTTTTTTTAGTGAACTTAAATTATTATTTGAAAACTATACAAAAGAATTAATTGACAAAAAAATGTGCATCTCTTTTAGTGCAATTAGAATTTTTACAACCGTTAACACGGAGAGGGAAAAATAGGCACTAATAGGCATTGAAGTTGTCTAAACTATTTTAGACCTATATTTCTTAGAATTATTTACTGAATATATTCAATTGATTCGAAGAAAATTGCGAAAAAAAAAAAAAACCCGCATGTTAGATTTCCATTCCTCAATCAAAAGATCATAAGTTTGTGAATAGGTTTGTTAGAAATTGCGAAAGTTCCAAGTTTTTTATGGCAATGCTTTTAAATGACTAAAATTAGCAAGGATACAGAAATTTCATCGAAGACAAAAGAAGTAGGTCAAATACATTTCCAATTCCTTGAATTCAAATGGACCTTAATTTCCAGCTTTGACTTATTCCGTTTTGCCAAGAAAAAGTCTCCATTTTTTTTTTTTTTTTTATCTGTTGAATGGTTTGCCATTGATTTCGTTCTGGACTCCATAATCCTTATTTATTTCGACAAAACTTTTTTTTTTTTTCTCACGCTACTAAATAAAGAACACAAAAATAATAGTGTCGGTAATTACGGGGCTGGTTCAAGAGTTCGCGATAAAAAATAAGTTAAGTCTTGGGAAATATTAATCGTTTTTGAAAGTTTTTAAAACCACCAATCGTTCCGAAGATTTTTTTTCACACCTTACAGTAGCAGCTGCTTTGGGCATATAAATCCGCATTTCTCTCTCTCTCTCTCTCTCTCTCTCTGTATTTTAATTTTTATTTTATTTTATTTTCGAAACTAGATCAGGCTTAAGAAGAAGAAAATTCTGCAAATGATTTATGGAAGTTCAAAATTAGAATAAAATATTGCCTCGACAAATCATTATAATATTCGCATCCTAGTTAGTGGGGATTCCATAATCTGGGCTCCAGATGGTTTTCGCAGTAGGTTTCTGATTATAAATGTGGCAGCTAATGCATAAAATTTAATAGGAATTGTAGGTAGGTGCTTTTTTATGGCGATTCACCAACTGAGATAATCCTTCTATATTGCGTTCGGAATTGGAATGTTTTGTGGCTTACTTCAAACAAATTTGCAGATTGAAGCGTGGTTGTCAAATAATTCCTTTAATTTCGAAATTAAATGTAAGGTGTGCATCAATTTGATACAATGTATAATTTTTTAAAAAGCTTCCAAAAAGCTGAAGTGTTTAAAGTAACAAAAAAATATAAAAATGTCTTGTATATTGCATTCAAATGTATATGAAACTTGCTATAATCGTTCACAATTTTGTTTAATTGACAATTTATAGGTTATTTTTAAGATATAAAATGCTGATCCGGCTTAGCTCCAAATTATTTAAAAACAGGTCGTTATTAAAATTATGGAAGCACCCTAGAGTTATAAGGCATCCTTTTCTAATATGGTGCGGAACAGTCTTTGGTAGCTTGGATTCGTCTGGGTATCGAATCATACAAGTGCTGGATAGTGTTTAGAGGAATATTGAACCATTCTTCTGGATATATTATGAAATTTCCGGGAGAGATACCGGTGGAGGACAACGATTCTGGATTGATAGCTCTAATATAAACCATAACGGCTCTATGATATTAAGATCGGGGATTGTGCAGGCCAAATCAGATATTTCATTTCATCTTCGTGTTCATCAAATCCCGCTGCAGGAATAGGAACATTATCCAACTGGAAAATTCCAACTGCCGGAAACAATGTTTGCATAAGAAGATGGACATGGTGAGCAAACACTTTTCTATACTTCTCACCAGTGATCCTTCCTTTCAGGGATACGATCGGGCCATCAGAAAACTACGACATGACAGATCCACCTCCATGCTTGACAGTTGGAAGGAGACAATCACGATCATATACTTGTGGAGGTTCTACCAAACGTGCACCAGTTCTGTAGGGGGAGGGGGAATGTGTGAAAGATGAATCTTCTGACCATATAAATGTCTTCCACTTATCAATCGGCCAGGCTTTGTGGCTGTGGCACCACTGTAGACAACGTTTGAATGTTACAAGTGAAGTTGGGAATTGCAGCTCTGCCGCAAATGTCCTGTTTATGGAGGTGTCTCCTTAACTGTAATTAATGGCACTGGAGAATCCAGATGTTGATTGAGCTCTACGATCACTTTGGCTGCAGTTGTTTTCTTTTCAGACATTAAAATCCAGTTCAATACCGGTCGATCTCTTTCACTCAGTTTCTCATTCCGTTCATTATTTTGATTTGCCGAGCTTACTAAAATATAGTATCTTGCCGCTATGTGTGTACGGTGTCATGACTTTAGACACCGTACTTCTGGAAATGCCCAAAGCTAGAATATTTCAGTCGCAGTTGCTCCAGTTAGTAGAGATTCTACAACTTGGCTGTGAGATCTGACATTTTACGCTTTTGACAAATGTCCAAGATGTAAACAATGTCATTAAAGATACGTCATGCTACCGTGATATGTACTTTTTATAATAAGAAAAACTGGTAGCTAAGATAACAGTTTAATGCTTACGAAGAGTATTCTTAAATGTCACTTTTAATCACAGGTGTTTCCATATTTTTTGATAACCACCTGTACATTAAAAATAATGTAACAAACTGTTAGTTTAAAATTAATAATTTGTAATAACAAGCAATTTATAAATGGAGGAATAATATGGAATTCTTAAGTAATAAATGCTTAGCAGCTTTTAAGATAAAAGTGAAATTGAAATTATTTAGTTTCAAAAAAGTATTTCAAGCGATCTTGTATCTTATGAAAAACGCTAAATAAGATTTCGTGATTTTCGTCAATTCTAAATAAAAATATACTAATAATTTCCCTTAAAGGGGCCTGATGCCCGATTGGCTAGCGCTCGGTACCCAAGTTTCAGGTTCGAATCTCAGCTGTGCCATGGATGTTTGCAAGGGTCCGGAATCCCTTTTAAACTGTTGGTCCCGGTCCTAATAGGATCGTAGAGCTTTGTGGGGTAGAGTTACTCGCGTCCGTAGCCTATCTTCAAGCTACATGTGTCCCCTGACTAGTGCTAAATGAGTAACAGCAGTGCAGCCCTTGCTTATGGTATAAGGATTAGAACTAGAACAACAATCATACATTACCTGATACATAAAAATAGCATCTCTTAGAAACTTGAAAATATTTACGATTCTCAAATATTCTACAGAAATTTCAAATACTCATATTTTGAAAGGAGCATCATTGGAAATTTAAAGATAGCAACATTGACAAGAAAATTGTCCGAAATAAATTTTTATCGAATTTATAGAATCACTTGAGAGAGATTTCATTTTCATGAATTTTTATTGAGACAGACGGGCGAATAGATAGAATTGATAAACTATATGAAACGTAGAATAAATTCTTTTTAACATATTGCTAGTCTTGATTTTATATTTTATATCAAACACAGTTAAGAAAAAAAAAGACCTTTCAAAATTTTACTCGAGATAAATTGAATTTGAAAACTATGTTTGGTACTGAAACGAAGACTGATTTACATAATTGTATAGTATTTTATTAGTTTGCATTATATACTGAAAGAAACACTCTGATAACTATAAATAGAATTCTTAGTTATCAGATGAATCGATCACAATATAACATTAGGTTAGTAAAAAATTGTATGCAGAATTACTAAGAGTGACCTGCTGTTATAAGAGATAGCATTCTACACCATTGCACCAAAAGTAATGACAGTGTAACTGTATAAAGAAAAGGCTGATTGGGACCTCTGGCAACTCTACACACGAATCCGCTGATCATCAGCTCCAAGACCGCGACATTAATTCTTCTTTGAAACTCCTCGATGTTAGTTTACTGACTGCCATGAAGATCAGCTAAGAATCCACCCTTGAAAGGCATAATCAATGTTATAGATTTAAAGTCAGATCTCTTAAAGCCCTACTGGACGGATTTATTTCATTACATTCACCGTGAAACAAACTGTCGATGTCCCTAAAATAATAAATTCATTGCTGTGCATACATTCAACTTTTACCTTCCTTAACTCAATTAGATAAAGCTCATTGCAATGCTCCAATCGGTAACAGACGTGGCAGGCAAAGCATGTTTGGATTGTATAATATAACAGCCTACCATGCCACATATATGCTCAATTGATGAAATATCTGATGGCCTTGCTGAACAAGGAAAACTATAAGCATTATGAAAGTTCTATCGCCCATTTCGCGCGTACTGATATTGACAGTTCTGTTTATATTATAAGGATTTTCTCCCTCACAAACAAGTTTATCCAAGGTCATACACATGTCAACTTTTATTAGTGTCGCAAGGATGGCTGTCTTCATGCTGAAAGTAACAAAGTAAGGTCTTTAAAAGCAGCTTAGAGCGTAATCCCATTAAATGGTGGAAGGAGGCTGTAGCATGTCGAATGGTGAATAATTACCGTACGGTACTGTCAGACTATGATTTGATTTTTGCCTCGCATTCATGCTTCATGGTCTTATAGAGGCTTCAATCCGTCAGTAAATTTCTTGCAGCAATCATAATTGCTAACATCTCTGCACAACATGCTCTGTCTGCACGATACAAGTGTCGGCCTGCTGCTCAGTATGACCAGCATAATTCAAGCATCCTGACTATGGGATCGATTTTCGAAGTCATTCAAATGGTTAGTAAGGTCCTCGAGAATGTTGTAACGCCCTTATTGACTGTGTTGTCAGGGAGAAACAAATTCAAGCATCCTGAAGCATTCAAGCAATTCAAGCGTCTTGACTATGCGATTGATTTCCAAGTCATTCAAATGGTTATTAAAGTCCTCGATAATGTAGTAACGCCCTTATTGACTGTGTCATCAAGGGAGCAACAAATTTCAAACATCCTGAAGCATTCGAGCAATTCAAGCATCTTGACTATGTGATTGATTTCCAAGTCCTTCAAATGGTTATTAAAGTCCTCGATGATGTTGTAACTACCTTATTGACTGTATCGCCAGGGAACGACAACGTTGATGACACAAAAAGATGAACCATTCGTAATTGTTACCTGTTTTATAAGAATGGCACTTGCGCTATGGGAAATGTTATAACCGAAATTAACAATCGTCTATCCTGAAAATGAAATCATTTACCTACTTGGTATAAAGAAATTTGCATGTGACATTTTGAGATGAGGCTGCAAGGTACTTTTTTTTGTTTATTAATTTGCAAATTAGAGAATACTATTATCACTGTTTATATATTTATCAAATCAAATGAATAAAGATTTAATTTTATCATGAGACAATTTTCCAAGCCTTTCAGTATTATCATTCTCTTTATCATTAGTGTAATCCTCTTATCACATTTTAGTTAAACGAATATGCAGATTTAACAAGCGACCTCGAAAACAAATACAAGCGATTAGTTATTCAAAACTCTTTCTCGACAAATCTTTCTATTATGTTACCAAGAGAGAATAATCAAGCCAAAGTCACGATCATATTGAAATTCAAAATTGATTTCTTCTAATTAGAACTAAATTTTAAAACGCTGGAGTAAAACAGACTTTTCATAGCAATTAGCGAACCATGTCGTGAATTATTCATGGCTTTCATATTCCACGTTTAATTACGCGCGGGAGTTTAAAGCCACACTGCATAAATTGCGAGTTCAAGTTACCTTTCGTCGACCTGGGATTTCTGTTTGGCGTAGGGGAGATATGACTGTCAACCGTGATACTCGAACATAAATGTGTGTGCAATAGCTAAAGGGTGCGAAATCATTTGAAATTCATTTTCTCGGAACTTCTTATTTAGAAGCGCTTGTTTAAAATTTTAACATTCATTTCGAAAAGTTCTGTAAACAACCATTCATCTTCAGTCTAATGAAAAGGTTTATTTTGGCAAAGAATTTTAATTGAATTGAACTGAAGGCTACGCAAAGTACATTTTCTATTACATCGGCAGTGTGATTACTTTTTAAGAGAAACTAACTTGCATTTAGATTTGATAAAGAGATGGAGTATTTTTTGTTTGAAAAGCAATTCAGTGTTTTGATTAATTAAACGTGCCATAATCTTTTCCCGCTATCTTTATACATTTGTTCACCTCCTCTTGAATTTGTTGAGAAATCGTGATGAAACATTTTCATTCTTATCTTTGTAGAAATTATACCCTTTAATAAAAGGACTTTATATGTTTATCATTATTTATATGCTATATGGATTCTAATCAGGAAAGTAGAATGACGCATGAGTAAAGTAATATTTTCTTAAGTATGATTCGCATAACTTATTTAGAGGACTATTTTACAAATCTTTATTATTATGTTGTTCTGCTATCTGTATTCTAATGGGCTTCTCTAAGATAATTTTTTTCTTTCATTATTACAATGCTTATCAATTTAGACTTCTTGAGCTCATGCCGCCATAATTATGGATATCAGTTTTGCATTTTCCTATGGCAAAAATGTATACTACATTTGTGTTCCGATAATAATAATAAAATATTATAACCCTTCATTGTAAGCGTTTTTACTTTCTGAGAAAAAGAAATATATGCCATATCTATCATAGATCTGAAAAAAAAAAATTAACTGTAGGAAAAAAATTATTTGATAATGAAATTTTTTTCCCAGGACCCTAGAAGGAGTTTGGCTTTAATTGCTATACTGTATAAAAAGGATAGAAATGAGAAAACAATATTTTTTTTACGTACTATTACATAGTCTAAACAATTTTAACAAAGATCTTGATCGAAGTAGTTTATTTGACAATGTAAGAAATGTTGATGCACGTAACATCACCTGCTCCATTATGGTGTCACAAACCAAATGCCATTTTTCCTAACATGTCTATGCATGACAGCTGAAAAAAAAAAAATTAAAGGTGGTCTGAATTTAGAGACCAGCATCGCTGTCCGGTTTTGTTTTTAATCATTTGGAAATTAGGTGGAATTCTTTTAGTTTTCTGAGATTGACTTTGCTTCATACAGCGTAATAAAGCATCAGTGAAGCTATATAGCGTTGTTTCTTTTCATTAATTTGTGATTTAATTGTGATTTCTGATGCTGACTTTGCTTCATACAGCATAATAAAGCATGAGTGAAGCAATATAGGGTTGATTCTTTCAATTAATTTGTGATTAAATTAGGATTTCTTAGACTGGCTCTGCTTTATGCAATATAATAAAGCATCATTGAAGCAATATAGAATTGATTATTTCCATTAATTTGTGATTAAGACGTTGTTTCATTTTTAAATAGCGTAAAATGAAGTATTATTATTTGTTTTTTAATGTTTTATATTTGGTAATGTAAAATGTTTTTAATATATGAAAGTTAAATATTGCTAAATGTATTGCTTAGCTCTCACTAAATCATGAATGATATAAGATACTTATTAGATATTTTTTGGCACAAAAAATCCTCTTTTATCAAAACATCTGCAACATATTATTGTTAACTATCTTTTTTTTTTTTTTTTTATTTCTATTGTCTTTAATTTATTTGAAGGAAAAATGAAATCGAACAACCCTATCAAAAATTTAATAAACTAGACATCCATTTTCATTTAAATAAATGTTAAAGCAAATCCACCATTTCCAAAGCCGTCTCTCTCCAGACACTTTACACAAACTTCTGCTGGCAATAAAATTGATGGAAACACGCTATTTTTACGACCGAGAAGACATTCTGTAAAGAAATGTTTAACAGATCGCCTGACAAGAAGCAATAGTTAGAGGTGTGAATACCATAAACGCCAATTTAATACCAAGAATGGGAGAAAGGCGTTAATGGATTGGAAAATCCCAAGTTCTCACGTGTGAATTTCCGATTCATATTAAATGCAAATGAAAGCTTTTGAATTTGACACGGAAACTTCTACTTTACAAAAAAAATAAAAAAATACCCAAAAGTGCTTCTTAAACTTCCACCAAATTGATACAGACTTGCATACAAGCTATAAGAACGAACAGTCACGTTTATAGAATCATAGAAGTGTACTTAATGGCGATTAGAAGGCAATTTCTGGAACTTTACTCCACTCCATTAAAACAAGCGAGCAAGAAATTGAAAAACAATCAAAGGAGCACCGAAATGGAAAACAAAATGGGCAAACTGAAGAAGTCTACAAAATAAAATTTTTTGTCTCTTTTTTGCTTGGTATTTTAAAGTCTTTTACATTCTAAGGCCAATGCGTTTCATTTTTCAATAAAGGTAAATACCGTTTTATTTAATGTCGATGGGATTTTTAAAAACAAAAAATAAAACAAGGCGAAAGATTACTCCAATTTGTCATAAAAATGGCCCTGCACTCGTTGTTTCTTAATGCTTTTTAGCCTAAAGCCTTAAAGCGCAGTGGCATATGCCATCATTATTATACGCAAAATGGGAATTTTTCTTCCTTTTTTGGGTAATAATAACCGGTTCTCGAAAAGATATTGAAGAATCATTGGGATGTCGAGGTCCATATTTCCTTTTTTAGTTCAAAAGCCAACTTTAACTGGGGAACTCTTGAATGCGAGTTTGTTTTTGGAATCTTTTCCATTCTTTTTTTTTTTCTCCTTTTAAACTTTCGTTTCATGTACTTATGTTGCGCTCTTATGTTTGTTTGTTTGTATTTTTTGCTTCTTGACTGTATACAGATTTTCTTTGCAAACTAGTTTTGACAATAACTATATTTTTTTTCTTCTTCTCTCTTTAGAGTCGAAGCATGACAGTAATGGATTTTAAAAAGCAATTCTTTTCTAAAAACAGAACATTTGCTTTTTGATTTCAATTGGAAATTTTTGACTTGTTCCATTTTTGTATTTTGACTAAAATACCTTAGAGCAGCGACCTCTAAACTTTTTTGGAACACGTACCCCTAAGACGAAAATAATTAAAGTTGTATCTCCATAATATATATATATATATATATATATATATAGGAAGTACAACTATATAGCTATGTATATATAACATATATATGCTATATATACAGAGCGCAATATATATACTTATGCTGTGCTCTTATATGTTTATTTGTTTTTATTTTTTTGCTTCTTGACTGTATATTGATTTAAAAGAAAATATTTAAAATTGATGAAGGGGCATTAAATCATCATGTACGGCATGTATTAATAAAAATTAGCAATAGCAAATTACATTATTAATGCAAAAATAGTGTCAATATGCTGTCTGAAACTGTTACTAGTAATTTGCATGATATTACAGAATACCAGAAAAAAGTTATAAATTCAGACGAGGAATTGGTGGATACCTAACGCTAATTTTTCTTTTTAGAAATGAGGAAAAAAAATTGATTTTCTTGGTTAACTAGATCTATTGGATTGTTATTCGAGGATTGAAAATACGATATACTGTAAATATTGCATACTATTTCCTTTAACCCAAGAAGAAAATGTGTCTCGCAACCTGCTGGATATTTGAGTGTAAAGGGATATGACAATTAGATACATGCAATAGAATATATTTCTAAGCACCAGGAAACTAAGTATCATATTAATTCTCTTTCAACCTATAAAAATCTTGGTGTATTAAAAATTTAAAAAATTACCACATTAAATCAAACACTAAATTTCTTGATTATATCGTCAGGCACTCTAATGTATGGCTCATCCCACAGCTTGAATTTGGTAATAGGAAATACTATAAAAAGGAAAGACATTGAAAAAGCACTGAATACAATTGATGAAATTTGTAATTTGTTTTACTCACTCCGAAAAATAAAACGCATTGATAGCAACAATTGAATTTACTCCGGAATCTAACAAAAGAAAATTATGGCAGCTGTGCCACTACTAGATGGATGGACACAAGTCAGTGACAATAATTCTGGAACTCTTCAGTCCCAAAGATCACAGCCTGGATTGGTTTGTAACTCTACTGTCATTTTGTGCACACGTTGGGCTAATTAGGCGGGACCAACAGTTTAATGTGGATTCCGAACCATTAACAAACATCAATGCCACCGCCATGATTCGAACCTGAAGTACCAAAGGTCAGAGCGCTAGCCAGTTGGCCATCAGGCCGCTCCAAACCTGGAAGAAATAGTGTATTGGAGTGACAGAGATACGATGCCTACTACTAAAATATTATTGCATGCTTTGAGCCAAACAAATTTTATAGTATCGATGCATGTATTTGGTAAATGGCTGGAGTATACATTTCCTCTACGCAAAATTGATACAAAAATATGATAATGAACTTTACATTAATTTGATGATGTTATTGCTCCAATTAATTATAATTGTTTTTAGTTTTTTTACTGCTGTAAAAAAAACAGGCTGTCTGCTAACTCAAAATTTAACTTTAAAATAAAAATATATTACCTCCCATCAACAGTATTTATACTATTTTAAATAAACTGTTTATCGATTGTTTATTATTGGATTGTTTATTACTCACAAAACTATATTAAAAAAGTCTGATGCACTTTACACGTAACGATAAATTGATAAAGTTGACTTTATATGACTTTATGAATTTGTATAAATTTTATAATATTTCAACACCCCTCCATCCGTTAACCATCATCCACTTTAGAAAGCGAATTAAAATTGTGGTTCCATAATTTTTCCAAAACGGCAATACGCAAAAGAACAGTTGAAGCATCACGTGAATGTAGCAGGAATATATATTTCTTATTAAAAATATATGGAACTCTACCAAGGACATCGAGCGTGAATGAAAGATTTTTTTCAACTTTGAGAAGGCTGAAAACTATTTGAGAAAAACAGTAAGGCAAGATCGTCTGAATGGTTTAGATTTATTAAATATTCATTCAAAATATTGAAGTTGTCCTAAACAATGTAATCGATTCGATGAACTGGAAAAAGAGAAAAGAAGATTGAATTTCAGTTTATAATTTCATGTAATTTTCTTAGAAACTAAAAAAAATTTTTTTCTACTGTCCTTTTTAGTTTTAATGTTCACTTTTTCATGTAAATTTCACCAAAATTAGTACAATGTAAAAATTATTAATAACAAATAATTAAATTTCAATTTTGATTTCAGATAAATGTTTCTGTTACCTTTTAGTAGTTTAGTGTGACCTATTGAGCTTTTTATCAAACGGTTACAGTTTATTTTATTGAATCTATATAAAAATTTTTAGGTACTTGCCTGTGTCAATAATGCCACTATTTGTTGAAAAAAAAAAGCTCTGCTTTAAAAAAAATTTGGTTTTGTTTTATCCTTTTAGTTTATTTTCTGTTAAAGTTTTTTAAGTGCATGGGCTTATTGTCAAACATTTTATTAGTGTATGATCCAAAGATAAACATAAAAAAAAAAAAAACGCAGTTAGAATATTTATACTTAACATAATATCAATGACTGTCATAATAAAAAAATTGTTTTGAAAAAATACTTTAATTAATTGAAAAAAAAAAATTTTTTTATCAGAAATTACTTGAAAAATTTGTCACTCACCAAGTTTTAAAGAATGGAAATGACTTCAGTTTGCTCATTTGCTTGTCTGGTTTCCCACGTGTTGATTGTGCTAAAATTACTACTAAGTATTTTTCATTGAAATATTGTTATGCTGTAGCCATTTCAATTTTGTTGACAAATTTCAGACGATTATTTGCAATTAAACTTCAAAGAACTAATTAGCATTATTCAGAAATCTTGTCATTTCATCTTTTAGTACAGTACAGTTTACAACATTATCGTTAACACATGGTCAAATAAATGGCTATATGATAACGGCTTATATGATGGCCATATCATATGGCCAAATTTTAAGAATTCTTGAAAATTCGTTGGTTGAATAAGAAATACAGATAACCGTTTCACGCCCAAATTGAAGCTATAAGGACTGATACTGCATTTTAAAGAATAAGCATTTTTGTGCTTTTCAGAGACAAAATAGGGCAATACTGGTTATAAGAAAAAAATTTTTTAAAACAAACCATTTTTGTTTTATATCATTTTTTTATACAGTTTTTGCTTTGTTCCTCATATTTTTTTTAAGCGAAATCGATTAAGACATGGAATATTTATGTTGGATTTTGTTTGTCCATGATACGAAGCTAAATATAAACATCAAATGTTTATCACAGTGATAACAATATCACCATCTACTGTGAAAAAGAAATCTTCGTCTTCATTGATGAAATAAGGGAAAACCAGACATAGCCTAGGGAAAAAGCTCATTGTATGATAGACAATACTGAATTCCAGACAAACAGTAAGAAAAAAATATAATGAACTGTAAGATGAGTTAAGAAGAGAATAAATATTTTTTATATCGCGTTTTATTTCCGTTCATTCTCAGTATCGTAGTTATGTTCTCAAAAAAGTATTGTTTATGTTGTTGTGTTTAGATGTAGCATTATTGTAGATCATTCATATCCAGAAATCGTTTGAATTCTTTTTTTTTTAAATAAATACATAAAAGGACTACAAATCTACAAACCTATATGAAAGGCATACATTTTTGTTATTTAAATATAATAAATAAAATTTATGAATTTAATATTATAAAGAAATTTTTATTAATTAAAAATAGAATCATGTACATTCGTTTTTATATACATATTTGTCTGTTGCACTGAATAGAGACAAACTTACAAAAAATTTAGTTGAAAGAATACACTAGAACTTAGCAGAAAAGACAAAAAGTTAATAAATGCCTGTTAAAAATATGCTTGCAATATTTATGAACAAGCATATGCAAGCATATTTTATGAACATGCATTTATTATTATTAAATTAGAATGTTCATAAAACATGCTTGCATTTGTACAATCTTTACTATATTATATTTATCTTTACTTTACTATATTATATATTATAACATACATATATTTATAAAATGTGCAAAGAGTATTTGTATAATATTCAATTATATAAACAAATTGGTATTAGAACAAAAGAGATAATAAAATAAATGTTTATTAAATAGCATTAAGTCCTTTTTATCTATTTCAATATTAAATATACAGACATCAAATTTAGATTAAGAAATTCTAAATTTAAAATTTTTAAAAAATAAATTTATTTTCATAATTTGATTGCACAACAGTTACAAAGTAAACCGAATAAAATATACTATATTACCATTTTAAAATTACGATGTTATAGCTATTAAACAATAAATTAACAAATGCAGTTCAAATTTGTGATAAAAATAAATCTGCATCGAAAACTAACACATTATTTCTAAAACTATTTACTAAAGAATATATTTTACGAAAATTCTGAAGTTTTATTTCAAAATTCAAATTCATTAATCATCCACAAATAAATAAATAATGACGATTTTTGTGTATCGTTATTAGTAAATTATAGTATAGATAAATTTTTAATAGTAAATTTATCTATTTATGTATTATATTTATTTATTTTCGAAGAATTAATGTATCTTTCAGAATTTATTTCTATTACTTTATATAAAATGTTGCATATCTAGAAAAAAAATAGTTAACTGATCCTATATACATTATTTTAATTGAAATTCGATTAACAATATTTTTAAGTATACTGTGAAATTATTATAACCAGTATTATACTATTTTTTACACTTGTATTGTTTTATAGTAGAATGTGCTTATTATTAACTTATTGATTAAAATAAATTGACACTAATATAAAATAATCAATAAAATAAGCATTTATGAAACTTCATTAAAGCATAAAAAGAAAAAAAATCTCAAATAAATAAATAAACAAATAAATAAAACAAGATATAAAAAAATAAACAAATAAAAATAAAGATTATCAGATATTGAAGACTATTTGAAGTATAAAACTGAAAAGTATTATAGAACTGTATCTGTAAGTATAAAACTAAAAAGCCTTAAAAGTCTATTAAGTGTAAAAACTGGAAACCATTATAAAAATTGTATATCTGTAAGTATAGAAACTGGAAAACTTTATAAAGCTGAACTGTATCTGTAAGTATAAAAACTTAAAAATCTTTTAAAGCCCAATTGTATCTGTAAATATAAAAACCGAAATGCCTTATAAAGCTGAACTGCATCTGTAAGTATAAAAACTGAAAAGTCTTATAGAATTGAACTGTATTTGTGAGTATAAAAACTGAAAAGCTTAGACTAAAACGTTTTACTGGTAGATTGACTGCATAAATAATGATTTTCTTACTGGGCAAATTATTCATTTGTTAGAGTAAAACTAAAGTAGAAAAAGCAGAATCTCTACTAATTCGAAAGAATTAATTTATGATGTACAAAATGTCACCAATTTTTTCATTAACTAATTATTTTTTTTTTTTTTGTAAAATTTTTTGTAATTTTAACTATGAAATCTGAACCAAAATTGCAAATCCTTTGAGGAAGTGTTAAAAGACTGACAAAATTGTGGAATTCGTTTACAAAAGGACACGTGTTATAAAATCAGGCAAAGAGAA
The DNA here is from genome assembly GCA_021605095.1 of Caerostris extrusa. Taxonomy (NCBI): domain Eukaryota; kingdom Metazoa; phylum Arthropoda; class Arachnida; order Araneae; family Araneidae; genus Caerostris; species Caerostris extrusa. The sequence continues at coordinate 44,474 of BPLR01004793.1, read as the reverse complement.
ACTAAAAATGAAAAAAAAAAAAGAAAAAAGAATACTTTGGCGAAACCGAGAACAACGATAGAAGAAAAAAAAAAAAAGAATAAAAGGTATGATAGAATTGCTGTCAAATTCGTGCGAGTAATAGCCAGGCGTATTACACGCTTGATAACATAACGTTTGTTCCTTTTTGATTATGCTGGACACATGCCAATCTCAAGTTACGACATGTACAATTACGACCTTGAATTTTTACGATGGCAATGGCACTTCAATCGTCTGCTTTCAACAAGCACAGGAATCTTCCAAACGGATTTTTAACATCGTTTCAATGGTTGACCTTTGATAATCGAAGCAAGTTTTTTATGAATAGTTTTAATTCAATTTCATGATTGGACCCGGTTATTTTAAATATGATGTATCAAATGCTGTATAATAAGGATAAAAAGGTTTTCCCATTACGTTTCAAGTTACTATGGTAGTAAAAAGTTTTCTATGTGTAAACGAAAAGTAAGAAAATTTTTATGTGTATTTAATGATTAAAATTTCTTAAAACTTCTTTCTTTATAAGACATTAAAATAAAAGGAATGTCTACTGAAAAGATTAGACATATTTATTTAGAAATGCGAAATAATAATAATGCTAATGAGAAATAATAATAATCCACAGATTTTAAAAAAATTATAATGTATTCAAATAATAAAATTGTGTATTTTTATTAAGTATGACAAAAGCTGTTTAATACATTAAGGGTAGTTATATTTTGTTAGATATTTATTAGAATTGTCAGCTGTATTTCAGCTGCAGCATAATCAAAATGAAAGGAATAGAAATCTTAAATTCGTCTTGTTCTTTAAATAATCATTTGTTCTTAAAAATAATAATTAATAAATTTGTTCTTAAAAATAATAAGTTAATAAATTTGTTCTTAAAAATAATAAATTTGTTCTTAAAAATAATAAGTTAATAAATTTGTTCTTAAAAATAATAAATTTGTTCTTAAAAATAATAAGTTAATAAATTTGTTGTTAAAAATATTTATTATTCTTGTTTTTTTTATTTTTATGTTTCTAATCATATTTATATTAATTTTTAAATAAATTAGATTTTAAGTTATCAAGATATTTCTTAATTTGATTAATTAATTATATAACAACTAAAATCATGTTTCTGTTAGCTTTTATACGAAGATTTATTATTTTACAACTGAAATTAAAAAAAAACAAAATAAGCGATGTAAATTTTTATTTTTATACTAAATTGTTGGAGTAGTTCTTAACATTTTATTTGTTTAACAAAAGAAATCTTTGACCAGTAAAATTTTTAGTATTATTACTTTTGAATTCTTATCTATATATAGATATATTAATGTTCAGTTTGTGCGTTTCTTTCTGAAAATAGAACTATATTTATTCAAATGCATTTTATGACGAGATATACTGTAATAAGATATTAAGGTGTATATCCCGTGTAGAAGGAATATGATATACTGTGTACAATGAAACACAGTTGATTCTGTGAGGACATTAGAAACATGTTATATCTGCTTGCTTCTAACAAACATTATAGCTTCATTAAACTGAATAAAAAAAAAAAATTGCGTTTCGCAATTAGCAAGATAAAATGAATTAAAAAACATTGTATAAAAATTGTATAGTGGTTGTTGTTAAAAAAATTATTATTTATTTATTCCTCTAAAAGTATTGAAGCAATGGAAACAAATCTCGTGCATTAAACGATTGTATACAATTTAAAAAAATTTAACAATTCTACATACAATTTGGATATCAACCAATGTGCTTTGACCTTTTTTTAACATTCTACTTCACCATCATTTAACAAACACAATCTTGTTGTCGTTGAAAATGTTGAGTTCATTATTTTTAACAGATTGAATCGATATCTGAAGTGTTTAGAAGAGAATTCTTTTCAGTGAAATACAAAATGGCGAAAAAGTAAGGAAAGAAAACATCAGACAAAAGAACCTTCCTGGATCTTCGTTTTAAGGTTTAAGCTAATTTTTTAAAGCATTTATACGCGGCAGTTAATCGAATTGATAAAGGACAAAGAGTAGCAATTAAGTTAGCACAAAATTCGATTAACGCGATGTAATTGAATTTATTTCGAATCGGTTTTTAACCTTTCTTTTGGTTCCATATAAGAACCGTCTAACAGTAAAAATTTTCGGGTTTACTATCCAACGTTCTTCTTTATTGAGTAAAGTAAATGGCTTGAAAGTTTATTTTTGCCAGAAGTCTCGACTGCGCTGTTCATTTTAATTTCGACACTGGTTTTATTTTTTATTTTTATTATTTTTTTAGATTATTTAATTATTTCTAAACATTTCATGAAAAATTAATTTATTCAAAAAGTTTTTATTTATGTCAAATAAAAAAATAATTTTTGAAAGTTCTTTTTCTTTTTCGAGTTCTTGTAGTAAAATAAATTGTATTTTCTTGTAGCGATTAAAAGAGTGTTTATATGAAGAATGTTCTTATAGAAATAAATTTAAAAAATTAATTAGTTTAATATTGTACTTTTTGTTTTTTTTTCTTTAAAAGAAGATAAATTTCCAGCCTTAATTTTATGTAACTAAAAACAAAAATGATTAATCAGGAAATTTAAAATTGTATTATGAGTATGGTATAAAAACAAACTTGTGTCTACCAATAAGGCCTTTTTTTGGATTAAGTAATCTGTTTAAAAACACAGTTCATAAAACAGAAAAACTAAATTATTGTTATATAAAAACTTTATCAGGCCTATTTTGGTCTATGGTTCTGAAACTTGGACTTTAGGTATATTACTTGGACTTTAGGTAACCATTTAGATATATTTTAGCGGAAGATTTTAAGGGCTCTTCTTGGAGGTGTTAGGGAAAGTGCTTGTTGGAGAAGACGGTACAACGCAGGAATTTATAAATGCTATAAAGACCCAGATATTATAAAATTTATAAAGATTCATAGATTACACTGGGCTGCTCATGTATTTAGAGTAAATGATTTAAACCCTATAAAAAGGTTTGTTTTGGCAAAGCTACAGGGATAAAGAGGAAGAGGACGACCCAAGTTGCGATGGATAGACGCAGTTGAAAAAGATTTTGCTAGACTAAGGGTTAAGAATTGGACACCACTGTCACCCAGAGGAATGCATGAAAATCTCTTCAAAGGAAAGCCTTGGCCCACCTTGGACTGTCGTACTATTGATGATGATGATGATGAATATGGTTGTAGAAGAGGAAAAGTTAAAATGGTTTGAAATTATTTATTAAATCTTTTTCACAGAATTTCCGACTATGATTTAAAATTCTTAGTAAATAATACATATTCAAAAATTGCTCTGTTAGAATTGGTGAGAAATTTATTAGGAAACATTGGAGTATCTGTTACATGGCTCGTAATAAAATACACCTAGCAGAAAATAAGGAATAAATTGGAAAGCAGCTTATATTACTAAAGTTAGCAAGATAAATCATTTCTATTTTCCAAAAGATAAAAAGAAATTGCTGTATAAAGTGACTTCTCTCAACGTATATAAAAAACGAAAGAAACATCTTGTTTAGATTTTTTTTCTTTTCTACTTCGGAAATCTATTCACAAAAGAGTATAGAAGCAACAGCAATATCGGCCCACAATAAAATTCAATTCCACGCACCGTTGCCACTTGAGGAAGCGCAACTTTTATATAAAAAATAAAATAAAAGAAATAAAGAAAGAAGAAGAAAAAAAAAAGAACGGAAGTGAAAGGGAAGAGGAAATTAATTTCGAAATTGTTAGCATTGTGGAAGAATATCTCAACAGCACAAAAATCTTTTTAACTCTTGAAAAACGGATAAAAATATATAAATGTATATAAAAGAAAATTTTTGAAAAGAAATCGAGGGAAAGTATAAAAGATTAAGAACATATTAACCTTGACCCGTTTCCCCCTAAATCACCAGGGTTGAACACATCGCACAATTGCAGCCATTCTTTCTCTGAGTTTTAGCCTCGACATCTAACATCATCATACCTGATTACTCGCCAAAAGCCGTAAGTTTTCTTTTGATAAAAGCGAAAAGGTTACTTTATGAATAAAGGTTTTGAATCAATTGTTTATTTTTGTTATTTTCTCCCTCTATTATGATTTTCGTTTATGTTTTCGTTTTGTTTTGTTCTTCGCTTGGCTGTGTATATGTGTTACTTTTCAAACGATTTTAAATGAAGCGAAAAAGGTCGGAAAGTTCGTCATTTCGAAAAAAAAGAATTTCGAATTTTTCTAACAAAGCATTTGACCTTTCTTTGAACAATTTAAAATAATTGTGAAATGTTTTCTGTTGCTTTGAAATAATGTTGGTATACCCAGAACAATAATTTTAATTCAAATTAAACGACTCAAAAATAAATTCATCTTTTATTAAAGTTTTGCAATTTAATTTTAAGAAGATTGCTAAACACAATTTTTGATAGAATGATGAGATGAATAGTTGAGTTTGTATTTGTAAATAAATTACATATTTTTTTTTCTCTGTGATATAATAAACACTTTAATGCAATTTTATTTCCCTGATTCTGCAGTGAGAAGATAATTTTAAATTTCCAAATATTTCTACTTTAATTATGATGATAGTTTTGTTAATTTTCTTTAAAGGAAAATGATTTATTAATTCGTTGTCAAGAAATAAATTCAAATAAATGTATTTATATAATTTACTTAAAAGTAAATGTATAAAAATTTTTCATTTTTAAAAATAAATTTAATTAAGTAAATAAAAATAAATAATTCTGTTAATATAAATTAATATGAATTTATAGGGCTAAAAACCAAATCATCTTTTAAATATATTATATGATAATCTATATCTTAAAAATTACTTCAACTTCAAAATTACATTTGAAATTAAAAAAAAAAAAAAAAAGAATATTATAATTTGAAATTTACTTTTCAAAATTTGAATTAGTTTTTGATTTATTTTTAATCAGAAATATATTAATTTTTGTGTATCGAATGTTTTTAATTTTATATAAAATTCACAAATATTATTAACATTTGCGACTTTTTATATAAAATAAATAATTTTATTTATTTATTTATTTTGAGTATTTGTGTAAAGGGAATAGTAGAAAATCAAGTATTAATTGGATTTATTTTAATTTATTTAGTAAGATTTTATTTAAGTAATTTTAATTTACATTATTTTAACTTTAGAAATTTTTGATTTTTTCTTTTTATTTATTTGCTATATGATGTTTAAAAAAATTTAAAAAAAAATTAATTTTAATCATATATAGGTATGATAAAAAATAAAATGTAACAGATTTATCTACAAAAATGAGGTATTTTAATATGATGGAAATGGAAATAAAATAAAATATCGAAAATGGAAAACTTATAATTTTGTAAAAAAGAAATGTAAAAGTATTTCTCAGAATGTTTTTTTTTATTATAGTTTTAATATAAGTATATAAAATTAATGGTTTAACTATATATTTTTGTTAAATAAATTATTTATTATTACTTCTAGTTAAAATTATAATAAATTAACATTATTATAAATTATTACTTCTGGTGATAGCATTTTTTTTCAAATAAAAGAATATATTGCAGTTCCGTCTCAAAAATTAATTTTCTTATTTAGAGGAAATATTCAATATTCAAAAGTATTCCTGAAGATCAGGTTTGATTTTTGATTTGTCGCTCTACGGTCATTTTGGGGCACACTTTGACTTTTTGACACTTTTAATTTTACCGCTACCTACAGTTTAACGTGGATTCCGAATCACTACTACTACTACTACACCAAACCACATTTGCTTAGAGTTGAGTTGCCCCTTTACAGTTTGGGAATGATGTGAATGAGAAGTCTGATTGGGCTGTGTGATGCTCTATGTTCATATGAGACCGGGATCTACTGTTTAAAGTGGATTCAGATCCAAACATTCATGGAACTGCCGGGTTTCGAACCCAAAACATGTGGTAACACCAGAGCACTAGCCACTCGGTCATCAGGTCCCGATTCCGAATCATTAACAAAACATCCATGCCACCTCCAGGATTCGAACCTATTTTTAAAAATTTATAACGAACTAATAGAAAACTTTCATATTTAAATTATAATACATTTGAAGTAAATTAAATTAAGAAATTATTTAATTTTGCAGCTCATCGCAGATTTGATCTTTCAAACTGTTCTAAAATTCTTATTTTTTTTTTTAATGAAGAATGATTTTAAGAGATGTTCGTTATATATTAGTAATAATCCTGAAAAAGAGAACCATGTTTGCAGATTGTCTTTTAAAAATAAGAACTGCTAATGTATAACATAAACAACCAGTCTAACAAAAAATGTAAATTCAAATCCTAAACTGAAATATTTTTTTTTATTTTATCGTGTTATTGTGATCCAAAAAGCGAGAAATTTTTATATATATGTGTGTGTGTGAAGGAATCCAGAATCAATTTTTTGTAGGAAGGAATCCAGAATTTTTGAAAATTTTTATATATCTTTTTTATATGAAATGCAAAAGGAGAAAAAAAAAAAAAACAATTTTTTTCTTAAACTGATAGATTCCCCATATGGCATGTTCAAAATGTGATAATGCCGTTTTGACATTTTACATTTTCCAGGTTATTTTTAAACTCCCGTACCACAAAATTTCATTTAAGGATCATAAAAATTCGAACGCGGCCAGCAAGTCACGTCATTTTGAATGCCTTAAAATGTTTATCGAAAAAAAAAAAAAAGATAGATCCAGAAATACTCTATAAGAACCTATCATCTCACTGTTGGAAATGCTGCTTTACTTTAAGTTAAAGAGTGAGTAAAAAAAAACGAAGGACTTAGAAATCTCTCTCTAGAAAAGAACTTCTTTTCTTTCTTCTTTTTTTTTTTTATTTATTTAACTCTTCCCGAATTTTCAGAAATACAGTAGAAAAGGAAAAGGCCAGCATTTTCTAATACACTTCATTTTATTTTGTGCCTTTCATAACAAGCAAGCGGCCGGAAAATTGAAATTCGGCTTTTGACACAGCAAAAAAGCAGACGATTTTTAGCCTTGATGAAAATGGCGGCTTTTTTATTATTATTATTATTCTTTGACTGGCGAACGGAATGTCTTTTCGCTTAACAATCATATAAATAAAATAAAAAAGTTTTTAAGGCTGACATTTTTTTATTTTTTGTTATTGTTATTTTCTGCTTTTCATTTCATTTTATTTTATTATTATTTAAAACTCAGCTGGAGTCGAAACTTTAAAGAGAAGTGAAGAGAAGTCGTAATATTAATAATAATAAAAAAAAAAAATTTTTTTGTTGTTTCGTGATGAGTTTTGCTTTTTGATTATCTATCGAAGAGACTTTCTTTTGTGAACGAGTGTGACCTTAAATTGTTCGCCCGTGAAGATTCCTTTATATGGGCTGACCTTTCGGCAAGCTCGTAATTTTGGCTTTTTTTGAATGCTTCTATCCAGCAGGTGAGTTGTTTGTAGTTTTATAAATGTGAGAGAATCAATTTAGCAATGCATTTGCTGTTTGAGAAAAGCGAGCCACACGCAAAACTGATCGGTAAAAGTGAAGATTCAAACAAGGTTTCAAATAGTTCTTTTTTATATACACATCCTGATTTTGACTTTTAATTTCACTTTACCATTATTTGAACTTAAAGCATTTAAATCATTTATAAAGCATGAATAAGCAATTAAATCATTTATAAAGCATGAATAAGCATTTAAATCATTTATAAAGCAGGGATAAACATTTAAACCATTTATAAAGCAGAGATAAGCATTTAAACCATTTATAAAGCAAAAATAACCCTTTAAATCATTTATAAAGAATAAAGTAAACATTATTTTCCCACATTTAATGAAGGATATTTAAATGTATGAAAAGGATGATAATTTTCTTTTTTCTACTTTTTCTCTCTCCTAGTTTATTTTATTGTTGTTCTAATGCAGCTGGCAATGCAGAGACAGTTAATCTTTATACCATAAACAAGGGCTACACCGATGTTACTCTTTTAACACTACCCAACGGTCACGGGCAACTTTAAGATATGCTACGCCCGCGAGTAACACTATCACCATAACGCTCTACGATCCTATTAGATCGGGAACTACGGTTTAAAGTGGATTTCGAACCACTACAACCGCCGGGACTCGAACCTGAAACCTGTGTTACCGAGCGCCAACGCTCTTGCCACTTGGCCATCAAGCGCCTTTATTGTCAGTTTGTAATATATATGTACATTCAAAATAGTAAAAAAAAAAAAAAGCTAGAACAGAATAGGGAAAAAAAAGAATAAAATAGGTTTGGTTTGCCGCTCTACGGACATCTTGTGCACACTTTAGGCTAAACAGACCGGGACCTACAGTTTAAAGTGGATTCCGAACCACTACAAACATCCATGGCACCGGCGGGACTCTAACCTGAAACCTGTGTTACCGAGCGCCAACGCGCTTGCCACTTGGCCATCAAGCACCTTTATTGTCAGTGTGTAACATATATGTGCATTCAGAATAGTAAAAATAAAACTAGAATAGAATAGGGGAAAAAAAGAATAAAATAGGTTTGGTTTGTCGCTCTATCATCTTGTGCACACTTTAGGCTAAACAGACCCTACAGTTTAAAGTGGATTCCGAATCACTACAAACATCCATGGCACCGCCGGGACTCGAACCCAAAACCTGTGGTACCGAGCGCTAGTCACTCGGCCATTCAGGCCCCAGAATAAAATAGGGGGAAAAAAATCCCAACAATTTTTTTGAAGAAATAAGATTTTTATACGTTTAATATTTTTTGAAATAAAGTATATATTATATATGCGTTTAATATTTTTGAATAAAGGTATATATTATATAACTATAATTTATGTACGTAATAAAATCTTCCTCGAAAATTGAAAAAAAATTATTTCTCCATTTTTCGAGTTTTGTTGTTAAAATTTCAATATTTAAATTGAAAAATCTCTAGTGCACTTATAATTCGTTACATGAATGTTTCATTCAATTTTCTTCTAGTTCAAAACTTTTATGATAATATTTGAAATTATTTTGATGATATTGCGATGATGTACGCAACATTTCATTTTATTATGTTTATGTTATGCTTTCAATTTTTTATAAAAAGCAAGCAATTTATAAGAAGTCAAACAAAGCATTATATTATTTTCCTTTTCGTGCTTTTGTTTCTTCAGACTATTATCTAATTTCAGATTAAATAAACGTTAGAAAAAAAAAGAATTTCTCCTTTAACTCGATATTTTTCTCTCCAAAGACAACAATTCTTTTGTTTGAAATTGAAAAAATTATCCGGTAACTGAAAAGTTTGTACTTAGTATCTCAACATTTTATTGGACGAATTCTCATATTTCACATGAACAAATGATTAAAACGATTAAATTTATTAATTGTATTTAATTGAATAACATAGGTTCATTTGGCGTAGCTATAGTTTAAGAAGTTCACTAAAACTATCAATTATAAAACGTTTGGCATTTGAGAACATGTGCCAATCCAACACATTCCTAAAAATGTATGCCTCGAATATAGATGAATGTTTCAAAAGTGTATTGGGCAAGTTGCCTTCAGACGTATTGGTGGCCACATATTTGTATACAAAAACAAGTTATATAAAAAAATTTTTTTTAAAGTCAATTCCTACTTTTTTTTTCACTCTATTGCAGAAAGTTCTTTATAAATAATTTCCATTCATTTTCTTAAGTTTATCTGGCGCCGTCTAATGTTAGATATATGCAACTTAACTCCAAAAAAAAAAAAAAAAAATTAATTAATTAAATTTAATTACTGAATTAATATTTGAAAAAAACTGCATCAACATCAAGTGTCATCTACTACAAGTTAAAAAATGTATTTGAACTTGAGTGGATGAATAAGAAGTATTTTATGAACGATTGAAAATTTGAACAAGATATATATAGGGAGAGTGTGAGATAATAGAAGGAATTGATTAAATTGTTTTATATGCATAAACTACTATTTTTATATGCCTATTTGTGATCTATTTTTTTATATTATATGACCTATTTCTACTATTTTATAAATATGCTGTATTAAAAGAAATTCATTTAATCTCTTTGAACTTCTAGAAAAGGTCATCTTTAACAATAGGGATATTACATAACTTGGAATAAGATTCATTATAAATTCCTGTTAAAGAGAATCCAAACATCAGTTAAATTATCGATTTTGAGATTTTTATCCCAAGTTATACTTTGGAATCTTAAAAATGTTCCTGCCAAATATTTTGTCTCTATTACAATTACAAATATATGATGAAAATTAGAACAGTAATGGAGATAAAAATTATTTGGCAGGAACATTTTTAAGATACCAAAGTATAATTTGGGATTAAAATTTCAAAATCGATATTGAGCCACAAAATCGATATCGACCTTTCATTTTATGCAGTAAATAGTTATTTTACTGCACAAAATGAACGGTAATATCCTTGAAAAATGAATCGATATTTTTATATCATGCTAATTTTTAGAATTCGGTGATTTCCCAAGTTTACTACAATTTTTAAGTTCATTTTTTTTTCCAAGATCCACTAAAGAAAGTTATTAAAGTTATTAGTAAATTCATGGGTATATCGACTTTTGGATCATACTGTAGAATACTTTAAATTCTGAATTTATTAATATGTATATTAATTTTATTTTATTTATTAAGATGCATATTCATTTAATTGCATTTATTAAAATAAATATCTCCGATTTCACGCACCACTGCATAAGACGAAATTTTGAAATAACATTCGATGTTAAAACATATTTCCTTCTAACAACAGCGGAATGATGGTAAAACGTTCTCTTATACATCATTAGAGAAATAAAATTAATTAGTAACAAGGTTTGACATGTAATTCTATCTGTAGAACATGAATTGAACTATGTTTACTTGCAGTAACAAACATATGCTTTCATTTATTTAAAAGTTGTTAGTAAATGTATGGGTATATTGGCATTTGGATTATGCGGTATTAATTTCTTAAAGATCTTATTAAAGGATCACAAGTAAAGTATTTCTAATCAATAACAAGAGATGTAAAATTATGTTTCCAATATTTTACAGAGTGATACCTTTCAATTTCAATTGCATCAGTAACAATTACATCAGTGTTACTGTAGGATCATAACTGAAATATTTCTAATGAACAACAAGAGATGTAAAAATTACAATGTTTTTAGCACTTTACCGAGTGATACCTTTTCAATTTGCAATTGCATCAGTAACAATTACATCTGTAATACTGTAGGATCATAAATAAAGTATTTGTAATCAACAACATGAAATGTAAAATCTACAATGTTTTTAGCACTTTACCGAGTGATACCTTTCCAATTTGCAATTGCATCAGTAACAATTACATCAGTTTTACTGTAGTAAAAAGCACGTGCTTTTATTTATTTAAAAGTTATTCGTAAATTTATGGGTATATCGGCTTTTGGATTATGCGGTATTAATTTCTTAAAGAACTTGTTAAAGGACTATAACTAAAGAAGTATTTCTAATCAACTATATTAGATGAAAAAATTACAAAGTTTCCAGCATTTTACCGAGTGATACCTTTCCAATTTGCAATTGCATCAGTCACAATTACATCAGTATTACTGTAGGATCATAAGTAATGTATTTCTAATCACCAATAGTAGATGTAAAAATTATGTTTCCAATATTTCACAGAGTGATACTTTTCCAATCTGCAATTACATGAGCTCCAACCACTGGTTTCTTTTCGATTTCAATACTCTTCCAGAGAAGGAATAGAAAATGCACATTTTATGCGACGAATCTCCCACTACTCGAAAGAATGCAGTAATAGTGCCGGCGGGGAGGCTTAAAACAGTTTTTCTGGGAAAGTATGGAAAATAAAAAACCTCCAAATCCCGCCTTCCTTAGTTTGCAACGGAGACAATTTGAATATATATTGTGTGGTTTAAAGCTCCTTGCACACATGCCCGCAGCCGAGCTCCGTCTATCTATCCATCCATCTGTCCATATAAACGTACAAGGGGAAGAGCTAAAAGCTCTTGCGTAGAAACGCGCTCTCTCTCTCTTTGTATGCAGCGTTTATATATGTAACTTTGGATTGGCACTGTTGAGGAATAAAGATGCACTGAATAAATAGAGTTTTTTGTGCTATAAATCTTAAAGCTTTTGGGGGCTTTCTTTTTATCAAGCGGACAGGAATGCGCGAGTAGGTTTTGGTGTATGCAAGAACGCAGCGAAATGTTTTGCTAGAGATTCAAGCATGTGTGATCTATGGTAGAACAGACATGCTGTCTGTATATTTTTTATTCATTATTGATTTTGCATCTTCGTCTCTGAATAACAAGTGAAATGAAGAAAAAATATTGTTTTTATCTGCGTTCTTTATTTTAAAGTTATTTCTTTGTGGACCAGGTAGATTTCCTGTTGTGGTCAATGCTTTTAAAAACTAGTGGACACGATATCAAATGCGGCATTGAATTATTTGGTTCAAAGCAGTCCGATATTTCCACACAGAGACGCAAATGCAACGATGTTACCACCTGAATACCTTAACGGAAGGCATTAATTACTATCTTGGGTAAAGATGTTTCCTCGTGGAAGTAATAACGGACTGATGGCCAATTGGCTAGCGCTTTGACCTTTGGTATCACAGACTTCAGTTCGAATTCTGACGGTGGGATAGATGTTTGTGAGTGGTTCGGAATCCACATTAAACTGTAGATTCAGGTCTAATTAGCCTAAAAATGTGAACAAAATGACCTTAGAGCCACAAACCAAATCAAACCTCAAAAGTAATGTATCCTTTAAACAAAGGATAGGAGGATTTTTTTCTGAGAATAAATGGCAGGTAATAATTTTAAAAAAACGCTCTGGTTCCACAGGTTTTGAGTCCCAGCGGTGTCATGGATATTTATACTATCTTGGGCAAAAGGCCTTTGGGACCATAGGACTGTTACGCCAATGAAGACGAATTTTTAAAAAATCCACCATTTTAACAGAGTTAAAAAAAACTTATGATTTTGTTAAAATGTTATTCTTCAAAACAATTAGTAACCTTTCACAATCAGAATTATAATAAGTAAAACAAGGAATTAGAAATATAATCCAAAAACAAAAGAAGATGAGTAGAGATACAGAATATTTTGAAATTCACAAAAATCCTTTTGAAATATTTGAAACAAAGAAGACATTTGAAGTGTTTTGAAAGATACAGGAAAGATGCTTGAAATACTGTAAAACACACAGGAAAAAAATAATGAATGGACAACTTCACGTGAACATGAAATCTTCATGCACGAGATGCGGATTAATTAATAGTTATATTTGTGACGTATTCTCTTCCCATTCAAACTATAATAAGATTAGTTAGTTCAAAAAAAGTTTAAGTAGTTCATCCCAACTTATAAAAAAAAAAAAAATGCAAGGTAGCAAAAATCGTAGAGATAATTTCTGATGTTTGTTACCAATAAAAGTTTAAAATATTTTCCTTTTAAGTAATATATTGTTGAAATATTATAGTCAAACATATTGGAAATTAGTTTTGTGACTTTCACTTCAATAAAAGTTATGCCTTTAAATAAATTTCACAAAATTTTAATTATTCAAAATTTAATCCTGCTTAGATCTTGTGGAGCCATAGACATTCAAAGTCACTTTAAAAAAAGGGATATCAATATCATTGATTCAGTTGGAGTAAGAACTCAAACTTGGAATTGAAGAAAAAAATTTGAAATCGGAATTGAGAGTTTGGAGAAGCAAACTGAAAAATCTATGATGTATTGCCTCAATGAGATGGTATCTAAAGTTGCATCTGCAACCTCAGGCGAGTATGGTCAAAATATTAATTAATTTAATTTAAGTCTGCAAGTCATAAGGGGAAAGTTTAAAAAAATTTTTTATCAAATAAAACACGCCTTCAAGACCATGTAAAATCATGGTTAAGGTCAAAGGCATAAAAATCCACAATTGCTATCGTCTATGTCAGAGGTCTCCAAACTACGGCCCACGGGCCAAATTCAGCCCTCCAGTGTCATCAATCCGGCCCGCGACAGCGAATTGCTTATTGTTGCTGTAATAAGTTGGATAAAAACACAGAATGATAAAAACTCGGCTTTATTTACTTCCTAGGTAAAGCTTAATGACAAGCCTAATACACAGAAAATTTAACTTAAGCGTAACAACTAACAAGTAATTGAAAGGAATCCCACTAACATTATAAACTAGGGAACATCCCGCGGTTACTCTCGGCAGTTATGTTGGGGTAAAGAGTATCGCATATGTATGTATATCAATGTTTGGAATGTATATATCCTGAATCGAATACATGATTTTTATCCAGAAAATCCCTCAGGAACGGAAAAGCTAAGTTAACGCGAATGAAACCGTGGGGTATCCACTTACAAAAAAAAAAAATACTAATGAGATTTATGTAATTGTGATTTTTCATTTACAATAGTTTGTATTTAGCAAGCGTATGCTCGCTCAGAGTACGTACTTGGCGACTGGTCTAAAAATTATAGATAATGGCAGAAAATTAAAACGGTTTCGGCCCTTGGTACTTACTGGAGTAAACAGTATGGACCTAAGGCTGGAAAGTTTGGAGACCCCTGGTCTATGTGATAAAGCTATACAAGTTAGAAGGCAACGATCATGGTATAAGCTTCTTCGAAAAAAACAAATGGTGAAAAATAGTGAAAACTACTGAGGCCTGGATCTTTCTCTCGGTTACAAGCCAAAAATATTATGTGCAGTACCAAAATAGAGCTCAAAAACAGGCAAGGTTCAATACCTTCAACTTCGAAAGCCCATCCAAAAAGTTTTATGATCTAGATGGATATTTCTGCAAATGGATACAATATTGTCTCGTGCAAATAGGAGCTAAACTCAAAAATACCACATTCAAAAAACATTAATTTGTTTTTTGTTAAAATATATCGAAATGAGAATGGAGCTTTTTATCAAAACTCGGTACTTTCGCCTACTGTTAAAAGTACGTTGAAGCTCCTCAATTAGAAGAAAGTGATAGTCATAAAGCCTTATCAGTGGATGCCAAATAATCCTGATGCTGCATTATGAGATTATGTTTTATGGGGATAGTTGAAAAATAAACAAGAGGAAAGTTTAAACATTGAGAAAATTAAAAAAAATTTTTACTACAGAAGCGAAAAATCCTTAAAAAATGATACTACGTGGTCGTAAATGCTCATGGCAAAAGCGATGTAGGTATATATTCTAAGCCTAAGGTTTTCATATTGAGAAACATCACTAATTTTTCCATTAGTGTTAAAGAATAAAAATACATCAAAATTGATTCCTAAAATTTTTTTTGTTACCCTGTATTATGTATGAAATAAATGTTAAGTGAAATTATGTTATTGTTCTAATGCAGCTGGCAATAAGGAGATAGTTAAACTTTTATGCCATAAGCAAAGGATTGCAAACCTGTTACTCATTTAGCTCTACCGAGGGGCAAGTGAAGCTTGAAGATATGCTAACACTACTCCCACAATGCTCTACGATTATATTAAACCCTGACCTTCGGTTTAAAGTGGATTCCGAACCACTAAAAACAACCATGTCATCATCGGAACTCGAACCCGAATTCTGTGGTACCGAGTGCCAGAGCGCTAGCCACTCGGCCATCAGGCTCCTTTTTAAGTGAAATTACCAGTGTTATTTTTTTTATAAAGAATTGATGAGAAACATCAATCCTATGCAGCGTTTAAAAATAAAAGGAATTAAATTTATAAATATTTAAAAATGTCTTATTTATGAAAAAAAAAAAAATTTTATTTTATTTTTTTTTCCATTTTCCAGAATTAAAGTAATTAAATAATAATTTAAATCAATTAAAGAAATTAAATTAATTAAATAATTTAAATCAAAGTATTTAAATTGAATTCTATACACAAAGAAAATAAAAGTTAGCAAAAAAAAATTTAAAGCATTTGGCAATAAAAAGTAAAATTTCAGCTTTCACCTTGCCATTAAATTTAATTTGATTCATAATTTATTATTCTAAAGTTTTTAAGTAAGAGAAAATCACTTGCAATTGCTTTGTTTCAAAGTCATTTTTCATATAAATCTCTGATGATGGTTCTCCATCCCTAAATTACGACCACGTGTCACACACAGAAGCAAGACAAACATCTTGACAAGCATACAGCTGCTGAAGACTTGAAATCATAAATTCTATTCCGCCATTTTTCATTTTTATTCCAGAAGTAACCGACGTGCTGTAACTTTCCCGACTATCTGTTGTCAACTTTTACTCCTGTGACGTTGATGGTCTTTTTTGAATGGAGAATATCATCATTTATTCAAAAGAAGTTGGCAACCCTATCATCCAGATGAGAAATTTAGCTGACTGTAAGAAAATCTTAGGTCAAAGCGACACTGATATAAATATTCGATTCAAATCAAACGATTTTTCTGAGATGAGGAAAATATATATATATATATAAAAGACGGTGAGTTAGGGAGAGAAGAAAAAAAAAATTGTTCTTTTAAGGAAAATAAATTCTAAAGACGAAAAAAAAAGTGGTATAAATGTTTCAAATAGAAAAAGAGGTAAAAAAAAAAAAGACTTGCATAGATGATGGCTGCATATGAAAATGGCATCTGAAAGAAATCAGTGCAAAAAAGTCTGAATTCCTTCCGTTGAATTCTCATCAGGGGAAGAATTTTCTGAAATTTTGAAAATACTATCTTCATGCTTAATGCAACAAAAAAATCTGCATATATTTCAATAAATATTGTTTATTAAATTGTTATTTATAGTATTATTATGCTAGTTTTTCTCATTTTTAAATTAATAATATTCTGTAAAGTTATTTTTTAGTTAATAATATTCCATTGCACCAAATATGGCAGAAAAGTAGCAGATTTAATCAAATTGCATTCAACATATGCATAATTCACTTGGAAGTCTATTAAATTATGCCACTTCTGGCACCATAATTTTTTTTTAATTTCCAATAGCAAGAGAAAATGACAAACTCTTACAGGATGAAAACAGTGTAAAACACACACAGATAAAAGAAAACAATAAGAGAAAAAGTCAATGTCTCATCAACAGAGTTCTAGCACTCTAATATCTTTTCACCTCGGAGTTCCCATGCAAAGTCGGCCATCCTCTTATATGATACCTGTCCATGATCTCATCTTTTCCCCCAAAACTGGTAATTTAGGCTATCAAAAATGCAGATCACTCGCCAAACAGTCATGGCCCATCTCAAGTCTAAATTTCGCGATAGCTTTTTCACGAGTTTTGTCCGGAACACTCTGTTCCAAAAAAAAATTCCTTCAACTCTTCGAAGTTTGGTTTGGTTTATCGCTCTACAGTCAATTTGTGCACACTTTAGGCTAATTAGACCAGGGCATACAGCTTAACGGGGATTCCGAACCACTAACAAACAATCATGATACCGCCAGGATTTGAACCTGAAGCCGTGGTATCAAAGGTTAGAGTGGTAGCCAATTGGCCATCAGGCAGCACTCCTCGAGGAGATACGATCAGTGAATAATGCCCTGCATTTAAGTCTCATTTGATATAAAAGTTTCATGAAATGAAAACAATTGCAAGTATTTGATTATTGAACTATCTTTGTGCCCTTCTTATCCAACCAATCTGCCTGATTATTACCTAAAGTTTCAAATGTCCTGTCTGGCATCATAATTCGAATTTAAAAAGAATGCATCCAAGAGCAATATCTGGAGGAAGATATTTGCACCCTCTGCTCTTATCCTCGAATTCGATGGTGGGGTTCAAATCTACAGATTTAATTGTGATCATCCCTAGAATAAACCCTGAGATTCTGGTTTGACTTGCTTGTTGGATTTTGAACAAATTTCCTCCTATTCAGAAATTCAATTCGAGAACTGTACGCCATGCTACAGGTAAGATTCCATCACCTATTGTATTTTCTGTAATAGATTATTTTTTCTTGGTTCATAACATTTTTCATATCGTATTTCCATTTTAAAGTCTTCAGTGTTACGATATAATCCAAATATGGATATTTCTCTGTGGATATCATTATTCAAACCCAAATCTTTAGACTTAATTTTCTTTACGAACTTCTTTATTTCTTGAATGACTAGTTCTTCAGGAAACATTAAATATTAAAGTTTTGATGTGCAATGGAATATTTTAACCTGTATATTCCTTTAAATCGTTTATAACTGGATGCACATAACTAAATTATCACGTAATTATTATTTTAGGGTGATTATTTTACGCCTGATATTACTCATCCCAATACCTATTCATTACTGATGTTTTTGAAGTTACCATGATGCCGAAACATCATTGCCGAGTGTAACAATTAAGTATAGGCTTGCATGCGACTAGCAATTGTTTCGTTCTACTGACTCTTTATGATTTATTAGACCTTACTAAAACAATCACATATTATTAAAAATTATCCCTTTATATTTAGTGTGACCGAAACCATATAAATCTTGTCTGACAGAAGAATCATTGCATAATTGTTAAGAAGGTTTATTTGTTACTAGATTGTATCGGGTGACATGTTTCGCACAGTAACAGAATGTAAAATTTATAACCTTCTCACCTGTGAGATTACATGAAGAACTATAGATTAGGAAGGTAATGCTACAATTATATGTGATAATGGAGATGTATTGCTCAGAGAAGAAAAAATGATGTGCGAGAGAAACAATTATATTAAGGGCAAACAAATAACTTTGAAGTAGGTTAAACAAAGAATAGGACACACACTACAAGATTCTGGAATTAAACCGGATTCTTATATTTGATAAATGTGGTAAGACTATCATCTTATTTTTGAAGCTATTAGAGTCATACGTAAACCTACATACAAGAACACATCAGAAAAATACGGTATAACCCAAAATTCAATATGCCAAAGGGTTTATTAATTACGTTTTAACAATTTAAACCACTTATTTGTATTACAAATAAACTTATTCATGTTCTACAGATTGTGGCACATATCAAACCTGTAACATTTATTTTGATTCTGCTAATGTGCATATCATAAGAGATGCCATTTTCCTTTATATAAATGAAAAGGGACATTGTAGGAATTTTTAAAGAGTGCCTGCTCGAATTATTGAGAAGATTATCGGGCAAGCCGGAATTTCATAAAATGTCAACACATTATGAAGAAATGAATGTTTTATTGCTACAATATGAAAGTTCTGCTCTTTTAACACTATGCATTTAGGTCTAATAGGATCGTAGAGCGTTGCGGGGGCCATTGTTACTCCGCGTCCTTGGCTTATCTTCAAGTTACACGTGCCCCTGGGTAATGCAAAGTGAGTAGCGTCTGTGCAGCGCTCGCCTTAAGGCATCAAAGACCAATCTGTCTAAGTGCCAGCTGCATTAGAAAGAAGGAAAAAAAACATTATGCATTTATGAGTAATAAATTCAGATACAAAATAGGTTTTTCACGTATACCTTTTTCATAACTGAAACGGAATACGTCTTCTTTTTATATATTGACTAGATAGATAGATTTATGGATTTATAGATTGACTCTACACATAATATAATGTAACACTCAAACATTTTGAACTTTACGAATGCTGTTTATAAAGAAATTTCAACATATATGTTATTGAATTTCTTAACAGTGCATTATAGATTCGTTGCGCAAGTATCAAACAAACAAAAGTTACAGATTCCGTTATATAAAAAATGTATGATTTCATCTGCTTAGAAAAAAAGAAAGCAAAAAAAAAAAAAAAAAAAAAAAAAAAAAAAAAAAAAAAAATGGAAAAAGAAAAAGCCATTCGAACGTGAGATGGTTCCTTATATTCTTTCTGTTCGAAAGGTTTTTAAGTGGAACTCGCAAGGAATCAAAAAATTCTTGAACATATGAAATATGCGATATTTTATACCTATATATATATTTTTATATCTATATATATATATTTTTAACATGCGTGATTAATTCTGAAATGGACTAGCGTATTTCATCCCGGGGTTCGACCCCCTGTATGTCCCGGAGAAGGACCGGGCTGAGAAAAATGATTTCGTTTCTTTCAACTTCTACTTCTTCTTGAAAGGAAAAAAAAAAAAAAAAAAAAAGTCGAACTTCTCCCATCCCATTCTTTATTTATGAATTTTACATCAATTTTATTATTCTTTTTTCTTTTTCATTTCGGATGATAAATTCGAACGAAATCTCGAAGTAACGGCCGTGTGGGTTGGAAGGATGGTGCTGCTTTAAAAATGTGGTTCTGAAATTCGAATTCAATTCGTCTGGCGTGTGCGGAACGAACGCAGGAGATGGATGCGTTCGATGATCATTTTTAAATCTGTTCATTGTGAACGATTCTTCTTCTTTAAGTGGCCATTTTTCTTTTTCTTTCTTCTTCTTTTGACCATTGGTTTTTATTCCGGAACCACTAGAGTAGAAACCACTTGATGGTTTTCTTTATATTGGAAGTTTTAAAATGCTTATAAATATTTTTATGTCCTTTTCTTTTTATCTGCATTTATGTGCTTGAGTAGTTAAGGAAAACAGCAATCAATCTAAATCATTGACAGAATAAATCAACTAGCATATTGTATGAAGTTTATAGTCTAAATAATCAGCCAGAAAATTCATGTAAAACTCTGATTCTAAAATTATTTCACTGGGAAAGCTTTTTATGCTGTTTACATATTGGCGTACTTGTTAAATTGCTTAGGCCAATATAGCCGAATATTAGAGACGTTCGGTACATTTTCAAATCTAGGCGGTGCTTTTTTAGTGTTTCGTAATCTGATTGGTCCCAATAATTCATAGGCAGTTTAAATGTGAATCTGACTTCGTTTTATGGCCATCGTTCCGAAAAACTGAAAAGAGCACTCTTTCTAGGCACTGATGTGGTGTTGTAGTATTTATGAGACCGCATCTGCAATAGGTTTTTAACTTCCACTGCCTTTATTTAACTGAATTGAAAGACAGCCTCTTCTTTTGTATATAGTAATAAAAAAAAAAAATTGACTGTATACATAACAACACTGAAACCTTATGAATGTTGTTTATAAAAGGAATTTCAACATATACGTTATTGAATTTCTTAACAGTGCATTATAGATTCGTTGCAGAAGTATCAAACAAACAAAAGTTATAGATTCTGTTCTAAAAAAAAATGTATCGTCTCATCTGTTAAAAAAAAAAAAAAAAGGGGGAAAAAAAAGAAAGCCATTCAAATGTGAGATAGTTCTTAATATTTTTTCTGTTCGAAAGGTTTCACTTTAAAGTGGAACTCGCAAGAAATAAAACAAAAAGGCCTGAACGTATGAAATATGCCATATTTTATATCTATATATATCTTTTTTTTTTTAACTTGCGTGATTAATTCTGAAATGGACTAGCGTATTTCATCCCGCGGTCCGACCCCCTGTATGTCCGGGAGAGGGACCGGGCTGAGAAAAAATGATTTCGTTTCTTTCAAATTCTTCTTCTTTTCTTGGAAGAAAAAGAAAAGTAACAGTCGAAATTCTCCCATCCCATTCTTTATTTATGAATTTTACATCAATTTTATTATTCTTTTTTCTTTTTCATTTCGGATGATAAATTCGAACTAAATCTCGAAGTAAGGACCGTGGGTTGGAAGGATGGTGCTGCTTTAAAATGTGGTTCTGAAATTCGAATTCAATTCGTCTGGCGTGTGCGGAACAAACACGGGAGATGGATGCGTTCGATGATTATTTTTAAATCTGTTCATTGTGAACGATTTTTCTTTTTAAGTGGCATTTTTCTTTTTCTTCTTCTTTTGACCATTGGTTTTTATTCCGAAACCAGTAGAGTAGAAGACGTTTGATGGTTTTCTTTATATTGGAAGTTTTAAAATGCTTTTATAAATATTTTTATGTCCTTTTCTTTTATCTGCTTTTATATGCTTGAGTAGTTAAGGAAAACAGCAATCAATGTAAAACATTGACAGAATAAATCAACTAGCATATTGTATGAAGTTTAGAGTCGAAATAATCAGCCAGAAAATTCATGTAAAATTCTGATTCTAGAATTATTTCACTGGAAAGCTTTTTATGCTATCTACATATTGACATTCTTGTTAAATTCTTAGGGGCCTGAATGGCCGAGTGGTTAACCCACTGGCGTTCGGTACAACATGTTTCTGGTTCATGTCACGGCGGTACCATGGATGTTTGTAGTGTTTCGTAATCCACTTTAAACTGTTAGTCCCATAATATGATCATAGAGTGTCACAGAACCCAATCTGACTTCGTTTCACCCAAACCATATTCCGAAACTGTAAAGGGGCAACTCAATTCTAGGCAAGGTGATGTGGTGTGTAGTAGTAATCATATTAGACCGGCATCTGCAGTTTAAAGTGAATTTCAAACTATGACAAACATCCACTCCCCGAGCTTCATAAAGTTAGTTTTTAGGCAGTTTAAATGTGAGCATAACTGAAATGACAGCGTCTTCTTTTTATATAGTAATAAAAAACAAATAGATTGACTGCACGCATAAAAATACTCAAACCTTATAAATGTTGTTTATAAAAGGAATTTTAACACACACGTTATTGATTTCTTAACAGAGCGTTATAGATTCGTTGCATAAGTATCAAAGAACAAAAGTTATAGATTCCATTATACAAAAAGATGCATCATTTCATCTGTTAAGAAAAAAAAAGAAAAAGAAAAAATGGAAAAAGAAAGCCATTCGAATGTGAGATGGTTCTTATATTCTTTCTGTTCGAAAGGTTTCACTTTAAAGTGGAACTCGCAAGAAATCAAAAAAGGCTCGAACATATGAAATATGCCATATTTTATATCTATATATATATATTTTTAACATGCGTGATTAATTCTGAAATGGACTAGCGTATTTCATCCCGGGGTCCGACCCCCTGTATGTCCCGGGAGAGGAACCGGGCTGAGAAAAATGATTTCGTTTCTTTCAAATTCTTCTTCTTCTTGGAAAGAAAAAGAAGAAAGAGAAAAGTCGAAATTCTCCCATCCCATTCTTTATTTATGAATTTTACATCAATTTTTATTATTCTTTCTTTCCTTTTCATTTCGGATGATGAATTCGAACGAAATCTCGAAGTAAGGGCCGTGTGGGTTGGAAGGATGGTGCTACTTTCAAAATGTGGTTCTGAAATTCGAATTCAATTCGTCTGGCGTGTGCGGAACGAACACAGGAGATGGATGCGTTCGATGATTATTTTTCAATCTGTTCATTGTGAAAGATTTATCTTTTTTAAGTGGCCATTTTTCTTTTTCTTTCTTCTTCTTTTGACCATAGGTTTTTATTCCAGAAACCACTAGAGTAGAAGACGTTTGATGGTTCTTTATATCGGAACTTTTAAAATTTTTATAAATATTTTTATGTCCTTTTTTTTATCTGCATTTAGGTGCTTGAGTAGTTAAGGAAAACAGCAATCAATCTAAATCATTGACAGAATAAATCAACTAGCATATTGTATGAAGTTTATAGGCGACGTAATCAGCCAAAAAATTCATGTAAAATTCTGATTCTAGAATTCTATCACTGGAAAAAGCTCTTTATGTTGTCTCATATTTTTGTTTCTTTCTAATGCAGCTGGCAAACACTTAGACAGCTTGGTCTTGGATACCTTAAATCAAGCGCCGCACAGATGTACTCACTTTGCATTACCCAGGGGCGCGTGTAACTGGAAGATAAGCCACGGACGCGGAGTAACAACGCCCCTGCAACGCTCTACGATCCTATTAGACCGGGACCTACAGTTTAAAGTGGATTCCAAACCACTACAAACATCCATGGCACCGCCGGGACTCGGACCCGATACCTGTGATACAGAGAGCAGGAGCTCTAGCCACTCGGCCATTCAGGCCCATGTTAGCTGCATATTGACTTCTTAAATTATTTTTGTATGAAGTGTATAGTCCAAATAATTAGCCATCATATGGGCCAAGGCCGTCTGCCTGCTGGCAGATTTCAAATATGTGATGTTTTCTTTTTACTGGGTAGGGTGTTAAGACTTATTCCCAACGTTCTACAATCATATTAGACGAAGACCTATATTTTAAAGTGGATGATTCTGAACCACTACAAACATCCATGACACCGAGAGCCAATTTTTAGGCAATTTAAATGTGAGTAGTCATTGATGATATCCTATGTATTTAAGACTAATAATTTAAAATACAGAATTGGTTTTTATGTATATATTTATAACTTAAATGAAAGCTGTTCTCTTTATATAATAATAAAAATAAAATAGTTTGATTGTACACATAACAGCACTCAAACCTTATAAATATTGTTTATAAAAGGAATTTCAACATACACTCAAGAGCCAAAACTTATGACCACCTGTCAATAACGAGTTGGCCCACCTTTGGCGCGCAACACAGCTTCAACCCGCCTTGGCATGGATGCCACAAGTCCTTGGTAGATGGCCGGAGACAGATTGTACCAGATGTTTAAGCAAAGGTCACGCAAATCCAAGATATTGCGAATTGGTGGTCTTTGAACTCTGAGCTGTCGTCCCAGGATATCCCAAATGTGTTCTATCGGATTGCGATCCGGTGAGTTAGGCGGCCAGGACATTAACTGGAATTCAGCGTCATGTTCCTGGAACCACTCCAACACAATTTTAGCCTTGTGACAAGGGCGTTCTCCTGTTGGAACATTCCATTTTCAGCTGGAAAAACAGAGGCCATGTAAGGGTGCAACTGGTCCGCAATAACGTTCAGATACCCTGTAGCATTCATGGTCTGCTCTACCACAACCACGGATCCCAGAGACAACCAAAGAAAGTTTCCCAAAGCATAATACCGCCACCACCGGCCTGTGTGACCTATTGTACACTGAGGGAGCAACAGTTCTTCTGGAAGACGGCGTATTCTGACACAGCTGTCGGCGTGATGAATGACAAACCGTGATTCATCTGACCAGGCAACTCTCTCCCACTGATCCATGGACCACACGATGGGGTCACGATGTTCCCGGGCCCAGCGCAGGCGCAGTTGGCGATGACGTATAGTGTCCGCTGAACAGTGTGCTCCGATACTATTCTACTTGGCCCTGCATTGTATGGGGCTGTCAGCTGAGCCACTGTCTGGCACCGGTTTTTTCACCATGCGAGACCGTCTCCGACGACGTTTTTCTTTGATGTGTGGACGTCCAACACCATGTCGTCTACTGCTGGTTTCACCGTCATTCATCCACTTTGCATAAGTACTAACAACTGTAGATCGCGAACAACCCACGAGTCGTGCACTTTCGGAAATACTTGTTCCGAGCCTTCGAGCCATTACAATCTGCCCTCTATCAAAGTCGCTTAGATCCGCAGCCTTTCCCATCACACACAGAAGTGAAAGAATGATTCTTCAGACTCTCCAGCAGCAGTTAAATACCACTTCTACCTTATGACGTGCATTCCACATCATCCAGGCGAGTTCATTGCAAAATGTAGGGGTGGTCATAATGTTTTGGCTCTTGAGTGTATACTATATGTTATTGAATTTCTTAACAGTGCATTATAGATTCGTTGCGCAAGTATCAAACAAACAAAAGTTACAGATTCCGTTATATATAAAAAAATGTATCATTTCATCTGTTAAGAAAAAAAAGAAAGAAAGAAAAAAGGAAAGTGAAAAAAGAAAGCCATTGGAATGTGAGACGGTTCTTATATTCTTTCTGTTCGAAAGGTTTCACTTTAAAGTGGAACTTGCAAGAAATCAAAAGAGTCTTGAACATATGAAATATGCGATATTTTATATCTATATCTATATTTTTTTAACATGCGCGATTAATTCTGCAATGGACTAGCGTATTTCATCCCGAGGTCCGACCCCCTGTATGTCCCGGGAGAGGAACCGGGCTGAGAAAAATGATTTCGTTTCTTTGAACTTCTTCTTCTTCTTGAAAAGAAAAAAGAAAATGAAAAGTCGAACTTCTCCCATCCCATTCTTTATTTATGAATTTTACATCAATTTTATTATTCTTTTTCTTTTTCATTTCGGATGATAAATTCGAACGAGATCTCGAAGTAACGGCCGTGTGGGTTGGAAGGAGGGTGCTGCTTTAAAAATGTGGTTCTGAAATTCGAATTCAATTCATCTGGCGTGTGCGGAACGAACGCCGGAGATGGATGCATTCGATGATTATTTTTAAATCTGTTCATTGTGAACGATTCTTCTTCTTTAAGTGGACATTTTCTTTCTTCTTCTTCTTTTACCATTGGTTTTTATTCTGGAACCACTAAGACGTCGTTTTGAATGGTTCTTTATATTGGAACTTTTAAAATGCTTATAAATATTTTTATGTCCCTTTTTTTTATCTGCATTTACGTGCTTGAGCAGTTAAGGAAAACAGCAATCCATCTAAATCATTGACGGAATAAATAAACTAACATATTGTACGAAGTTTAGAGTCGTAATAATCAGCCAGAAAATTCATGTACAATTCTGATTCTGGAATTCTTTCACTTCTTTTTATGCTGTCTACATGTTAACACCTACTTCTTAAATTCAGTGGCCGGAATGGCCGAGTTTCTCTGGCGCTCTGTTTAACTGGGTTCGAGACCCGGCGGTGTCATGGATGTTTGTAGTGGTTCGGAATCCACTTTAAACCGTAGGTACTCTAATATGATCATAGAGTGTCACAGAGCCCAATCCGACTTCTTCTCACCCAAACCTTATTCCGAAACTGTAAAGGGGCAACTCAGTTCTAGACAAGGTGATGTGGTGTTGTGGTAATCATATTAGACCGGGGGCTACGGTTTAAAGTGAATTTCAAACTATTACAAACATCCATAACCCCGAGCATCAGAAAATTAATTTTTAGGCAGTTTAAATGTGAATAGTCATTGAGGACATCTTAATAAACTGATAGCACTCTTTTTACATTATGTATTTATGAATAATAGGTTTTTAACATGCGTTTATATCTGAAATGAAAGCGTTATGTTGTAATAAAAAGCAAATACACTCAAGAGCCAAAACATTGTGACCACTTGTCAATAACGAGTTGGCCACCTTCGGCGCTCAACACAGCTTCAACCCGCCTTGGCATAGATTCCACAAGTCCTTGGTAGATGGCCGGAGACAGATTGTACCATATGTTTATGCAACGGTCACGCAAATCCGAGATATTGCGAATTGGTGGACTTTGAACTCTGAGCTGCCTTCCCAGGACATCCCAAATGTTTTCTATCGGATTGAGATCCGGTGAGTTAGGCGGCCAGGACATTAACTGGAATTCAGCATCATGTTCCTGGAACCCCTCCAATACAATTTTAGCCTTGTGACAAGGGGTGCTGTCCGGTTGGAACATTCCATTTCCAGCTGGAAAAACGGAGGCCATGTAAGAGTGCATCTGGTCCGCGATGATGTTCAGATACCATGTAGTATTCATGGTCTGCTGTACCACAACCACGGGTCCCAGAGACGCCCAAGAGAACGTCCCCCAAAGCATAATACCGCCACCACCGGCCTGTGTATGACCTACTGTACATTGAGGGAGCAACTGTTAGCCTGGAAGACGGCGTATCCTGACACGGCCATCAGCTTAATGAATGACAAACCGTGATTCATCTGACCAGGCAACTCTCTCTCCCATTGATCCATGGACGAGTCACGATGTTCCTGGGCCCAGCGCAGGGCGCAGTTGGCGATGACGCTTGGCCAGCAAAGGCACACGAGTGGTACGTTTGCTGCGTAGCCCCATATCCAACAGTGTCCGCTGAACAGTGTGCTCCGATACTATTCTACTTGGCCCTGCATTGTATTGGGCTGTCAGCGGAGCCAATGTCTGGCTACGGTTTTGCTTCACCATCTCCGACAACCTTTTTTTTTTTGATAGCGTGTGGACGTCCAACACCATGTCGACTATTGCTGGTTTCACCGTCATTCATCCCCTTTGCATAAGTACTAACAACTGTAGATCTCGAACAACCCACGAGTAGTGCATTTTCGGAAATACTTGTTCCGAGCCTTCGAGCCATTACAATCTACCCTCTATCAAAGTCGCGTAGATCCGCAGCCTTTCCCATCACATACAGAAGTAAGTGAAAGAATGATTCTTCAGACTCTCCAGCAGCAATTAAATACCACTTCCACCTTATGACGTGCCTTCCACGTCATCCAGGCGAGTTCATTGCAAAATGTAGGGTGGTCATAATGTGTTGGCTCTTGACTGTAGATTGACAGCACATATAAAAACACCCAACCTTATGAATGCTGTTTATAAAAGGAATTTCAACATATACGTTATTGAATTTCTTAGCAGTGTATTATAGATTCGTTGCAGAAGTATCAAACAAACAAAAGCTACAGATTCCGTTATAAAAAAATTGTATCATTTCATCTCTTAAGAAAAAAAAAAAAATGGAAAAAAAGAAAGCCATTCGAATGTGAGATGGTTCTTATATTCTTTCTGTTCGAAAGGTTTCACTTTAAAGTGGAACTCGCACGAAATCAAAAAAAAGGCTCGAACATATGAAATATGCCATATTTTATATCTATATATATATTTTTTAACATGCGTGATTAATTCTGAAATGGACTAGCGTATTTCATGCCGGCGTCCGACCCCCTGTATGTCCCGGGAGTGGGACAGGGCTGAGAAAAATGATTTCGTTTCTTTCAACTTCTTCTTCTTCTTCTTGGAAAGAACAAAAAAGAAAAAGAAAATGTAAAGGTCGAATTTCTCCCATCCCATTCTTTATTTATGAATTTTACATCAATTTTATTATTATTTTTTTCTTTTTCATTTCGGATGATAAATTCGAACGAAATCTCGAAGTAAGGGCCGTGTGGGTTGGAAGGATGGTGCTACTTTAAAAATATGGTTCCGAAATTCGAATTCAATTCGTCTGGCGTGTGGGAACGAACACTGGAGATGGATGCGTTCGATGATTATTTTTAAATCTGTTCATTGTGAACGATTTTTCTTCTTTAAGTGGGCATATTTCTTTTCTTCTTCCTTCTTCTTTTGACCATTGGTTTTTATTCCGAAACCACTAGAGTAGAAGACGTTTGATGGTTTTCTTTTATATCGGATCTTTTAAAATACTTATAAATATTTTTATGTCCTTTTCTTTTTATCTGCATTTATGTGCTTGAGTAGTTAAGGAAAACCGCAATCAATCTAAATCATTGACAGAATAAATCAACTAACATATTGTATGAAGTTTAGAGTCGAAATATTCAGCCAGAAAATTCATGTAAAATTCTGATTCTAGAATTATTTCACTAGAAAGCTTTTATGCTGCTTACATATTGACATACTTCTTAAATTGCTGTTGTTATAGCCTAATCTTTAATAAGATTAGTATTTTTCAAATCTTGAATCTTGAATCTGACAAATCTTTAAGTTAAAGATTTGCTAGATTTCCAATCTAAGGATAGTCTCCTTCAATTTCTGTATACTGTCCCTCGGTGTCACTTTTGACATTTTTGATTTTTCACACTTTTGATTCACGCCAACTTTTACCAATTTTTCGTGCTTTTTATGAAAATTGCTTCATATTTATGATTTTAAATTGGATATATTTTATAGAGAACCTCGAAAACTTTTCTTTGTTTAAAATATTTGTATATAAAATATTAATGTATGGAAAATCGAGAAAGTGTGACTAGTGTGAAATATTATTTAATGTTTCCTCTAAAAAAAATTTGCTCCCTAATCTGAATGTTTGTAAATCTAATTTTAAATAGAGGATGTTGGGGGGATGAAATATGAGTTCGATTCCTGCTGACAGTGTATGTTGCAGTTAATGTTTTGAAAAAGGAAACGGGCTTAGTGGTGATTATAACGGATTGTCTCGCAATTTTCTATACATTTTTAAGAAATAATGACTGGGCAAATTATTTACTACTACTACTATTACGCCACATCACTGTGCCTAGAGCTGAGTTGCCCCTTTACAGTTTGGGAATTATGTGGGTGAGAAGTCTGATTGGGCTCTGTAATACTCTACTGTCTTATCAGCCCGGGAACTATGGTTTAAAGTGGATTTCGAAAACTACAAGCATCCATGGTACCGAGTTCCAAAGCGCTAACCACTCTGTCAACAGGTCCCAGCCAGATTAATTACTACTACTATTACATCACACCACATGACATAACATCACTGCGCGTAAAATTGAATTGCCGCTTTACAGTTTAGTAATGATGTGGGCGAGAAGTCTAATTAGGCTCTATGATGTTCTACGATCATATTAAACCGGAACCTGCTGCTTAAAATGGATTTCTAACCACTACAAATATCCATGGCACCGACGGGTTCGAATCCGAAACCTGTGGTACCGAGCGCCAGAGCACTAGCTACTTGGCCATCTGGCTCATAGCCAGATTAATTAAGGAACAAAATTTAAAAAACTTTGTTTTATGAATGCATTATTTTTTTTTTTATTCTCTAAAAATTTTAAGATTTATTACTCGTCATTTAAATAATTTTATGATATAATTAAATTTCTCAATGAATATAAATATATTTTAGCTCTTTATTTTAAATTCTAGAGCCGTTTAAATGTGTTTTAATTTGTAATTCTTCATAAATAATTAAGACTCATTAGCTACTTGAATGCAGATATTCTTTTACTGCTTTAAAAACCCATTAAAGTCTTTTAAGCAAATTTTTCTTTCATCTTTTATTGAATCTTGAATTATGTGTTCATTTTTTTTTTTTTTTTTTTTGGAAGACTTCTTAGAAATACCTTTTATAACTTAAAATATGAGTACGCTTGAGTGTATACTAAGATTATTACTAAATGCTTTTAGTCGGTTAGTATTATCATTATTTTTCTTTAAAGTTAACGTTCATTTTCTTTTAAATTAAAAAAGGGAAAGAAAAAGAATTATTGTCTGTACTCGCTGCTTCGTTTATATAGTAATTCTTTCTTTATTTCTATATTTTTTTTGTAAAATGTAGCTCTATTTTTTTTTAAAGGCTTTTAAAGGATAACGAAAAATAATATTCATTTAAAGAATTTTAAATCACCTTTTGTAATACGTCAAGTAAATTAATTGAGGAGAATTTTCAGAAGCATTTTAATTTTTTAATGTGCTATTAGTTATTTATACAGACAGAAAACGAGAATTTAGCATATTATTACCCCATTTTTTAAAGAATATTTAATTTATTTAATATTGTATTTGGCTATTTAAAAGTGTAATTTTTAGTATTTACTTTTTGCTTGTTCTTAATACGACTGTTAAAAATATTTTTCAAAATATTCGTACTTAGCATAATTGAAGATTATGCAAAATACTAGTATTTCAATATCCTTAAAATACCTCTAAATTAATATGAATTACTTTATTTATTAATAGGAATTACTAACAAACCTCTTAATACAATGTATCAATGCAATTAATAACCGCTCTCGTATTTCTAAAGAAGCAATTTATGTAAATAGTTTTTATCAATATAAAAAAACTATTCACATATATATTTAAGAATTTTAAAGTTAAGCTGAGTCATATTTGACTCATGGTAGCAAACTTACAAAAAAGGTGGTAAAATATTATTAGAAAATATGTTATCAAAGCTTATATTGGCAATTGAAGCCAGGCTTTGCTTTCACCTGATTTCAGTCCTCGATATCAAAAAATAATGCATAGAATATATGAAAACATTTGCTGTTCTTGAAGAATTATGAATCATTAGCATAATCTAACTATTCCAAAAAAAATTCTTATTGTTTATATTTTGTCATGGTAATTTATATGAGGGGCCTGATGGCCGAGTGAGTAGTGGTAGTAGTTTGTAGTGGTTCGGAATCCACTTTAAACCGTAGGTCCCGGTCTCATGTGACTGTAGAGTGTTGGGCGTAGTTCTGACAAGCCTTCCCCGTAAAAGGCAAACATCTCCTGTCTGGAAATCTGCCAGTAGGCAGACGGCATCGACCCACCTTGATTCTATTGCGCCAATGAAGAACAAGACATATATGAGTTTTAATCCTTCATAACTGAAATAAAAAAAATACACTTTTGTAGCTATTGCTAATTCCATTACTTGAAGTAGTTCAGTTTAATTAAAACACAGACAAAAGTATATTTTCAATTCTACGAAGCAATATCTGCACTTTTCAGCTAGCCTTTATGATAATTTACCTTTCATTCAGTTGTAAATAATCCCTACTTCAATCTTTCTGAGTAAATGTAGCTACCTCACCGCTACTGTGTAGAAGTCTTAAGATAATCTTCTAACCAGAAGCTTTCTTTGATGCGGCTTACAAGAATACTTGTCTCTAAGAATCATTGCTAAGCCAGCTCTTTGGGGATATACCATACCATAACTTCCTTCTCGCAGGCCGTAAAATGTTAGACACGTTTTCCGGAAACTCACGTATGGTCATCGTCTGTGCAGTCCCAGGAAAAAAAGTCGCCACTGGAAATCGTGACCACCAAACAGGATCAAAGTTCACGAGTGAAAGCCGTTGGTCTGGAAAGAGGAATCGTTCCTAATTCTTCAGCGTCTTCCGACCCCGGCCGACCATTCAAGCGAACCGTGAGACGTTGTTCGGACGGATTAGAGGGGGTATTAATGAAGCAAAAGCTCTCGTAAAAAAAAAGCTCTTAAATCACACAATTCCCTGGAAAGAACTTTGGTGAAAATAGCTTTTTCAATGGCGGTCATTGTCCCCACAGAAAATTGAACTGGGGATTATGAGAAACATACGATTATGAATTTTAGTTTTTGCATGAAATAGCGACTTGCATTCAATAAATTAAGAATAGGATCGGACTTCGGATTCTTTACGAT
This sequence comes from Caerostris extrusa, assembly GCA_021605095.1. Lineage (NCBI taxonomy): Eukaryota > Metazoa > Arthropoda > Arachnida > Araneae > Araneidae > Caerostris > Caerostris extrusa. The sequence continues at coordinate 11,788 of BPLR01004793.1, read as the reverse complement.
TAAAACGATAGTTAAATCTTCAGATGTATATCGATATTTGAATCGAATTCTTGACAAATTAGAAAATGGAAATTATTACTAAACATGTGCAAATTTGGCAATATGTTAAATATTATATATTGTTGTTTCTTATCCCACTTGGTCGACAGCAATATCTAAACAAAGACCATGAACCCGTGACGAGTCACGTTAAGTGTAAAAATGCAGCTTCTTTTTGTCCTTGCGGCACAAAGATACGCGACATCCAATGGGAGAAGTCTGACTTTACCCCATCCAGTTAAATTTACCCCCGCCGGAGAAGTCTGACTTTACCACACCCTTGGTACTGCGTACCATTTTAGTCGCCTTTTAGGACATGCAATGGGGATATCCTAACCGGGACCTACATGGGGCTAATATGTTTTTAAAAGTTTGATATTGTCAAACACGCTTTAATAAGACAAATTAATCTTATATGATATAATTTTAAAGTAAGATATAACATACAAACCAGTAAAATCCTTACGTCTCTTTAAATAGTGACTTGAAATATTACAATGCTTAAAAAAAATTAACAAAAAAATCAAAGGTCGTTTTGCAACTTGATTTTTCATATTTCATTTTATCGTAAGTTCGCTTCTGCAGAAAAATATTCTATTCATTTTGGCCACTGCCGAAAAATGTCAAAAAACGGGATCTACGCCCTCAAAATTTTCCGTCTTTACTAAAACACAGACAATTCCTGAAAGAGTAAATTTTTTTTTTTATAACATTTCAATGTGCTCACCATTCAATACAACAATACATCGAGTTGGTGAAAGGTTTCTAACCAAGTTCTATGAAGCAATGATCATGAATATGATGTCGATGAAGTAGCAATGCATTCAAAGAAGCAATGTGTATGAAGTTGAAAAGCTGTTCAATGTTGATAAAGATGATGTTGTTCAATGAAGCAATGTTGATGAAGATGACGTCAATGAAGTAACAATGTCAATGAAATAGAAATGTCGTTCAATAAGGCAATGTCGATGAAGTAACAATGTCAATGAAATAGCAATGTCGTTCAATAAGGCAATGTCGATGAAGTAGCAATGTCAATGAAATAGCAATGTCGTTCAATAAGGCAATGTCAATGAAGTAGCAATGTCATTCAATGAAACAATGTAGTTCAATAAGGCAATGTCAATGAAGTAGCAATGTCATTCAATGAAGCAATATCAATGAAGTAGCAATGTCGTTCAATGAAGCAATGTCGTTCAATAAGGCAATGTCAATGAAGTAGCAATGTCATTCAATGAAGCAATGTCAATGAAGTAGCAATGTCGTTCAATGAAGCAATGCAAATGGCCGCCATAATTCGACTTTACAGTTTGTCACTAACACGAATTGGGGACTGGTAAGGTTTTTCACTTATACCCATAAGAAAAGTCCTTGACTCCATGGGTTTTGTGTGACGAATGGTCCGCTTACTGAAATCGTTAAAAAAAACTTGGATATATCATTAATAAAATAAAAATAACCATGTATCTATATCTCTAAAAAAAATAATAATTTTTGAAATGCAAAGATACTTTTCTGACGCTATATTAATCAACTTGTTTACACAACATTAAACAATTAATGATATAAATGCACATTTTTATAGGGCCTGGAGTGATATGATGGTTGGATTCTGAAGACGGGATGGATGTCAATAAGTCAACTGACCCTGAAGTTGTTGATGTCATGGATGGACGTAACAAATCAGCATGTTGGAAGGCTTCTTCATTACAATTTTAAAGATAAATAGATATCACAAAACTCCGAAATGGTACAGCATAGGAGTATTCGTTGCAAACTGCAGCTGATTCACCAAAGTGGTGTTTCCATTATAAAGTGATGAAAGGGGTTCATGGATAAAAAAGCAATAAAAAACGACGAATCAAAGCACTGCATAGTTTATAATAACAATAAATATTTTTTATGTTTTGGGTATTTTATGTCTTATTTCCATGCATTCCTCTGTGTGACAAGGGTCTCCAATTCTTAATCTTTAGTACAGCAAACTCTTTTTCAACTGCGTCTATCCATCGCAACTTGTGTCGTCCTCTTCCTCTTTTCGGTGTAGTTTTGCCAAAATGAAACTTTTCACTTTTCACTTTAAATCATTCATTCTAAATACATGAGCAGCCCAGTTTAATGCATTGATCTTAATAAATTTTATAATATATGGGTCTACATAGCATTTATAAATTTTTGAGTTGTACCGTTTTCTCCAACAATCACTTTCCCTAACACCTCCAAGAATAACCCTTAAAATCTTCCGCTCAAATATATATCCAAAAATGGCGTCATCCGATCTTGCCAAAGTACAAATTTTAAAGCCATAGACCAAAATAGCTCTAATAAGGGTTTTATATAACAAGAATTTAGTTTATTAGATAAAATACAAATAACAAATGTTATGAGTAATTCACTTTTAAATTTGTAATATTTGGGATCTTTTTTCGTCTTAAAAATATGAAATGTTTGCTGTAATAGTTAACATTCATATGTAATTAAAATTTTGAATATAGTTACACGCTGACACTAACACTAAATTTTAAATTTACCCCTCTCTGCACATGATTCCTTTTGATAAACAGGCGTAATTAAATAATTTCAATGTGAAGAGTAGCGTTATTGTAACGAGAATTAAAAACTTTATATTCCGATAATGTTGACGTGCGTGAAAAATGGAAATATATACTTGGTACAATTGCACAACTTTAAAACAATATATACAGCAAATTTTTAAAAATAAATTACAAATATTTGTATTAATATTTTTAAAATAAATCAATTCAAATTCTGCCTTTATCAAAAGGGAGAAATTATTAAGTTACTTTTATCTGCAATAGCAAAATTTGTATTGGAACTAACTGCAAATGAATATAAAACTTTTATTCGTTTTATTTTTAAAAATTTTGACGCCTTAACATCAGCGTAAATTGCCCAGACAAAGCAAGATAAAAGATGCTTCCAGTTTTAAAATGCAGCTCGTTGCTCTGTTATGGTACAATAGCTAAGTAGGAGGAGATCATTAACTTCATGGTATATGCTCGGATAATTTTTACATAGATGTAAAATTTATGCCCACTTTAATTTGTTTCTGAAAACTGGTTAAAACATACAGCTTAACTCGTTTATGAACTGAATTAGAGAGGAAAAAAGTTTTTTTTTTTTAATAAGATTGAAACTTTACTAATGAGATAACTGAGTTCCACAATTAAAAGCACACTAAATTATTCTTGTTTGTGAAAAGAATTTCTGGAAATTATTCTTAAAAGTCTTAATTAATTTAGTTAGTGGGTGGAAAGTAAACAATGAGAGTAAAGAAAGGTTAAGATAGCAGTGATTAATTAGATTTACTTCATTTAGGTACTTAACTATTATAATTTCGGAAAATCTCAGCGGCACACAACAAGCTGTAGTGTGGAAGGAAAAAAAAAAAATCATTCTTCGATGCATAAGAATTATGATTAAAAGGAAAAAAAATTAATTAGAAGCGAGGAATTATAAGCAACCAAACATGGCCTTTGTGGGAATAATATTGTAAATTTCTTATGTAATTTCCTATACGTGACAGTTTTTTTCCCTGTTATAATTATAATTTATGTTGTGAATGTAAAATATCAAGATTGTGTAAAAATAAAAAATATTATTAAAGAACCTGATAACATTTGTGATAATTCATTATTAATTTTTTCTTCTTTAATATTACATTCGTTTCCAAATATTAAGATGAAAACCAGAAAAATTGTGATTACACAGAAATAATTAATTTTTCATAAAAAATTATGTATTATGTATTAATAATAATGCTACAAAACATTATGATAAGCAAATTAGTGGTTATTGCTGTTGTTTAACGTCATGAAATTAGTGGGCAAAAAATGTCTTCAAAAACATCTGCAGTTTCTGTAAATAAAATAATTATGTAATAGAATTACTTAAAAGGAGATAATTCTTGCTTTTTTGATAGTCGTACAATTAAATATTAAAATTGGACAGACTTTTGTACTGGAAACAAGTTATATACAACTTCGGTTTTCACCTGCGGACAGCACAATATAATATATAAAAAAAATTGTGACAAATCACCTAATAACGGTACAATCTCTTTTATTCAACACACATGCATCCTAAAGATAATTATCAAGAATTAAAAATAAACATCAAATTAACATATAAATAAATTATAATATTTCCTATTTTTAAAACTCATATGAAACTTTTTAATAATTTTTTTTAATAAAATTAGTTTTAAATAATGTGCCATCAGTTATCAAACGTAGACCATCAAACCAAAAAGTAGCAAACGAGATAAAGTTTATCCAAACATTATACCATTGAATCATTATGCCATCAAAACTGATAATTCACAAGTTCGGCATCCACCAGAAAGGAATGCACAGCGTGCGAGAAGACGACCGTCATTGTTTGGAACCACCAAAAAGCACAATCAACTCGCGTCAACTTTCCTGCACGAGGTGAAGCCGGTGACCCGTCCGCAAGAGAGATGGGGCCCGGCCCCCTTGACCCCAGGGCCACCCTCTCGAAGGATCAGGAAGCACACACAACAGGTTCTGCTCTCGGCGGAGGGCCCTCCGAGGAATATGAACTTGTCGGCTCGGATGGTTAATGATTCCAAGTTGAGGAATTAATTTTCCCCCTGCAGAGGTGACCCATTGGGCAACTTGTAACACTGAACCCGCGGACACCCACTTGCCAGACGCAGGTGGAATGGGGGCGGTGGTAATAACCGCGCGGGGCTGTTATTAAGTGGGAATTGTTTTACAGTGGTATCGCATCCATACTGGGACAGGCAGTTATTGTTTTCTGCGCTTATTATTCATAAGGGTTCTGTACAGACTTAGGCTGAACAATATGTTGAGTTACGAAAAGGAACGTATAAATTTCTCTAATGAAAATGTAAATTTTATCCAACAAAAAAGCAACATGATATTTATAATTATAAAACATATTAAAAACTATATATGACTAAGAAGGAATTGAAACTACACTGTATTCGCTATGCAGATGATTATAATTAAGAATGAGTTGTTTTACAGTGGTATTACATTGTCAGGGCTCCATATTGGGGAAGGAAAAAGTAGACAAGGTGGTAAGGCAAGCAGTTATTGTTTTCTGGGCTTATTATTCACAAGGGCTCTGTACAGACTTAGGCTGAAAAATACGCTGAGTTAAGAAAAGGGAGCTTATAAACTTTTCTTATAAAAATATAAATTTTATCCAGCAAAAATAAACATGATATTTTTAAGTATAAAATATATTTAAAATTATATGTGACTAAAGAAAGAATTTAAACTACACCTATATTAGCCATGTAGGACCTGAATGACCGAGCGATTAGCGCTCTGGCACTCGGTATCACAGGTTTCGGGTTCGAATTCCTGCGGTGCCATGGATGTTTGTTGTGGTTCGGAATCCACTTTAAACCGTAGATCCAGTCTAACAGGATCGTAGAGCGTTGCGGGGTTATTGTTACTCCGTGTCCGTAACTTATCTTTTAAGCTACACGCACCTCCTGGGTAGTGCTAAGTGAGTAACGTCGGTGCAACGCTTGCCTTAAAGCATCCAAGACAACTGTCTAAGTGTTTTCCAGCTGCATTAGAACAAAATATTAGCCATGTAGAGAATTATAATTAAGAATGAATTGTTTTTAGTGATATTAAAACTTTAAATTGGGGATCAAGTCATTATTGTCATTTACGTTTATTTTGAATTGATCTTCATAAGTAGGTAGGTTGTGTTACCATTTTAAATTGGGACACTATAAATTGGTTTCTGTCCTATTTTTCATTGTCCTATCATTTTAATAAAAACATTTAGTTTTTTGGATAAACTTAATGTTTTTATTAAAATGATAGATAATGAATATTGGAATTAATAATTTTGCATTGTTGAGTTATTAAGATGGACTTTAAGTGGATTATAATTAAGAATGAATTGTTTTTAATCATTTTATTAAAACTTTAGGTTAAGGATCAAAAAGTGTCGTTTACTCTGTTTTGCATTTATTTTGAACTGTTCTTCATGAGTAGGTAGGTTGTGTTACCATTTTTTAAATGGGACACAATCAGTTGGTTTCTGTCCTATTTTCATCGTCCTATCATTTTAATAAAAACATTAACTTTATCCAGAAGTCATCTTAATAACTCAGACATACTACTGCTAGACGATGCTACTGGATGGAAGCTTAAACATTGAGGATGGGGTAAAAGTCATTTTATCCAACAATTATTTTAAATGGCATACATTGCAGTTGGTTTCTATCCTATTTTCTTTCATTTCTTATCATTTTAATTGAAACATTAAGTTTATCCATGAAGTCATCTTAATAACTGAGACAATGTAATACTACTGGATGGAAGTTAAATCAGAGGATGGGGTATACATTTTATCCAAATCGTTATTTTAAATGGAATATTCTATCATTGGTTTCTATCCTATTTTCTTTGTCTTATCATTTTAATGGACAACGCAGTGGTCCAGAAGTCATCTTAATAACTGAGACAATGTAATACTACTGGATGGAATTTAAATCAGAGGATGGGGTATAAATTTTATCCAACAAAAATAAACATGATGTTTCTAATTGCAAAATATATTAAAACTATATGTGGCCAAAAAGGGAATTTAAACTACACCGCTATTAGCCATGTAGTGGATTATAATTAAGAATATATTGTTTTTAATGATATTAAAACTTTTAATTGATGATCAAGTATTATCATTTGTTTTATATTACATGGACTTTATTTTGAACTATTCTTCATGAGTAGGTAGGTTGTGTTACTATATTAATTGGTATACTATCAGTTTTGTTTCTATCATGGACTTGGTCCTCATTGTCCTATCATTTTGACTAAAAACATTAATTTTATCCAGAAATTCTTAATAACTCGCAGCAATGCAATGGACTGGATGGTGGCCAAACACGATGGAATTTAAATATGAACCTGGCCGATTGATTAAAGTATTTGATGGTGGCTTGTATACTGAATTTAAATATGAACCTGGACGATTGATTAAAGTATTTGAGGGTGGCTTGTATACTGAATTTAAATATGAACCTGGACATTGATTAAAGTATTTGATGGTGGCTTGTAACTGGAATTTAAATATGAACCTGGACGATTGATTAAAGTATTTGATGGCCTGACTTGTATACTGAATTTTTAAACTTCCAACCTGGACGATTGATTAAAGTATTTGACGTGGTGGCTTGTATACTGAAATTTAAATATGAACCTGGACGATTGATTAAAGGCATTTGATTTGTCACTTGTGTATACTGGAATTTAAATATGAACCTGGACGATTGATTAAAGTATTTGATGGTGGCTTTCTTATATAATTTAAATATGAACCTGGACGATTGATTAAAGTAAGTTGACAAGTAAAGACGACTTTGGTTTTGTCCGTTTTTAAGAAAAGTAAAAATAAACTTAAAATTGTAATTAACTAATATTATTATCAATTACTTCATTCAATGTACCTTCATTATATATTGGGAGAGTGAAGGCTTTTTTTTTATTTGCAAAAAAACTTTTAACAGAAAGTTCATGAAATTTTTATGAAATGTTGTCTTTAGATTAAAATTCGTTGTAAAAGATTGCAATTAATATTTCTAGGATGAAACACAATCGACATGAAATATAATTATTCCTAAATTTTTACATAAAGAATAACTCGAAAATAACGGTAAACTAAATAAAACTTTCCTATATTTTTAAAAGTAGAGAATACCTTTGTATTAATACTATATTTTTTAAAAGTATAACTAGCCTATTTATATCATTCTAACTATGATCGTTTCTAGTTTATCTAGAAACGATCATAGAATTTTGAGATTGAAATTGCAATGAATTAGTTATTCCAGTGAAGCATTCAGATTTTTATCTCAAAAAAAAAAGAGTAAACTTTAATTATGAATCTTATTTATATATTCGTTAAAACAAAAAAATTCCTCGTTTTATGGTGTTCATGGTTGAGATACCGATAACTAGATATCATTCATAAACTTTGATAGTCATTCATAACTAACTATTGATAAACTTTTTGAGGGTTTCAAATAAACCCTTGAGAAAGTATGCAATTCGTGTTCTTAATGCACGATTCCTATTAAACTACATTATGAAATGTATGATGTTTATTGAAATGCATGTAAAATATTAAAAAAGAGATATTTTTTTTATTATTTTACTGTACTTATACCTTAGTATAGGATATAATAAAATTATCTATTCTCTTAGAATGATCACTTATTTATTAAAATTCATTTTTAGTAAATAAGGAATTTTTAATTCATTTTAATTTTCTTATAAAATAATATTTCATTAAAAAAGCACTGAACCGGAATATTAATTTTAAATTCCAAAACCAAATTCAGGTAACATAAATATGCATCAAGATTATTGCATTTGAATGTAAATGAATACTTATTTGAGAACTTATACTATCAAACTTACACTGAAATTCCCAAAAATTCCCATTTTTTGCACACTTTAGCACACTTTTTTTTTAATCCTAACCTACTGGACCTTAACGTGGATTCCGAACCACTATAAAACATTCATTCTAGACCGTCAGCATTCGAATTTAAAGCCTTTGGTACCAAAAGCCAGATCACTAGCCAACTGGCCATCAGGCTGCCCAAAATGTCTATATTTATAAAACATATATTGTTTAAAAACGTATATAGTATAATAATATTATAAGAAAGTTCTTTAAAAAAATACATCATTTGATCTTGAGATTTGATTTCATGTGTTAAAACCATTCTAGTATGTATGCTGTAACGAAAAAAGCAACATTTTAAAGCTTTTTATTTTAAAATTAGAAATTATTCTCTGATATGTAACCAAAGTTGGAAAAAAAGACACCAAAATTTTATCAATGAATTGTTTATACCCTAACCAACAACATTTTACTTAAAGGTTGCACATGTACATCACAGTCTGAAAGAAAAATCAGTTGATGCGACACCATTTTCAGAAGCAAGAAGTTATTTTTTAAAATTTTTATTTCATTATTATTACAGATTGTGATCATGAAAGCTTTTTGGTTTTAGTTTTACTTTTTAAGTAATTTTTTAATTCATTAAATAATTTTAATTTTGTTAGTTTTTAACTATAATAAATATGTCATCTTGTCCCATTTTCTGCTTTAGGAATTTCCCAAGAAAACATTTTCTCCGCACAGCCCCTGTCTTCCTAACAAACAAGTCCTTGTACGTCCCACATATTTGCATGCGGTTATTTGACGCAGCATGTCCTTGTCTGTTAGAATTTACGACTTTTGCAGACGTCGCCGGTCTCGGTCGGTGCAGGCGGTCGACCACTGCGCTGTCCATATATGGGATGTACATTAAATTTCATACTCGGCACACTCTTGACACATTTATTCTATGGAATGTGTGCTGAGTTTAGCTGAAATTAAGAACTTACGTCCATTGAATCCAGCTACAAATATTCCGCGTAATTAAATCTGTTAATTAAAAGTCGTTTTAGTAATTATATGATCAAAATTATTTTTAATAACTTTTTGAACAGAAATGTCTTTTCTTCATCTGGCATTTAGTTTGTTCTATCAAGAAGTTTCTGCCATTTTAACTATTCATTTTACTTTCTTGTAAGTTTAAGACTTTTTCACTTCAGTTTTATTGATGGAAAAAAATCTTTTTTAAGACTATTGAAAATTTTTTTGTCTAGAGATGATACCGGAACCTTGTTTAACGCGGGATTCCGAAGCGTACAGCGTATGAATACAATTAGCCATTTGAAAATAAATGGAAACAAAGATTGCCAAAAAGGTTTGGCCATCGGCTTGGAAAATATCTAGATGTGATTTGTGTGTCTATATGTGATTTAAAAATTATATTGAGTATACTAATTTTCCTTCAAAGTTATTTAAATCACCTTTGAAACCAAGTTCCGATGTTTTTGTGTGTGATTTTGCCGGAGTCACCATCGAGTATACTGTTTTTCTTCAAAAAAGCAACATTTTTAAAGCTTTTTTATTTTAAAATTATAATATATATATACGTCTAAGAACATATATCCATATTTCTTGCTAGAAAAGACAGAATAATTTTTTTTATGCATCAGTCAATTCATTATACCATTTCATGCAGATTTTAGTTGAAGCCCAAAAAATAAACTCTACCGAATTTTAGTTTACTATCCTGAAATAGTTGATGTTTTATTAAACCATTTTCTGATCAAAACTATCAGCCATCCAAATTTTTATCAAATTCAAAACAGAAATGTTATCAAAATATCAAACTGGTCATCCAATAGAAACTTTAAGTAACTTTTATCCACGAAACTTCCAAAAATCTGAGCACTTCTAATTTTTAACAAACAGGAACAGAGGAAATCCATAGATACCCCATGTCACTTAGATCACATTTCATCCTAAAAACATTTTTCCATCCATTATGGAACATATACAGAGCCCAGAGTCATCTTCCTAACGCCTTTCCCGAGGAATACTTGGGCTAATGGCTTCATTTCATTATCCCAATTACTGTATCATGTCCTTGGAAAATTAATTCATATATTTCTGTGTTGATTTCATCGAATATGTTAATGCAAAGCTATGCATTTAGATTAAATCATTAATACATACCGCCCATAAATTTGACTAAAAATAAGTCCAACTATGTCTAAGGAAACAATCAGAATAAAATTTGAAAAATACGACCTAAAATCATTAATTTTCATGCGAAGGAATTAAATAAATGTTAATTAAAAAGCATTTTGAGTACATTATATGATAAAGTTATTATTTTTACGATAATTTTTCTATACGTATGTTGTTTCCTTTCCATCTGGTCGTAGTTACAGCATTAAAATTAACATGTTTTACCAACTTTAGCTTATTCATTTTACTTTCTTTTATTAAAATAATTTTCGATCAAAACTATCAACCACCAAATACATCAAAATTTAAAGCAGAAATATTAACAAACTGGTCATCCAATAGAAACTGTAACTCTTTATCCAAGAAACTATTGAGCACTCCAGTCTATCTAGGGCAAACAGAACAGATAAAATCCGGAACCCCATGTCACAGATGCAAAATAGCATGCGCAACTCCAGCAAGCGTGCAGCCATATGTGCCATCCAGGGCCATTCATCTGGTCCTCAGCCTTTGAGGAATACTGGCTAATTACTCATTTCAGATTTCATTACCCCAAAAGGTTTACTGTATATCGCCTTGAAAATTAAGTTGAGATGTGATTTGTGTGCGTGATTTTTATCGCAATTACTATCGAGTATACTCTTTTTCAAAGCTACATTTAAATCAAGTTGGGAATGGACGAGAGTTCCGATGTTCCAATTTTGAGCTCAAAATAAGTCCAACTATACCATTGCTATGAGCAAACAACCAGCCACTCTTTTTCTAAGGTGAAAATTTGTAACAGAACCCTAAAACCAACCTTCAAACAAAGATACTTTTCCCTTACCTTGAATCATGAATGCGAAGAAACATATATCGTCTAGACATATAAACATTTATGTATAAGTCTAAGAACATATACATATTTCTGTCTAGAGCTGGGAGAATATTTTTTTATTATCTCAATTTATTCACTTCCATTTCATGCCGTGTAGTTGAAGCCCTAAAATGAACTCCTACTGAACTTTAGTTTACTATCCTATTAGTTAGGCATGTTTTTATTAAAATAATCAACCCTCCAAATACATCAAATAAAAACAGAAATATTATCAAATATCAAACTGGTCATCCAATAGAA